>CP099848.1:20585878-20994877 GCA_030062745.1 Capitulum mitella | reverse complement strand
AAGGCATTTGTTCTGGTAGTGAAGAACTTTCTTGGCAACAACAAGGCCAGAAACTACGCAGAACTTGTCAACAACATGCTGACTGCTTTCGGAAACCTGGGCTGCAACATGAGCGTCAAGATGCACTACCTATTTTCACATATGGACCGGTTTCCTGAGAACCTGGGTTCGATGAGTGACGAGCAGGGAGAGAGATTCCATCAGGACCTGAAAGAGATGGAGACCAGGTATCAGGGTCGCTGGGACGCAGTCATGATGGCTGACTACTGTTGGACTCTGAAGAGAGACCTCCCTGCCGCTGAGCATTCCAGGAGTTCAAAGAAACGGAAGTCCAAGCCCTGAAGTTTGAAAATCTGGTGAAGCAAAATGCAATTTACGTGTACTTACCTTTATCAATGTCCACCATTCAGTTTACAGTAATCGCTGTTTCTATCAGGTAATCAATATATGTTGTTGGAAAAACATATTTTGTCATAAAAACATATTTAGGATGATATGTGTTGACAAAAATCAGCTGATAATGCCACAAAAATGTAATCGATTTTGTCACAAGATCTGATTTTTTTCAAGTCAACTTAGCACAAAAACCTGACCTGATGGAGAGAAACGGATGCCATTTCCTGATTTAGCAGTGCAAAAATACCCTAAATCAGTTGTAGAAATCTAGACAACATTCAAAAAGTAAAAAATTGTTGCCAAGTGTAATCAGTGTTTTATTCTGCTACGATCCATCTGCTCAGATAACTTACGCCTAGATGATAAATCATACATTTTGGCGACAACCAACAAGACTCCTTTGGGATCATAAATATGCGCATGCGCGGACAGGTTATTACTAAGCAGAAGTTACCGAGGCGGTTACTTCGGTCAACTATCAGCGCGTCTCCATTTGAACCGTGCAGAGTGTCGAACGTCGACGTCAAAGAACGCGTGTGTTGGTGCTGGGAAATCGTGGTCAGGTAAAGCCACGGTTTAGACTAAATTGTTTGTATTCCAGACTCGACGCCGAGGGAGCATACAAGTCTCACAGTCCAAGCTCCAGTAATTTAGATCATGCGAAGCGGCTCACCAAGGGCGGAGATCCCGGACACGAGAATTCTCGTTTGGTCTAGTGCAGTGTCGAAATGTCCCCTGTTTTACATGGTGAAAATGCAAAACATTTGCTGTTAAGGGGAGGAAATGCGCCGTTGGGTGCACCTATGTTTGGAACGATAGACTATGATTAGATATCAAGAACCATCCTTCCATTTTGTGTCTTTACACACATTATATTTCATGTGGTGTGGAATAAACTGGTATGTATTAGTATGTAATAAACAAATAAATTAGTATGTAATGATAATTAAATGTATGATATACGCTGTTGACGCAGTTTTATCATGCTGGGTGCCAGGAACGGATACAGGATTTTGCCGGAGAGGGGGGGGGGGAGGAGGGCGAATGGTCGGCGCGGGACCGCCCTCCCGGCCGAGGTCCCTATTTTTGCGCTTCAGATATGACAAAAACTTTGGTCTGCTCGGGCCTAGGCTGAAATGTCATGTGATTTCGCGTTTTTTTGCCATATAAAGTAACCGAAGAAATTCAAGCGCGTCACCCCATTTAAAGAAGCTTGCATTTGTTCCTCTAAAAAGTGCGGGATTTTAGGGGTCTATCCATCCATCTACCTATCCATCTTAGGGGTCATCTTGGCGTCTAAGCACCTGAGTAACCCTCCCGGAGGCCCTCTGACTGGATCAGGATCCTTCAGCTTTTCACACAAGTCCGTGAAACCCCTTCGGGGCCCCATGCCATTCTAGTGACACCTATGCTGTCCTAGGGACTCAATTCTCATCTTGGCCATCTCAGGGGCCCTTCTCGGGGTATCAGGAGAATTTGCCGTGTTGGGGCCCTGTTGTGGTATCAGGGGCCCTTTGAGAGCTTCATGGGTTCTTCTATATGTCTCAGGGATCATCTGACCACTCCAGAGGCCCCCCTGACTGCATCAAGAACCTGTCACGTTTTCACAGAGACCCCGTGAAACTCATACGGACCCTTTTGGGACACCTTCTCAGGCCTTCGGGGGAGGCGATCGCCCCTTCTCTTGGATCCGCGCCTGCTGGGTGCAGATTTGGCTCGCCTGGTACCTGCGGAAAACTTGGAAGAAACCCGTAGTTGCCGCACAGAAATTGAGAATTATACTTTACCTTGGTTCTGTTCTCATTGTCTCATTTTGTTCTGATCAGACTGGTGAGCAACTCACGGAATTGCGAATCAGTTCGATTGTCATTCACAGCCCAAGGTGATTCCGATTCCGATTGACATTGGGAAACGGAAAACTTGGTTCGATTCTGATTCGAATGCAGTTTGAAAACAGTTTGACTCATGATGCAAAATTTCATTCAGGATTTATTCACGCTCAATATCATGCTTATTTTCTGCTGTCAAAAATGCAAGTCATGTTCTGGGACTTGTGTTACCCCAAAGCCTGATATGGATTGTAGGGTGGTATTAGGGAACAATAATAGGAATAATTATTGGATGAATTGGTATGCATGGGCACAGAGCACCGTGTCCAAACTTAGTTTGCACTGAATATTAAGATGTCAAAATCCCTGTTTGCAGACGTTAGTGACAGTGCCCGAAATTCGACAGTGTGCCTACGTCGATCGCGTTATACAAATGTGTTTCGAGGACCTCTATGGACTTATCTGCAGGCGTGTTATCTCGGGCTTACCTTTACCGCATTAATGTCAGCTTACAGTAAGTTACGTCTTCAAGTGTTAGTTGTTCACATCTCGTATATGCGAGCTGTGACAGTATTACAATGAATGATCACGTTATGGTCCGGCATTGGTGACGTCACGCTCCATGACAGAAGACGCATCCATTGTTGGAAACGTTATCCCATACGTAATCAGATGAATGTACTCGTATTGCGATGATTAGTTATTGTCCCCGCATTTTCTACGTTTGTTAGGTTGTTCAACCATTGGCTTTCTGGAAGAGAGGAGGAGCGTTAAACTCCACCGTTTTTTTTCTCTGCGCCTTAGCTCCGGAACCACGCGCCGCAGCCACGCCAAACGTATGCTCCTATGAGTACATCATTTGTGTATATCTTGGTTAGATCACATTTCTCAAGTTCATCCCTTTCTCGGATCGATGACTCGGATCAGATCAAATTGCTGACTTGAAATATGCGCATATAAGTTCTCCTGATAAAGTGTTGCTCAAAATTAGGTGTCGCTTACATGTAATACAAAACGGACCATGATCGTGATGCATGATGTCATCAATGACAAGAAGTTATGAACTGTAATGAGCAAACTAAATTAATCTACATGTGAAAAAAATGTAAAGAAATCATGCGTTGTGTGTGGTAGAATGGCATGCAACGTTAACACGCGCTTTTGCATCGTAAAACGTGGAGCGACGTAAAGGCACTCCAAATGGCCCAGTGCAGTATGCAGTGCAGTTTTTTTCATACGCATAATTGTAAAGAAACAAAATTACTTGCAATACGAATACATAGATTGGCATACTTGCTTGCTCTAGGACTCCGTGGAAGCAAAGCTGCACATTAAGTTCAAGAACAGGAAGAAATGACCTCCAAGTCTGGCGGTGCAGTCGATTGGGAAGCGGCGGGCCGCGTCGCTTAGGGTCCCCAGGACTTGCTTAGGTCAGAACTGGCCCAAAATCTTCCAAGTACACAGCAAAGTATTTTGCAGACTGAAAAAGTTGCAGTGAATGCATAAGCACGACATACAGTCATGCCATGCAATAGTGGTCTATTCAGGGTCACTGAATTTTGCTCAGCTCATCCTCCATTGCGCTCGACGAGGCATACCTCGGAGCTCATGGTGGGGGGATGAAGCGTTGATTTCGAGGTGCGAAATTTTGCGTGCGGTATTTTGAGACCGTAACAACAACGAAATACCAGGGTAGCTGGCCTAGCGAAGATTTTTAGTACGTTTTTTCTTATTTATACTACTTCGACGTAACCATGGTGAAACAATTTCAGAGGAGCAGGACGTCAGTGCGCCCAAGCAGAGTGAGAACCTCAGCGAGATCGACAGCGTCATGGACGACACTCTCGGGATGAGGGGACATGAAATCGTAAAGGCCAGAATGGCGGTGAAAAAATCAAACAAAGATACCCCAACCTCTTCATCGCCGAAGAGATGGGCTTTTTCATATTTTTCATCTTTGCTTGTAGGCATGTCAATATATGTCTGTCTGAGTGCCTTTGTCTGTTTGTCTGTCTGTCTTTGTCTATCTGTACGCCTATGCCTGTTTCTCTCTGTCTGTTTGTTGTTTGAGAGTCTGTCGATGTGTTTGATTTTGCATCTGAAGGTGAGCATCAAGACACCAGTCGACATTGCAGTTGTGTTTGCTGTTGCATTTCTTTCTGTGTACACTCTCTTATGTGAAGTTTCGTACGTGAGGTTTTCTATACACACAAACCTGGGTGATCGAGCACACGGTGCCGTCGTACGTTGAGAACACGAGCATGTTGCATTATGTTAACATACCAGACAAAAAATATATGAATCGATTCTGAAAAACACAATGCGTAATATATGATCTTCCTCAAAAAAAAAACAATGAGTTTGTTTTTTTTCACGCGCATGTCGTAAACTGTAAAGCTTATGCAACGTTCATGAACTCCACGGCCGACGCGTTTAGGCGCTAGATTCTCGGACGCTTGGACACTGACTGACTGACTGCCTGACTTACAAACACGTCGATATGAACTTTTCTCAGCGAACGCCATGTATGAAATCTCACTCGCTAAAAGAGTGCAAAACACACTTTCAGCGCCTTTGATTTTGAATGGTCCAAAGTGGGCCAGATTAATTCCTGATTTTGTATCAGACGGAATTATCATATCAGTTTTGGCACCGAACTTAGAAAAGCCATTATCTTACATTGCCCCTCGAAAACCAATATTCTGAGTGAGAATCATCCGGTTATACCTGCCTGTTACACCTGGTCGCCACTGCCGTCAACACTGGGGCGCAGGGTGGCTAAATCCAGCCAGTTGGGTGTCAAGGATGTAGACATTAATTCATGCTACTGGATGGCTCTGCTGTTAGGCTTTCTGGCTGCTGTATTGCTCCTCCCCTTATCTGAGACCAGCCAATGAGCACTGAGCAGAGGACGTTGCCGGGCTGTTTCTAACTGCCACAGGCAATACAAGTCGGACGGGCAGGTCTGGATGCAGGCAGGGTGAGAAGGTCAATGGAGAGGCGGCCAATAGCCAGCGGCGGCGATTCAGAGCCATGGTAGGAACAAGTCTGACAGCATGAATTTCAGTCTACATCCTTGACACCTAACTGACTGAATAGTGCACACGGCGAGCTCAACAACTAGGGCTCCAAAGACGATGAACGCCACTCAAAAACGGTTTGTAAGGTCGCCGAATAGGCTTAGGCGAGGGCCCTGTGTTAATGCGTTACGCATAGGAGGCGGGAGGCTCGACCCTGTTCCGTCAAAGCTGCCACGTCAAAGCTGCAGTCGCCGGAGACATCAATGGGGCTGCCAAAACCCGAGTTGTTTGGTATTTTGTCAAATGCTTCTCGTATGATTGTTAACAAAAATCAAAGTACAGTGTTTAGATTCCTATTTGAAACCTGCAAAACGTAAGAAAGTTTTGGACTTGAAAGAGCTTCGTAATATGTAGCGTACGCTGTTTACATGGCGACACTGGTTGGGCCAAGTGGTTGTCCGGCTGGGCGGCTGGCCGGCCGTCTAGGAGAAGACCGTAGGTCAAGCTATCGGCTGACCTTGGTCGTTCAGCTGGGGTGAGAATCCGACGTGAAGAGTTCGCGGTACGGTCTGGGGCGTCGGCAGCGGGCGCGTAACGAGGGCAATAAGGCTTTTCTGTGCAGTTTTGTTGCTCGCTAAGCTGAACATTCCTTAGAAGCCGGTGTCTGAGGTTGACGTCGAAAGCCAGAAATGACGATATGAAAAATATAAAACCTTTGCATACAGACATGAGTATTTGGTAGACAAGACGGAGACCGCACAGCGCCAAGAAAAATAAACGGTATCAGAGTCGCACAGAGACCAGAGAACGTTAACTCTCTGTTAACTCGTTATTCGCCGTTTCATGAAGGCACCAGAGGTTGGCGAAGTGACAAACAGCAGCGTGCCAACAAAACCAGTGTGTTCTGATTTTCAGCGCATTTTCAGCGCAACGCGAGACGGGGAGACCATTCGTCGTGAGCAGGGACATTCCGTCTGTCGGCAACTGAGCAGTTCTGACGAGACAGGAGCCTGATGGTCCAGAGCGTCCTACGCCATGAGCGTCACGCACCACGTCCCCTGAAGAATGCGATTGTACTCCTATACCGGTCATGAGGCACTGCTATCTGTCTGTGGTGTGCTCCCATTTCGGAAGGATCCGTTGGATAACTGGTTTGCGTTTGCAACAAACTGCATGCCATTCCAGAAACTGGTGGACGGCAGGCTTTCCACGGGCTACTTCCACACCGATAATCGGCGACAGCATCAAGGGGGATCCGATGCCGAAATTATCTATGTCCAGCTACAGTCCCTTGCACATCCGCAGCGAAAGGATGGCCAATGCATACCTCCAAAGCCGTTTGCCTCTCCTCTTTTTCACAGCACCAGAAGAGAACGAACTAGTGCATCCGCCAGATTGCAAGGATTGCTAGGTTGTGCATGTCACCCAAGTAGCCGGATTCACGTCCGACCATTGTGTTCTCTCGAGAGCAGACAGCTTGGTGCGATGCCATGAATATACAGTTGTGCCATGCAACAGAACAAAAAATTAACCATTACGTCGTGCCGTATTCTCACAGGAAACCGGAGGACCTACCTTTATCGGTGTGCGTACTAAACTGGAACCTCAAACTAATGGTCGTGCAGGGAGCGCAAACCCACGCGCTAATAAAGCTCCAGCCCAGCCTGCGACGCACGGAGGCCGCAGAGAGGGGCGGGGTCGTGTGGCCAGGCACGGACGCCGGCACATCCTCCGTGGCTGCCGAGCGTGCGCAGTCACCGGGCACCGATCCGCCGCCCGTTGTTGGCGATTACGGCGCGACAGTCCGCGGTCCGGAACACGGGCGGACGGCGCTGAACCAGTCGGAGCCGGCGGTGGTGGCGGTGGCTGTTGTTACTCCCCAACGACTTGTCATAACCGATCGGAGCCGGCCTCTGCCGAGGTGTGGGCTCGAAAACCGGCATCGCTCGACTGTAGAACACGTCCTCCTTGTGGTGTCTCACCAGCTTGATTGTGCGTGATTGGAATTGAGAATAGAAGCTCCACCCAAAACTGCAAATCATATCCGACCCAAATCATTTTACCTATTTTCAGTGATCGTTGAGACACGAAAAGCAGCCCAAATGTCATCAGATGTGACAAAATGCGCGCATTTGTTTGAGTGCACCCACTATGTTGTACGTGATATTCCTTGCTCTCTGAGCTTTGCGTCATCCATGGGCACTCATGGTAAGCACTATTACTCGTGGTAAGCACCACTGCTTTTCCAGACAAAAAAGGTAGGAAATTTGGAAAATGCGGTTTGTGTTGTATGGCGATTTTTCGATATAAACCACTTTCTGCGCATATATAGGAGCCTTGCGGACAAAACATCGTGTTTTATGCTTGCACGCAACGTGCGAACTTCATTGTTATTGTATAAATGCGTCTCGGTTATTATTTAGGACACGACCCAGCGTTTGGAGCAATGCCACGCAGAGCCTGGTGTTACTGTTACAAATGCTGTTTAAAATTCCAGCCTTGCAGTTTACAATGAGCTGTTTTCCATTTAGTTCTTGCATTGAGTTGGAGGTTTGACTGACAATGACAGAGATTTAATGCAAAAACATTTATTATGACTCATTTCTCCTGCCTATACACATACACCGCATACAGGTTACGCATACATTTAAATACAGGCACAAAGCAGCATCACATTTGCACACGAAGAGGTTCGAACAAGGGACATAATTTAAGTTCAAACAGCTATGCTTCAGTCCTCACATACAAACTACACTGATCTGGGTCACGTCGGAAGAGCGCGGTTGGTGATTGTCGAGAATGGCACGGTACTGATGACTTGATGATAAGGGAGACGGTACTGTCATGGTCAGATTACTGGTAGCCGTAGCTGACCCGAGGGGCGGGGACGACCCGCACCTCGGCCACCGGTGCCCCGTAGCCCTGCACGGTGCGCACCTCGGGAGCCGCCTCAGTCGAGGGCACCTCCGGCGTCGGGTACTCGGTCGGCACGACCGTCGGCAGGGCGGCACCCTCGGCACGGAAGCCCAGCTCGTCGGCCACGTAGCGCACCGTGATCTCGACGCCCTCCGGAGACGTGTAGCTGTAGGAGCCGGTGACGGCGCCGTTCGATCCTTGCTCCTGCCGCTCGATGCCGTCGTCGGAGACGAAGCGGAAGCTAAAGCCCTGCGCGCCGTTGTTTTCGTTGACCTCCTCCAGGATCCTGGCCACAGGCTTGAGGGCAGCACGGACCTGCGGTGCCTCGTAGGACTGCGAGGGAGCCGCGGCGCAGACGGCCACAGCGGCGGCAAAGACATACTGTAAGAAAAAGATTCCGTGTTGGATCCATTCCAGTACTGTGCGCAGTAGAAAAAGGTAATGAAAGGATGGGTCATGACCCAGGTATCTATCAGTAGTCCTACTGACCACAACATCGAAAAGAGAGGATTTTAGTCAGTGATCCAAGGACAAATCAGACCGTTTACACTTACCAGCCTCATGGTGAGATGTGTAGACGCTGGCTCGGCGAAAGATGAGCTGATGCCTCTGCTGTGAGACTGGCACGTTTTATACCGCTGGACTGGCCAGGTTACCCCGCCAGAGGGCCCATTCCACAGGGACGCCCGGGCCGGGCAGATGATCCAGTTCATCGAGTCAATGCCACCGGGTGGCGGTTGCACAACTGGCGGTTGGAGAGGACACGACGGGGCGGTCGTGATTTGTGTGCTGTATGCGGCCAGAACGGTTCAGAACTCGTCTCTCTGTTATGAATGGGGCCGCTGCATTCTCTCTCCGAACCGGATGTACTGCAGTTTTGCCACCGCCTCCTTAGTAGATGGGTGTTTAAAACATTTTTTTGCAAGCAGCTGGCAAGAGACATGGATCTGTGCCCATAAAGGCTTGGTTAATGGTCATAAACATTTGGCTTGGATAGGAATTAAAGTCTGGGATTCTCTCCCTCGGCAGACTATGTGACTGAACTCCCCGGTCGCTGGAGACGGTTGCTGGTTTGGGTGTGGGAGTCTATCAGAAATACTCTAGGTTATACCAAACAAATTATCCCTGTTCGATACGATGAGGTGTTGGTTACGTAAGCGCAAAACAACGCTTTCTGTATGTGCAAGCACGTGCTACACGCGCGCAATATTTACATCGTTTTATTTTTGGTACACGTACGCCTTAGATAAGTGTGGTTCGCATAAATTCAGTCGGGGATACTACACTGCAGAGGAACTGAGCGTCACCTAACGTTTAGCATTAGTGGTGAGTGAAAGACACGCAACTCTGCTTGATATAACATCGCATATTTCCAATGATGATTACAACGTCCGGAAACGCATCAGCATGATGTACAGACTGCTTATCTTCCCTTGGTGTGATTTACAGTTGCATTCTTGCTGGGAACCGGACAAATGTACGTACGCAAATGCACTTAAATGCAAGTGTACTAAGCGCAAATATACTTACCAGAGATGCGTGCATAGCAAATGTAAGTGCAAATGTACGTAACCGCAAATGAGCGTATGTCAGATGACTGTACGTACACATGAACGTAAGTGCAAATATTCGCATGGCAAATGTACGTATGCGGAAAAACACATAACGCAAACGCACGTATCGCAAATGTACCTATGCGCAAAAGTGCGGATGTGTTCAGCACGTAAACACAAAGACATGTGCGCAAGAATACGTAAACGTATATTCACAGAACTAACTTTTTTTTTGCCCTAGCATTGGTACGTAAACGACTACACTCGAAGAAAAAAGTCTTGGTTCGATGTCAAGGTGTGGATTTCGGCTGGATCAGTCCTTCACTAATATTCATAAAATTAATAAACGGAGATTTCTGATAGAGAAAACGGGAACAAAATGAAGCCTTAGCGGCTAACAGGAAGATTACAAACTGCTAAAACAAGAACGCATTTTCAATATTATCTTTCAAGAAATGTATCATTCAAAAGCTCCATTTGTTATCCACATTGAGCTGTCTCCCAAAAATCCCTATTCGGATTACTTCTTTCTCTTTTTGAAGACAGTTCATCCCGCTGATAATCTGTGTTTTATTCTGCTACGATCCATCTGCTCAGATAACTTACGCCTAGATGATAAATCATACATTTTGGCGACAACCAACAAGACTCCTTTGGGATCATAAATATGCGCATGCGCGGACAGGTTATTACTAAGCAGAAGTTACCGAGGCGGTTACTTCGGTCAACTATCAGCGCGTCTCCATTTGAACCGTGCAGAGTGTCGAACGTCGACGTCAAAGAACGCGTGTGTTGGTGCTGGGAAATCGTGGTCAGGTAAAGCCACGGTTTAGACTAAATTGTTTGTATTCCAGACTCGACGCCGAGGGAGCATACAAGTCTCACAGTCCAAGCTCCAGTAATTTAGATCATGCGAAGCGGCTCACCAAGGGCGGAGATCCCGGACACGAGAATTCTCGTTTGGTCTAGTGCAGTGTCGAAATGTCCCCTGTTTTACATGGTGAAAATGCAAAACATTTGCTGTTAAGGGGAGGAAATGCGCCGTTGGGTGCACCTATGTTTGGAACGATAGACTATGATTAGATATCAAGAACCATCCTTCCATTTTGTGTCTTTACACACATTATATTTCATGTGGTGTGGAATAAACTGGTATGTATTAGTATGTAATAAATAAATAAATTAGTATGTAATGATAATTAAATGTATGATATACGCTGTTGACGCAGTTTTATCATGCTGGGTGCCAGGAACGGATACAGGATTTTGCCGGAGAGGGGGGGGGAGGAGGGCGAATGGTCGGCGCGGGGCCGCCCTCCCGGCCGAGGTCCCTATTTTTGCGCTTCAGATATGACAAAAACTTTGGTCTGCTCGGGCCTAGGCTGAAATATGTCATGTGATTTCGTGTTTTTTTTTTTGCCATATAAAGTAACCGAAGAAATTCAAGCGCGTCACCCCATTTAAAGAAGCATGCATTTGTTCCTCTAAAAAGTGCGGGATTTTAGGGGTCTATCCATCCATCTACCTATCCATCTTAGGGGTCATCTTGGCGTCTAAGCACCTGAGTAACCCTCCCGGAGGCCCTCTGACTGGATCAGGATCCTTCAGCTTTTCACACAAGTCCGTGAAACCCCTTCGGGGCCCCATGCCATTCCAGTGACACCTATGCTGTCCTAGGGACTCAATTCTCATCTTGGCCATCTCAGGGGCCCTTCTCGGGGTATCAGGAGAATTTGCCGTGTTGGGGCCCTGTTGTGGTATCAGGGGCCCTTTGAAAGCTTCATGGATCCTTCTATATGTCTCAGGGATCATTTGACCATTCCAGAGGCCCCCCTGACTGCATCAAGAACCTGTCACGTGTTCACAGAGACCCCGTGAAACTCATACGGACCCCTTTGGGACACCTTCTCAGGCCTTCGGGGGGAGGCGATCGCCCCTTCTCTTGGATCCGCGCCTGCTGGGTGCAGATTTGGCTCGCCTGGTACCTGCGGAAAACTTGGAAGAAACCCGTAGTTGCCGCACAAAAATTGAGAATTATACTTTACCTTGGTTCTGTTCTCATGGTCTCATTTTGTTCTGATCAGACTGGTGAGCAACTCACGGGCGAATCAGTTTGATTGTCATTCACAGCCCAAGGTGATTCCGATTCCGATTGACATTGGGAAACGGAAAATTGGTTTGATTCTGATTCGAATGCAGTTTGAACAGAATTTGACTCATGATGCACAGTTTCATTCAGGATTTATTCACGCTCAATATCATGCTTATTTTCTGCTGTCAAAAATGCAAGTCATGTTTTGGGACTTGTGTTACCCCAAAGCCTGATATGGATTGTAGGGTGGTATTAGGGAACAATAATAGGAATAATTATTGGATGAATTGGTATGCATGGGCACAGAGCACCGTCTCCAAACTTAGTTTGCACTGAATATTAAGATGTCAAAATCCCTGTTTGCAGACGTTAGTGACAGTGCCCGAAATTCGACAGTGTGCCTACGTCGATCGCGTTATACAAATGTGTTTCGAGGACCTCTATGGACTTATCTGCAGGCGTGTTATCTCGGGCTTACCTTTACCGCATTAATGTCAGCTTACAGCAAGTTACGTCTTCAAGTGTTAGTTGTTCACATCTCGTATATGCGAGCTGTGACAGTATTACAATGAATGATCACGTTATGGTCCGGCATTGGTGACGTCACGCTCCATGACAGAAGACGCATCCATTGTTGGAAACGTTATCCCATACGTAATCAGATGAATGTACTCGTATTGCGATGATTAGTTATTGTCCCCGCATTTTCTACGTTTGTTAGGTTGTTCAACCATTGGCTTTCTGGAAGAGAGGAGGAGCGTTAAACTCCACCGTTTTTTTCTCTGCGCCTTAGCTCCGGAACCACGCGCCGCAGCCACGCCAAACGTATGCTCCTATGAGTACATCATTTGTGTATATCTTGGTTAGATCACATTTCTCAAGTTCATCCCTTTCTCGGATCGATGACTCGGATCAGATCAAATTGCTGACTTGAAATATGCGCATATAAGTTCTCCTGATAAAGTGTTGCTCAAAATTAGGTGTCGCTTACATGTAATACAAAACGGACCATGATCGTGATGCATGATGTCATCAATGACAAGAAGTTATGAACTGTAATGAGCAAACTAAATTAATCTTCATGTGAAAAAAATGTAAAGAAATCATGCGTTGTGTGTGGTAGAATGGCATGCAACGTTAACACGCGCTTTTGCATCGTAAAACGTGGAACGACGAAAAGGCACTCCAAATGGCCCAGTGCAGTATGCAGTGCAGTTTTTTTCTTACGCATAATTGTAAAGAAACAAAATTACTTGCAATACGAATACATAGATTGGCATACTTGCTTGCTCTAGGACTCCGTGGAAGCAAAGCTGCACATTAAGTTCAAGAACAGGAAGAAATGACCTCCAAGTCTGGCGGTGCAGTCGATTGGGAAGCGGCGGGCCGCGTCGCTTAGGGTCCCCAGGACTTGCTTAGGTCAGAACTGGCCCAAAATCTTCCAAGTACACAGCAAAGTATTTTGCAGACTGGAAAAGTTGCAGTGAATGCATAAGCACGACATACAGTCATGCCATGCAATAGTGGTCTATTCAGGGTCACTGAATTTTGCTCAGCTCATCCTCCATTGCGCTCGACGAGGCATACCTCGGAGCTCATGGTGGGAGGATGAAGCGTTGATTTCGAGGTGCGAAATTTTGCGTGCGCTATCTTGAGACCGTAACAACAGCGAAATACCAGGGTAGCTGGCCTAGCGAAGATTTTTAGTACGTTTTTTCTTATTTATACTACTTCGACGTAACCATGGTGAAACAATTTCAGAGGAGCAGGACGTCAGTGCGCCCAAGCAGAGTGAGAACCTCAGCGAGATCGACAACATCATGGACGACACTCTCGGGATGAGGGGACATGAAACCGTAAATGCCAAAATGGCGGTGGAAAAATCAAACAAAGATACCCCAACCTCTTCATCGCCGAAGAGATGGGCTTTTTCATATTTTTCATCTTTGCTTGTAGGCATGTCAATATATGTCTGTCTGAGTGCCTTTGTCTGTTTGTCTGTCTGTCTTTGTCTATCTGTACGCCTATGCCTGTTTCTCTCTGTCTGTTTGTTGTTTGAGAGTCTGTCGATGTGTTTGATTTTGCATCTGAAGGTGAGCATCAAGACACCAGTCGACATTGCAGTTGTGTTTGTTGTTGCATTTCTTTCTGTGTACACTCTCTTATGTGTAGTTTCGTACGTGAGGTTTTCTATACACACAAACCTGGGCGATCGAGCACACGGTGCCGTCGTACGTTGAGAACACGAGCATGTTGCATTATGTTAACATACCAGACAAAAAATATATGAATCGATTCCGAAAAACACAATGGGTTATATATGACCTTCCTCAAAAAAAAACAATGAGTTTGTTCTTTTTTCACGCGCATGTCGTAAACTGTAAAGCTTATGCAACGTTCATGAACTCGACGGCCGCCGCGGTTCCCCGTCCATATATATATATATATATATATATATATATATATATATATATATATATATATATATATTCCGTAAAGGTCTGGTTCGCTCCGCGTGGCACGTGCCACACACCACGAATCCCTTCGAAACGTGCACCACAGTTTGTCCACCGAGTTGGCACACCCGATGATGCCACTAGTGTCGCAGTCAGCAGACGCGTTTAGGCGCTAGATGCTCGGACGCTTGGACACTGATTGACTGACCGCCTGACATACCAACACGTCGATATGAACTTTTCTGAGCGAACGCCATGTATGAAATCTCACTCTCTAAAGCTTGCAAAGCACGCTTTCAGGTTCTTTGATTTTGAATGGTCCAAAGTGGGCCAGATTAATTCCTGATTTCGCATCAGACGGAGTTATCATATCAGTTTTGGCACCGAACTTAGAAAAGTCATTATTTTACATTGTCCCTCGAAAACCAATATTCTGAGTGAGAATCATCCGGTTATACCTGCCTGTTACACCTGATCGCCACTGCCGTCAACACTGGAGCGCAGGGTGGCTAAATCCAGCCAGTTGGGTGTCAAGGATGTAGACATTAATTCATGCTACTGGATCATTCTGCTGTTAGGCTTTCTGACTGCTGTATTGCTCCTCCCTTTATCTGAGACCAGCCAATGAGCATTGAGCAGAGGACGTTGCCGGGCTGTTTCTAACTGCCACAGGCAATACAAATCGGACGGGCAGGTCTGGATGCGCGAAGGGTGCGAATGTCAATGGAGAGGCGGCCAATAGCCAGCGGCGGCGATTCAGAGCCAGGGTAGGAACAAGTCTGACAGCATGAATTTCAGTCTACATCCTTGACACAGGGCTCCAAACACGATGAACGCCACTCCAGACAGTTTGTCCGTAAAGTCGCCGAATAGGCTTAGGCGAGGGCCCTGTCTCAATGCGTTACGCAAAGGAGGCGGGAGGCTCGACCCTGTTCCGTCAAAGCTGCCACGTCAAAGCTGCGGTCGCCGGAGGAATCAATGGGGCTGCCAAAACCCGAGTTGTTTGGTATGTTGTCAAAAGCTTCTCGCATGATTGTTAACAAAAATCAAAGTACAGTGTTTGGATTCCTATTTGAAACCTGCGAAACGTAAAAAAAGTTTTGGACTTGAAAGAGCTTCGTAATGTGTAGCGTACGCTGTTTACATGGCGACACTGGTCGGGCCAAGTGGTTGTCCTGGGCGGCTGGCCGGCCGTCTAGGGGAATACCGTAGGTTAAGCTATAGGCTGACCTTAGTCGGTCAGCTGGGGTGAGAATCCGACGTGAAGAGTTCGCGGTACGGTCTGGGGCGTCGGCAGCGGGCGCGTAACGAGGGCAATAAGGCTTTTCTGTGCAGATTTGCTGCTTGCTAAGCTGGACATTTCTCAGGAGCCGGTGTTTGAGGCTCACGTCGAAAGCCAGAAGCGATGATATTAAAAATATAAAACCTTTGGATACAGACATGAGTATTTGGTAGACAAGATGGCGTCCGCACAACGCAAAGAAAAATAAACGGTATGAGAGCCGCACAGACACCAGAGAACGTTAACTCTGACCGTTATTCGCCGCTTCATGAAGGCTCCAGAGGGTGGCGAAGTGACAAACAGCAGAGTTCCAACAAAACCAGTGTGTTCTGATTTTCAGCGCATTTTCAGCGCAACGCGAGACAGGGAGACCATTCGTCGTGAGCAGGGACATTCCGTCTGTCGGCAACTGAGCAGTTCTGACGAGACAGGAGCCTGATGGTCCAGAGCGTCCTACGCCGTGAGCGTCACGCACCACGTCCCCTGAAGAATGCGATTGTACTCCTATACCGGTCATGAGGCACTGCTATCTGTCTGTGGTGTACTCCCATTTCGGAAGGATCCGTTGGATAACTGGTTTGCGTTTGCAACAAACTGCATGCCATTCCAGAAACTGGTGGACGGCAGGCTTTTCACGGGCTACTTCCACACCGATAATCGGCGACAACATCAAGGGGAATCCGATGCCGAAATTATCTATGTCCAGCTACAATCCCTTGCACATCCGCAGCGAAAGGATGGCCAAGCCGTTTGCCTCTCCTCTTTTTCACAGCACCAGAAGAAAACGAACTAGTGCATCCGGCAGATTGCAAGGATTGCCAAGTTGTGCATGTCACCCAAGTAGCCGGATTCACGTCCGACCATTGTGTTCTCTCGAGAGCAGACAGCGTGGTGCGATGCCATGAACGAACAAAAAATTAACCATTACGCCGTGCCGTATTCTCACAGGAAACCGGAGGACCTACCTTTATCGGTGTGCGTACTAAACTGGGACCTCAAACTAATGGTCGTGCAGGGAGCGCAAACCCACACGCTAATAAAGCTCCAGCCCAGCCTGCGACGCACGAGGGCCTCAGAGAGGGGCGGGGTCGTGTGGCCAGGTACGGACGCCCGCACATCCTCCGTGGCTGCCGAGCGTGCGCAGTCACCGGGCACCGATCTGACACATCCTCCGTGGCTGCCGAGCGTGCGCAGTCACCGGGCACCGATCCGCCGCCCGTTGTTGGCGATTACGGCGCGACAGTCCGCGGTCCGGAACACGGGCGGACGGCGCTGAACCAGTCGGAGCCGGCGGTGGTGGCGGTGGCTGTTGTTACTCGCCAACGACTTGTCATAACCGATCGGAGCCGGCCTCTGCTGAGGTGTGGGCTCGAAAACCAGCATCGCTCGACTGTAGAACACGTCCTCCTTGTGGTGTCTCACCAACTTGATTTTGCGTGATTGGAATTGAGAATAGAAGCTCCACCCAAAACTGCAAATCATATCCGACCCAAATCATTTTACCTTTTTTCAGTGACCGTTGAGACACGAAAAGCAACCCAAATTTCATCAGATGTGACAAAATGCGCGCATTTGTTTGAGTGCACCCACTGTGTTGTACATGATATTCCTTGCTCTCTGAGTTTTGCGTCATCCATGGGCACTCATGGTAAGTACTATTACTCTTGGTAAGCACCACTGCTTTTCCAAACAAAAAAGGTAGGAAATTTGGAAAATGCGGTTTGTGTTGTATGGCGATTTTCCGATATAAACAACTTTCTGCGCATATATAGGGGCCTTGCGAACAAAACATCGTGTTTTATGCTTGCACGCAACGTGCGAAATTCATTGTTATTTTATAAATGCGTCTCGGTTATTATTTAGGACACCACCCAGCGTTTGGAGCAATGCCACGCAGAGCCTGGTGTTACTGTTACAAATGCTGTTTAAAATTCCAGCCTTGAAGTTTACAATGAGCTGTTTTCCATTTAGTTCTTACATTGAATTGGAGGTTTGACTGACAAAGACAGAGATTTAATGCAAAAACATTTATTATGACTCATTTCTCCTGCCCATACACATACACCGAGTTTAAATACAGGCACAAAGCAGCATCACATTTGCACACGAACAGGTTCGAACAAGGGACATAATTTAAGTTCAAACAGCTATGCTTCAGTCCTCACATACAAACTACAGTGATCTGGGTCACGTCGGGAGAGCGCGGTTGGTGATTGTCGAGAATGGCACGGTACTGATGACTTGATGATAAGGGAGACGGTACTGTCATGGTCAGATTACTGGTAGCCGTAGCTGACCCGAGGGGCGGGGACGACCCGCACCTCGGCCACCGGTGCCCCGTAGCCCTGCACGGTGCGCACCTCGGGAGCCGCCTCGGTCGAGGGCACCTCCGGCGTCGGGTACTCGGTCGGTACGACCGTCGGCAGGGCGGCACCCTCGGCTCGGAAGCCCAGCTCGTCGGCCACGTAGCGCACCGTGATCTCGGCACCCTCCGGAGACGTGTAGCTGTAGGAGCCGGTGACGGCGCCGTTCGATCCCTGCTCCTGCCGCTCGATGCCGTCGTCGGAGACGAAGCGGAAGCTGAAGCCCTGCTCGCCGTTGTTTTCGTTGACCTCCTCCAGGATCCTGGCCACAGGCTTGAGGGCAGCACGGACCTGCGGTGCCTCGTAGGACTGCGAGGGAGCCGCGGCGCAGACGGCCACAGCGGCGGCAAACACATACTGTAAGAAAAAGATTCCGTGTTGGATCCATTCCAGTACTGTGCGCGTCGGAAAAGGAAATTGAAGGATGGGTCATGACCTAGGTATCTAGAAGTAGTCTTACTGACCAAAACATCGAGAAAAGAATATTTTAGTCAGTCATCCAAAGACAAATCAGACCGTTTACACTTACCAGCCTCATGGTGAGATGTGTAGACGCTGGCTCGGCGAGAGATGAGCTGATGCCTCCGCTGTGAGGCTGGCGCGTTTTATACCGCTGGACTGGCCAGGTTACCCCGCCAGAGGGCCCGTTCCACAGGGACGCCCGGGCCGGCAGATGATCCAGTTCATCGAGTCAATGCCACCGGGGGGTGTTGCGCAACTCGCTGACCAGGACACCGGGCGAGGTGCACGTGGCCCACGCCTGATTTATGCGCGTCGCTCCGTACATAACTATGTGACTCTCTTTATGACTCAGCTCTCGAGAAGTGGGGGAACTGGAAGGACCGCGTTCCGTCCCCCACGCGTGGCACCTACGGACAGCTTCCTATCGCCTGATGGTCCACTTTGTTGGTCAAGGAAATCCAGGATTCCGGCCTCACATTGGAACACGTTGGAACACTGAGGCCTTGGAACGCTTGAAGACCAAGGAAACCGTATGGTGGAACGTGCAGCCTAGCAAAGTTTCACGCCTTACCTTCTGGCCTGAGCACTGGGGTTTCAGAAGGGTGGATGGCGGTCTCCTCTCGCGGTTTTACACTAATTTTCCACACGGCCGTTTTGGGTATTGATGATAACAAAGGTAATCTTAGTCTTGTCGTTGTACATTAACGTTATACGAAGGGAAATACAATGAGTCAACGAAGTATTCCGAAGGGGTATCCTGTGCCCCTCAGTGATGTGCCTCTGACCGTCAGGGATATTGTCGAGTCGCGCCCTGGTTCGGGAACGCAGCGTGTCAGCTGGTTTGGACGCAGCAACGATGGCTCGCTCTCCCTGTCTGATCTGCTCGGTATTGACTACAAGGTCCTGAGCGAGATGCTTTTGTATAAATCTACGTGTTATGATTTAGTCGTTGATTTATTTGTTGATCCACTTGCTATGATTTACTAGCCAGTTCAGATGGGCCCATTTAAGTTCTGGCCATGTGTTTGGCACGCATTTGTCGTAGTTATGGGCGCTATATGACCATGTTGTCGATACGACCCTAACCCCCAAAAATCCAACTAACGAATGGGTATTCTGAAATGTTTCAAGAGTAACGGAGTGAGTGCAGCGAGCTATTGAACACGGTCCACAAGCGGCGGTACTATGGATTTCTGAATGCGTGTTTGTTTGCTTGCTTACTTACGTTTCAAATACTTTTCATTGGCTGTTTAGAGAAATGGGACAGATCTAATCCCAATTTTGCGTTAGTGAATTCCTTATTGTTTAGGCCATTGTCCGATAGGAGATGTATTGTTCCTTTTTTGGGTGAGATCAACATTTGCAGATGGTTTATGGCACAAAGGTATGTAAGCAAAAAACGTATATTTAGGTCTCTGGCGCTTTTGCTGTGGAATGTCAGAAACAAACTGACTGACGAGCAATTTTCTGGCCGATAATACGAGATATACAAACAACAAACAATCAAATACAATCTTTGGACAATGCGGATAACCGATACCTGCTGGGCATAAAATTATAATCAAACGTTAATGCTAACATTAAACAAACAATCAAACATTAATGCTAGGCCAGAAAACAACGACGAAGCAGGTACATGACGCCTTGTTGAAATCACAATTTCCAGCGAATGCAACGCCTGGATCTGTTTAATACAGTATTCTCAGTCCATTACATGCATCTAACAGACGTCTCCAGGCTTGTTTGACTTTTTGATCAAGGTCAGTCTGTACTGTATCTCTTCAACGTATTTGTGCTCTGTGCTTATCATATTTCAACATATTAAATGAGGATGCTGCAGGATCGGTAGGTACTGTCCAGTGCCAAGCGGATCTCACGTCCTGCAGGCAGCAACAGCTCGAGGTTCTGAATGCGCGCTTGCTTGCATACTTGCTTGGGTTTCAGACATTTCTCATAAACGACTATGGGAAGCGGGACAAACCTGGTGCCAAATTCTGTGTTAGTGAATTCCTATTCTTTAGCGTAACATAGCCTATGGTACAATACGATGTGTCATGAGGCGCTTATCGATGAGCACAATAATTACAAATTGTTCATGACACTGAAGCATTAAGGTAAAAAGCAAGCGCCCATAGGTCTTTGCCGCCTTTTCAATGGCCAGAATAAAATATGCAGTTGGATTCCATCTCCATGGTTCATGGACTGCCAAATCATATTTCGTTTCGGGTCTCTGAGTGCCAGTCTCATGCCAGGACTTCCCCATCATCTGGGAACTCGAGCCGGGTTCGGGCTCTGTGATACTCTGTGCCGCCTCCCCAGCACAGCACGAGAGGAGGGCCCGGGCGATAGCACCACCCATCGCTGGCGTCTGGATGTGTGTGTATGAGCCTGTGCGGCTGTTTGAATGATGTGTATGTATTGTTTCATTTCCAAATATTTGTGTGATTTGACGTGGGGCAGTAAAAGCCATGACACCCTGACCGTGGACTGCTCTGAATATGTAATAAACCCCCGCGTATCACATTGAAACATTTTGATAAGCCAGGAAGCCATGAGAAAGTGATCTCCCGAAGACCCGTAACACTAAAAACCTGATCAGTAATGGCGAGCAATGCTGTCACTATAGTGCCTCAATCTGAAACCATGCTAAGTCGGAGAGAACACGTGATGAGAGGTAAAACAGTCATAAAGCTGTTCAAACACAACTCGTTGGACGATCTTCGATAAAGTAACCATCACATAACATTATGTAACACAGATATAAGATATAATAGCCATGATGCCTAATGCCAAAGAAAAGCGAACGCGATGCGGCCTACACACGGCCTTGGTAACGCCTGTAATCTTGTCTCGTATCACCTGTTGGAAATGTTTGTAAGCTCTACGTGACCTTCATCTGCAGAAGCGCCATCATCAATAATCACGGTGAATGACGTCGCCGTTCAAGTCTCAGCCTCTCATTGGGAGATGGGCGGGGTCGTGTCGTAACATGGAGGCCGATGGTGCGAACGCCGTTTATCAGGCACAGGTGTCGCGGCAACAGCTGCTCCGACCATCACCGACCGGAGAGCCGGGCTTCCTCTTGGAGGCCGCCCTGTGTTCCGGACGGCCTGACAGAACTCTGCGATACTCAGCCCATCGCCGCTGCCCACCCCCCGCCCCAACCTTCCGGTAAAGCCAGGTCAGCGTCGATAGTTTTCTGTAACCAGGTACGGAATAGGATGGTGTATACGTTAAGTAACGTTTAGGACTGCATAAGCTTGACAGCCGATTAGGTTAGGTGAACTGCACCTATATCGACAAAAAAAACTGGTTCGCAAGACTATACCAACTGTTTGCAGCTGTATCATCGTTATGGATAACGACTGTGACAGCAGTTGAGGCGTTGGGATAACTAGTGATTGGGATAATTAGCGTAAAGTAATGTTACCCTTGGTGTATGCCACTGCTAAATCCAAGGTTAAGTGCTCAGAGAAGTCTCCCCTTTTTCTTTTTGCAGTTTTTTCTCACTGTTTTTAAGAGAGCTGGACCGAGAAACTGCTGCCAGCCAGATACTAGCCAGCTGTAGCAATTCTGACAAGCATGATGAATAAATCAAAGCGATCTCGCTACCTTATCCGTTATTCGTCGACCACGCTTCTATCCTTAACGATAACGAGAAGGGTAGACCATAGCATTACTCACAATAAAAAAATAATCTAACCATGTGTCCATTGACACCACACAGCTCCAACATGCATCAGTTTACTTGCCAATTTATCCTGCGAAAACCACGCCCTAACACTTAAAACGCGAGCATGATGGCACACGTAATAGCTAAGTCAAGTATTTCAAATGGAGAAAAATGCGTACAGTTAGAGACTTCAGACGCGGTCCACCGCACGTTCCATCAGGTTCCGCGCGCCAGAGCTGTGCAGCGTGCAAACGTTTAGCTGTCAGAGCTGCAGCTGATCCAGAACAGCTCCGGTAAACCAGGGACGGAGGGCTCATCAATACTGCATTGGGCGCAACTGGGGCAAGGTGTGCATTAGCGTCAGCTGGCAGGGCGTCGCTCGGCGTCGCGCCGTCGCTCGCGCTGCCCACTCTCACCTTGATTTGGTTCGACCCGCATTCGTCGGCGCGCCCGTTCGCCGGCCGTCCATCGCCGACCCGTCCGGCGGATAACTGGGGCTCGTAATCGGCACGTCTGCGCCCTGCAGGCGGGGACGACCGGCCGGCCGTCCAACCGGTCCGGCCCCGCGAACCGGTCCCGCCGGCCACCGAGGGGTCCCTGCCCCCTCCCCCTGCCCCAGCGCCGCGGGCGCGGCGCATCCGCCAGGAGAAGGGCAGCCGGCTCCCGGCCAGGGTCAGGTCGCCGGGGGCCGCGCAGGGGGAGTGCACGCCCCACCGGAGGGGGACAGCGTGATAGTTCGGTGTCCTCCGGCGGCTCGGTGATGCAACCTCGCCCGGCGACCGCTGCTGGTGAGAAGTGGACCCTGCGCCGGCTCCGACGGCGGGAACCGTGGGGAACCCCTGCCCCGCGGCCCGCAGGTGGCGTCCTTTGTAGGTGGGCAGCCAGGTCTTGGAATTTGTGGACGGAGCCGTTAAGTTTTTGAGCGGAATCAGAGCAGTGGCCGGCCAACAGCTGCCGGATTGCAATGGTGTAGCCCGGATGTTGTCATGGAGGGGGTCAAGACAAACCAAACCCCCTCAAAACAACAAGAAAACCCCTCGGATTTTGGTCGCTTGTTTTTTGAGCTGCAAACTTTACTTTTTCATTTTGGTGCGAAAAGAAACGCTAAATTTTGAGTATTAAATATGGGGCCATGGCCTGTTGTACATTCAGTTACTAAGCTCCTGTCGGGTTGCCAGGCACAAATTCAGAGGTGCGGGGGGGGGACCTGCGCGGATCAGAGTTTTTTCCGTTTTGTGATGAAATTTAATAAAAATGGACAAAATACTTGAAGACATTAAGAACGGAAGAGTTCAAGCGGCACCGATTTCCGAACGTGGGCATCCCCTCCGATCCATGGTCCCCTCGGCAGATTCCGGAGCCACTTCATGCGGATCATAAGCCACAGAATAATTAGTTAAAATGTTATAAACTCTGCCTTATGACGCCCGCCTTCCCACCTCCCCCTAAAAAGCACTTATTAGCTAACCATTGCCTTTCTTGTCTTGGGCGAAAGTTGCCTGGACGTACCGACTTTCCATGAGTAAGCTTCATCGTCAATGAGGCATTCAGAAGAATTAAAAATACCTGTTTAAGAGGTCATGCTCCTACTTGCTGCTCGTAACCGCCACCGGTAGTCAGATCCAGGTGTTTCAATGCTCGTTGATAAAGTCCTTTAACCCTATTCCCGGCAGGGGGGGCTGAATCCGCCCCCCTCGGGTTTTTTGCTTGCCAATTCCAGGCTTTTTAATGCAGCTTCACCAAACTTGGTGACTTTTCCTAGCTATTCTTTTTACGTGCCGTGACAAAATTTCAAAATTCTGTTTTGCTCAGGGGCGGAGCCAGGTAACGTTTTTGGGAGGCACCTCATGCCATTTGATGCCATGTTGAGGGTAAAAGGAAAATGTCTGCCAAAAACAGAGTTTTTAAGATAGAACTTAAAACTTTATATGCACGTATAGCTAAATAGCTGGGCAATGTGCAGATGTAATTTTGTTTATCTGAGGTTATTTTGCAAGGTCAGATCAAGGTCAAATTCAAAATTTGTTTTTTCGCAATAATTTCGGCGTCGTTTTTTTCAAATACCGAACCTGGAATACATATGACGTAGAAGGGTGCCTTCTACTTGTGTACCAAGTTTCAGCTTGATATCAGGTCGGGTCACGGAGCTATGATCTAAAATGTCCGTGCGCGTACCCTATACCGCAAAAGCCATTAAATGAAATTTATGAAATAGAGTAAATTCAAATGATTGAAAACGTTTACAGATAATATGAAATGCACACGAGATCATTCCAAGTGACCCCAAGATCACTGGAGGTCATTTGGGGTCAAAGATCACAAGTTGATCTGAGAAACGTGTGACCATGACATGATCCCCTTTTTCATGTCCCTGGCACCGCCTATGCTAACATTATACAAACATTGCAATGCGATTTGTACTTCTTTAGCATAACATGACTAGCAGAAACCAAAAAAGGGTGTTTGCCTCTTTTGTTCATTCAGTTGTTAGAAAACTAATCCTCCTATTTTTGAAACCCAGTGAACGCCCATGAATTTTCTCAAAATTTTCAGATTTGCGGACCTATGGTAAAAGCCGTATCCATAATCTCTCGATTCATACCAGTTTCATGAAAATCGACCGATAAACAAGGGAGTTATAGGAAGTCCGAAAGTACCCCCATTTTGACATTTTTGTCCCCCTGTATCCACAAATTTCAAAATTTTGAAGATTTCTTTTTAAAAAAATGTAGTTCACGTCACGGCAAATCGATTGCCGTTTGTTGCGATGAAATCGGACAACTAGTTCTCGAGATCTCGGGGGGGGGGCCGAATCCACCCCCTGCCGGGAATCGACCATACCGTCTAGCCCTCCGGGAATAGGGTTAAAACATTGCTGCAGACGTACAGCAGAATTGCAGCTGTTCGCTTCATTTGGGCTTTCATTTGCTTATTTTTATGTTCTACCATTACTTAAACATCGCCATTCCGTTAGAAAAAAAGAAAAAGGTCGTGAGCTTCGCTCCTTCAATTTAGACACAGTTTCAAGCCGGGCAACACGTGTGTTATTTTGCAGTCGCGGCATACGATTTCGACCACTGACGCCACCAGCTGACCGCCGGCACTGATGTCTCTCGCCCATAAGCGGGCCGCGTAGTTGCCAGGTGTGCGACACGGAAAACTAGCGAAGATATGCCTTTATGTCTAATTAAAATGACATCAAATTAAGGTACGTACAAGTAATTTTTACGCCATTTTAAGGGACGTACAAAGTTTGCGACAGGTAAAGGGAGTTTGGTATTCAGGATACCTACTAGTATATTCTCCATTTCACAGGGTTGTAGTGTCAGGTTTGTGCTTGATTTACCTGAAGTGAATCGATTCCGTTTCAAATTTCCAGAGCGAAGAATCCATTATGATTCAACTTAAGTGTATTGAAAAAAAGGGAATCGATTCAATTCGGGTCCAGAGGTAAGTGAATCAATACATCTTTCATATATATATATATATATATATATATATATATATATATATATATATATATATATATATATATATATATATATATATATATATATATATATACTTTTCATTGAAAATGACGGCTTGATTGATGCTGATGACCCTTTGGACAAGTTTTTGATATTTCGTATAGTTCTCTTTGTTACTGGGTCGTGTTCGGTTAAAATAGTTCCAACAGTCATAACGAAAAGAATGAAAACTAGCAAGTACGTAATAGTTTTGTTCAACATTAGAATATTTTCGAAAATATCGTGAGACAGTTCAGACGAGCGACTGGGTAAAAACATTGGCCAAAAACACGTATAAATCATACAGATCTTCGTATTTTTGTCCCCCAAGAAGCTAAGTTCGCGATTTAAGTCGACAGTGGCGCTTCTAGCGGCCTTCCGCGTAAACTATTTATGTAGGATGATGGGCGCCTGGATCAGTGCCAAAACTTTTTTGCGGCGGTTTGGAGCGGAGGGCATCGGTATTTCATTTGAATTCTTCCCGTTAGAAAGCAAGACATTGCCGACAGAGGGCGAAGATGGAAACAAAAAAGTTTCCTGGTGCAAGGTATCCCATGTAAATTGCTGTGTGCCATAGTGTTACCAGCAGGGGTGCGGGAACTCCTCCACGGTTGGTGGGGGGAGGGGTAAAGAAGCATTTTGGGTCAATTCCCTCCATTCAGCTTCCATAGGGTCAATGCCAAATTTAAAGAAAAGTTGGGGCAGCCGCTCCCTCCTCCTTCTCGCGACCTTGGACTAGTATGGAAGGGACATGGCGATGAGATACCATTTGTTCCCGACGCACAAACCTATGCTGAATGAAAACAGTGTTGGGACAACGACAGGGTACGAAAATGTTTACGGGCAAGATTAAATTTCAAGCCATTCCTTCCTTGCATTCCGTTCCATGCCATTTGCCTAATGTTAAATGGCGTTTAGCGATGACCCATAATCTTCTGCCCATGGCCATAGGGACTATATTTTAACAATTACCTGCCCGTCTTACTAAAATGCATTATTAAGTACTCCTGGACCAACCTGACATTGTACCGGGATGTTCCATGATGCATCGGTGCCTGCAAAACCTGAAGATAGTGTTGACTGCTGGGCATCTTTTTTTGTGCGTGTGAAATGGATCACTGACAATACATGTGATGTTTAGGAAGGGGTTGAATCAACTGAACCTGTACTAGCACCATTTTTTGGAGACAGTGACATTGTAATGGAATGTTGTGACCTATGTGTGTCATTTATATACCTTCGGAGGGGCCTGAGCCATTCCATTTCCCATTTGAGCTCGTCTAATAATCATCCCTGCCCTCTCAATATTTTCTCGCACCTCAGAAATGAAATATAGACAGGCATAAGATTGGTATGTTTATACTAACATGTCATATTTAATGATGAATTTGCCAGACTAATGCAATGATTATGCAATCATAATATATGTGCATATACGTATACATTATGTATGTATACGTTATGATGGTATACACTACGGAATATGGTATACATACGGAAATCTCCACGATACACATGTATCGTAAAGATTTCCAAAAATTATTCGAGGGGAGCTCATAGAGTTTCAGACTGCTTCTTTCCAGTTATTGTCATAGCCTAATGTCAAAACCCCTGAATCCTGGGGGTCCTGACCCCACCCCCGGGGATCGCTGGACATGATATACATATATATATATATATATATATATATATATATATAACATGGTCCGCTTTAAAAGCGGGTTAAGTGCAAAAAAGGGAAATTAAAAATAACCAACGGCCAAAAAGTGACATGGGGGAAGAGAATTGAGTTTGGTTGTTGGATACCTAAGATGGGTCCAACCAGTCATTTACACAAAATGACACCACTGTTGTGACTAGGGCATATGAAGAACCACTGGCGGGCTGTTGACTAATAACGCTGAGATTTTATAGACGATGCAACATCTGAGCGCTTAAGGCGGTGATCTCCATTTCTTCCTCGCTTCTCTCAAGAACTCCGCATTTTATGCGAAGTTCACCTCAGCCACTCAGCCTTGAGCACTGCTTCTCCTTCCTGCCAGCAACGTTGACGACCACCAGCTTACTTCACAATGTCCCATACATTCACAGAAAAGTCGCCGCCACACGCCACCCCATCGTGCAACCGCACGGGAATCCCGCTGCCGGTGCGCCATCTATTGGACACTTGAAACGCGATTTCTTCAGGAATACATAGCTTCTCGCGCTACAAAAATACCAAGATGAGTATGGTTTATACATGTGTTTGGTCACTGTTTTTATCTGCTCGCGTGTTTTAATGTCGGGTGAAGTGTTAGTAAGTGTGATAAATGTCAGAAATTTTAGAAACCTTGGAAATGCTAGATATTAGAAACGTCAGAAATGTTAGCCAATGTTCTAATGTAGGATGAAACGCTGGAAAAGCATTAAATACGTTCTAGCTGTCATTCTTCACATTATGAACACTGGAGCCATGTTAAGCAAACACAGCCCAGTATCAAAGAAATAACAGTCAACGCCAGTCAAGGAGCCGTTTTTAGCAAGTATGTACTGACTTCATATATATATATATATATATATATATATATATATATATATAAGGGAGAGAGAGAGAGAGAGAGAGAGAGAGAGAGAGAGATTCACAAAGAATGCTCTCTTTCCGGGCTACTCATGGGCACCAGCTGCGACCAAAGACGGTACGCGGAAAATAAGTTATTTCGGTTTATGTAACGGCACCTCCAACGATGTGATTCCCCCGTCAACCAACATGGCATGGTTGGCAATCGCTGAAAGTGCCGTTGCATAAACTAGCACATTTTCAGCGTGCCGGCTTTCGTCACAGCTGGTGCCCATAAGTAGGCCGGAATGAAAACATTCTGCACGAATCGAATTCAATTTTGAATTCATATCGGTTCAAAGTTAATAAAAGGTAAAGTCAAAAGTAGAGATGGGCACTGTTTAAATAAAAGCATCTGTAAGCAGTTTCCATAGCATCAAATGTTATTTTATTCTCCTTTGAAAATGAAGAATAAAATTATTGTTATTTTTATTCATCTTTTCTATTATAAGTATTATTATCTGTTCCCGAAATGCACAGATGTTTGGGTTCATATCGGTACTGCATTCTTTTTCACAATCAGTTGCGTAACAAAACCCGCAAGAATGTGTTCCATAAACATTATTCATAGCTACTTTAACTGTCTAAAAACGAATATAGATTTTAATATTTTTGGTATGTCACCATTTCATCTGGTAGTTCAATATTCAGCAAACCCAGATATTTCATTTTTTGGTTAATTACTTAAGGGTGGTAATTTGCAGCATTCTCGTCATAAGTGTTCAAAAGAATGCCCAAAAGGCTTACAATCAATTCGGGCCATCGACTTGCCTACATCTGCAGTCCTGCAAAACGACGGGCCTCCGTGTCCTCTTTGCGCCAGTGGTGCAACACCCACCCGGTGGCATTGACTCGATGAACTGGATCATCTGCCCGGTCCGGGCGTCCCTGTGTAACGGGCCCTCTGGCGGGGCAACCTGGCCAGTCCAGCGGTATAAAACGCGTCAGCCCCACAGCGGAGGCATCAGCTCATCTCTTGCTTCCACAGGGAGAAGTCAGCAGTCCTAACACATACCACGATGAAACTGGTAACTTTCAAGTCTTGTCGTGGTTTGACGTCGCTCGCATACTTTAAAAACCTCTCGCTACTCACTCTCATTGTAGTTTATTTTTCCTTAGCCGTCATTAAACTATGTTTCAGTGGTCCCAGATGTATTTGGTACATCGACTGCAGTTTCTGCACTGTAAACCTTTGGTTTTGTTCCGCCATCGCCGGCTAACATATCGTGTTACCGTGCGGTATTGGTGAAAACATCGCTTGACCTTAGGGTGTTCATTCGATTTTTGTTTTTATTTCAGTTTGTGTTTGCCGCCGTTGTGGCCGTCTGCGCCGCGGCTCCCTCGCAGTCTTACGAGGCACCGCAGGTCCGTGCTGCCCTCAAGCCTGTGGCCAGGATCCTGGAGGAAGCCAACGAAAACAACGGTGCGCAGGGCTTCAGCTTCCGCTTCGTCTCCGACGACGGCATCGAGCGGCAGGAGCAGGGATCGGACGGCGCCGTCACCGGCTCCTACAGCTACACGTCTCCGGAGGGCGTCGAGATCACGGTGCGCTACGTGGCCGACGAGCTGGGTTTCCGTGCCGAGGGTGCCGCCCTGCCGACGGTCGTGCCGACCGAGTACCCGACGCCGGAGGTGCCCTCGACCGAGGCGGTTCCCGAGGTGCGCAACGTGCAGGGCTACGGGGCACCGGTGGCCGAAGGTGCGGGTCGTCCCCGCCCCACGGGTCAGCTATGGCTTCTAATGATCTGACTGATGACGCCACGTAACGTATTACTGATCACCCGTACCGTGCGGTTCCCAGTCACATGTGTCCTACGACCATGTGCTGAACCTGATCTGAACCAGTCTTTTACCTTTCTGTGATCTGTGTGAGTGAAAGGCGTGTGTGATTGTATGAGCGTAAATTATTGTCCGCTGTGTTGTCATGCTCGTCTGAGAATGTGCCTTTGTCTTCATGCCCGTATTTAAGCGAAATTGTGCGTGGGTGGTTGCAAAAAAAAAATGATTTACAATAAATGCCAGCAATATATCCTCGCTTCCTTTCACAATCATACAGAGAGCATGCAATGCAGTGCATGCGGCGGTTGACAGGCGAAAAAAAACCGTCGCCGAATATCCCGACATGAAACCTGGAATGTCTGGTATGGTGTCTTGGCTTCCCTCTAAAAAAAGGGCTTCGACCTGAGTCTCTAGAATATTGTCCAACCACGAACTAAAATGGAACGACAAATGCTTCTTTTTTAGGAAGTTAATCGCCATCTGCAAACATCCATGGCAAGCGGACAGTTCTGTAATCAACGGATTGCTTAAGTCTCATATTACGACCCTGTAAGACGAAGTACCTAAATCACATGTATTTTTGTTCAAGACGCTCTTCGTGCACAACAGCATCTCTGGTTGTCAAAATATTTCCGTTCCTTTTGTATTCTATAAACATTATCCTGTTAGGATCGGGCCCGCCGGCTAAGTTTATTTAACTTCACCTAGCGGAACAACTGGGTGGCCGGCCCGGCGCGGCCATTACATTTTCTGGAGCCCTAATAACGTTTCAGTCACTGATGTTTTCACTTGGAGATAGTTTCATTCCTTATATTTTATGTAGCTTCACTCGTACTGCGTTAACTCGCAAGCCCTAACTGTCCCGTAACTGTCCCGAGAGCAATGTTTCCGCTTTGTGGCCTATTTTTCAAAGTTTTTAATTACTCAGTAACGGTAACGGACCATACCATTCAGGGACGCACGACGTTTAAGCAAGCAGTTCCTCGGAGTCAGAAAGCTGAAATAGATCGATAACCATACCAAATGGATAATGGCAAAGTCATGTGCCAAACAATATAAAAAGCGCAGTTACTAGTTGAAATATAGTTAAAACGAAGAAGACTTCACTCGTCATTCGCCCCACAAGATGACCTAATGACCGTATTTTTCCAGTTTGTTGTAGATTAAACAGACCTAAGTTAACGGACTTTTACAGGGGATTCAGTTGCCAAGTTCATTTACAGTGCCGCTGTACTACCGGTGATCAACTGACTGACATATTGGTTGAAATAATGTGTCAGTCAGGCCGCCTGGGTAGCGAACTGACTAAGCGCGATTCGTCTACTCTAAAAGCTTCCATTACCCCTATCTTCTAAGCCTCCATTTCTCTGGACCCATTTTTAAAAGTCAGAACTGACCGTGGGAAATCACTTAAGTCCTCTAAGATTTCCTCAACTGTCCTTATTCCGCAGCAAAATAACTCGACCATTGCAGTCTCACTTACATTTACATGCGTTACAAAGACTGAACTGCGCCATTAGCGGCATTGGTAGCCACAAAAACGTATTTTCCAACACATTTTGGTCGCCTTTAAATCGGATTCTTTCAGCGGATACTACGGGTGGATGGAACTGCGACCCAGTGAATTATCTCAGATATGAAAACCTTGTTTCGCGGCATTCCGTGCTGCAGCGCGCTGTCACAGTTAACGTCTCTGACTGAGGAACGCCACCCGCCATTCCCGGCCGGCCCACACTACTGACTCCTGGTCAAGTGACGACCGACCGGCCAGCTCCAGGACCACGTGACCATTGGAGGATTGCCGCGCACCAGGTGCCTGCCTTCCCTGGCTTTACGTCCAAACACATTGTTATGCCTACATCTGCCAGCGGCGTGACCAAGCATCATGGAAATTAGAACAATATACATTGCTTTGTTGAGCAAGCAAAAACATCTTTTGAAGAAATGCATAACTCAGATTTAGTTTATTGAAGCAAAAATGAACTGGAGAAACAATGCATCAAAAAGATTTACTAGGGCTAATGTGTTTTGTAGCCATGTTTCTGTTTTCGGCATTACAAGAAGCTAAGTAAATAACATCGTTCGTTTTCGTTATCATCCCACACGCTATGTCGTGCTGTTATCATGAAATGGCCTTTTGCTTGAATGACCGTAAAATTACCACCAGATGCTTAGTAAACTGCACCATATCTAGAAATAACCGTGGTACATATATCACCGTCATCTGTAGCAGATTTCTAACTGCCCGCGTGATAGTTCAACTCGTAATAACCTCACTTGTGCCAGCCTTTCTCGCGGATCAACCAAAAAGAAAACCTTCCAAGTCCAGCTTCCCTTCACTTTACAGTCATCGGCCAAACACCTGCATCCTCATCAACCCACGCTGTATGAAGACCCTTCCACAATGCGTCGAAGATCACAAGAGCATACACGACAACGAACAGTGCACTGTGTATACTCCCTACAACGGAAATGATCCGTGCCAGGAGGTACAAAAAAATAACGCGATGTCATCTCATGAAAAACGGTAACGTAATCAAACGAGGGGCGTAAACCAGTGGCGTGAGAAGCTCTAGACCAGTTGGAGTTGGCGGTATCGTATAGCGAACTCCAAGAAACACCGGACGCTAATCTGGATTGTTTGTCGCTTATACTGACTTTTTCACGGGAAGTATCCATTCATAATACTGATAAAGAATGTCATTTAGCATAACACTCGCGTTGCTGGAAGTGAGACGACCTTGGGCATCCCAGATGTCTTTGTCTGAATACGTCGAACTTGACATTGAGCAGCTGAGTAATGGGACGGTTCTATAGATGGAGGTATTTATAGGAACTCTACAATTTTACTTCAAGCTGCTATACAACCGAAGAATATTGCGTTAGGAAAATAATTCTGTTACACCATCCTGAATTTCGTCCATGGACGGCGGTCTGTTGGCCGCAAACTAGGTCAGTGACGGGTACTAAATGCAGAGCAACGGTGGGGAAAGCGACATATGTCATTATGCATACAAATTTCAGCAACAAAAGCACGACTGGTTTCGGGCGTCCTCCCGGTGGGTTCGTTGTGTAACCACGGGCTGGTGACATTGACGCGATGGACTGGACAATGATTGAATAACTCGGCAAGGCTGACGGTATAAAAGGCACCGGATCACATAACGGGGACACCAGTCCAGTTCTCGCCAACCAGTCTTCTGCGCAGCTCACCATGAAGTTGTTACGACAGAGGCGTTTCGTCATCTGTTCATTTTGCTCTCTCTCTCATGATCTCTCATGATCTCCCAGACGAAACGATCTGAAGTGTTACCATAGGAGGCGTCGCTTGATCCCACTGGATTATCATTGTTTGAAGGAACCCTACTTAAATAGCAAGGATTAGTCTTGTCTTCGTCTCTTTCAGTATGTGTTTGCCATCGCTCTGGCCGTCTGCGCCTCATCCCCCTCCAAACCATATTTCAAACCGCTGGAGGCGCGTGCTGGTCTCAAACCTATAGCCAGGATCCTGGAGGAGACCAACGAAAACAACGGCGCGCAGGGCTTCAGCTTCCGCTTCGTCTCCGACGACGGCATCGAGCGGCAGGAGCAGGGATCGGACGGCGCCGTCACCGGCTCCTACAGCTACACGTCTCCGGAGGGTGTCGAGATCACGGTGCGCTACGTGGCCGACGAGCTGGGCTTCCGTGCCGAGGGTGCCGCCCTGCCGACGGTCGTGCCGACCGAGTACCCGACGCCGGAGGTGCCCTCGACCGAGGCGGCTCCCGAGGTGCGCACCGTGCAGGGCTACGGGGCACCGGTGGCCGAGGTGCGGGTAGTCCCCGCCCCTCGGGTCAGCTACGGCTACCAGTAATCTGACCTGTGACGTCACTGTAGCACACAGAGTCCTTTTTACTGAGCCACTGTCAAAGAGGGCCGAAAAACCTCCCCTGCCGTGATCTGGACCAATGTTTAACCATTGCCTGGGTGTGGATTTCTGTGCGATTTCTATTTCAGACCATGATCCACTGCTCTGTGGCCAGTTGAGCATGAATATGGAACCTGCCACCTGCATCACACAGTTGGCAGGTTATCCTGCCACCTGTGTAAGTGGATCCTATCCTATTCTATCACCTGCCACCTGAGGTAACACGTGATATTTATGTATACCATTTGTACTTGAAGCAAAATAAATGTGTTCATTGCATTTCATCTGCGTATGCCAAGATAAGATGCTAAATGGAATCATTTAAGAAATTATGCACTATCTCCCTACATAGGCCAATGAAGCCCAAGCTTGATCAGAACTGCAGATATCTGGAAATTCTGAAATGCGGTCGTGAATGACTGAAACTGAAAGTGCGTTTCCTTGGCAAGTACCTGGTCTAGAGCACGACCATCATTATGGCTGCAGGGCATTCCAAGTTTTTTTTTCCCGTTATTTGTTTCTATTTCCAGTTTTTTACCCTTATTGCAATACATTGAAGCTGTCCGATGTTTGGAATTGTCGAATCAATGGTTTCATTTTCGTGTTGCCCCTTTGTTTTCTCTGGATCTCCCATTGACAATGCTTGTACAGGTAAATGTTGCATATGCATTTTTGCCACTAATGGGCTGGGATCAGTGATATAAATCATTGGCTACTGTTATAATCTGTATAAATCTGCTACTGTGTAAATCACTAATCATTGGCACTGACACCTTTGCGCCTGCCAAACTTCCGTACCTGGTTCCACCCTAGATTCCTATTTATGTTTCCACTAAGCCTGTAACCTTTGCACTGATGTTATGACATCCAAAAATGGTCTCTTATCGGGTTACACCTTGTTTTTAGCTTGTGAAACCCATTTAGATTGACGTACCATTACCATCCCCTCCCCCATGATACGCTCTGCATGTGCCTTTCGCAACCCCCAAGCAGTTTTTAGATCATCTTGATGGTCATTAATGATAAATGTCATTCACTAAAATCGCAGTATTGCTAAATGTTGGCTTGCAGTACCGATATCTGAACAGACGAGAACGCGTCTTAAACTACCGCAGAATAACTTTTGTGACGCGCGTCCAAAAGCCAAATATTGGCCCAGCCAGTCCGACAAAACTGGGTGGAAAATAGCCCAAATATTTTTAGATCCCTGCACTCCCCCATCTTTCCTGCCTTGATTTTAACAATGCTCCAACGGTTGCTTCCAAACATGTCTTTAAACTAAGTTATGGCTGAGAAGTCGCTATCAAAGTCAAAATAAATGCATGCGGCGTCGTATCCCAAGAGAAAACGACCGTTTAGCCCTTTTCTGATCTTTAAAGAGCCACTGACACCTTTTAGCACTTTTGAATACATAAAAAGATAGTTCAGATCGCAAACTTTCGTTTAACTAACGTTTCATCGAAATTGGTTCAGTGTTTGGCACATGTCAAAGCGGAGGTGGGCTCCGAATTCTATCGCATGATAATAGGGTTAAAAGGAGTGCTCCGCTCCAATACTTGTTTGAATTAATTGGCCAACTTGTAACCTGATCTGTTACATGCAGTGTGTCTTAAAAGCTTACACATATAGGGTCCATGGCGATTTCTCACGGTTTTCCCGTATGTCTTCTTCGGCTACGCTCTATTTCCATATTGTGTGACGTCATGAGCGCGCGCGAGCCAGTGAACATTTACGTTTACTGATTGCGCAGGCCCATATTACGTCATATCAGTGGATGACTGGAAAACTTATCAGGGGCATTTTTAAACCTACCAAGTCTGTTTATGAGAATTCGACTAATGTGTAGAAGATTCTCTATATTGTTACGTCCCACCGTCGTCGTCCGCCTCAGAACCTCATCAAGAAGCCAACTGAAAACACCTGGATCTCAGAAACGAGCCTTCTATTAATTGTCCTCAATCGACCAGACCAACAGAAATACAGTTAACGACGGAGCAACCCGGCTTGCCTCAAACAGATCTGTGGCTACATGTCTCCGCCAGCAAGGAGACAAAATGAGAAAGGAGTGTGCGAGGAGATGTCAGGAAAGGACAAGGAGTGCGCCTCAGGGAGTAGCCCTGAGCCAGCGCGCACAGGAAGGATGGGAAGGACAAGGAGTGCGCCTCAGAGAGTAGCCCTGAGCCAGCGCACGGGAGCGAGTCGGGAGGCCGACTGCCCATCCCTCGCCGACCCGCTACTGAGGTCAGATTAGGATCACATGGTAATGGGTCAGCCGGCCAATGGGAGACGGACAAGCGCAGGAAGCAAAAGCGCATGCGAGCAAAGGAAATACCACATCTGCAGCCAGGAATCGAGACCGTCTCATCTGCATGAGTAGCAAGAACCTTACCAGTCCGCTAACGTATCATACAGGAGTAACGACTCTGCGATAACACTACTAATGACCGTCAACGTAAATGAAAAAAAAAACTCATCGAATGCGTAGCAGCTACAATGATGGTCTCTTTTTAAAGGAGATGTTTGTCCGTAAGCTTAAGACAAATCCTTGTAATTGCCAAATTGCCATTTAAAACCATGACCAGCTGTTATGTGGTGAGGTGAAATTCAATATGAAACCTGCCGCCTATAGTTACACGTTATATTTCTGTATACCTTTTGTATCGGAAGAAAAATAAAAGCGTGGATTGCAGTTCATCTGTGTAGGTGGACATAAAATACAGAATGGCCTCATTTCAGAAATTATTTACCAGCTCCATACACAAGGCAATTAAATCCAGACATGACCAAAATTCAGGCTCCTTGGAAATTTTGAAATGCGACCGTGGGTGACTGAAATTGAAAGTAAGGTTTCTTGGCAGGCATCTGCTTTAAAACGCGATCATAATTATAGCTGCCATGCATTCGACGAGTTTATTTATTTTACGCTAAGGGTCATTCGTATATGAAATGTTGGCCGAATTCTTTTTGGCCAAATTCTCATAAATGGACTTGGTTGGTTTAGAAATATCCCTGATAAATTTTCAAGTCATCTCATATGAAGCAATACGGGCCTACGCAGCCAGTAAACGCAAATGTTCACTGGCTCGCGCGCGCTCGTGACGTCACGCAACAGCCGTAAGTAAATAAAACACAGCCGAGGAGGATATTCGGAAAGCCGTGGGAAATCGCCTTGGATCTCACATGGTGGTGTAAGGATTTGAAACCAACTAATTCAAACACCCATTGGATCAGAACACTCCTTTTAACCCCATTTTCATGCGATGGATTTCGGATTCCCCCCCCCCCCCCGCTTTGAGATCTGCTAAATATTTAACCGATTTTGACGAAATGTAAGTTAAACGAAAGCTTGTCATCTGAGCTATCTTTTTATTTATTCAAAAGTGCTAAAAGGTGTTCGTGGCGCTTTAAAGATAAGAAAGGGAGCAAAGGGTTGATTTTTCCCTTGGCATACGACGCCGCACGCATTTATTTGACTTTGATAGTGACTTCTCAGCCATAAGTTAGTTTAAAGACATGTTTGGAAGCAGCTGTTGGAGCATTGTTAAAATGAAGGCAGGAAAGATGGGGGAGTGCAGGGATCTAAAAATATTTGGACTATTTTCCACCCAGTTTTGTCGGGTTGGCTGGGCCAATGTTACCGCTTTTGGCCTCGCGTCACAAAAGTCATTCTGCGGTTGTTTCAGACGCGTTCTCGTCTGTTCAGATATCGGTACTGCAAGCCAACATTTAGCAATACTGCGATTTCAGTTAATGACATTCATGATTAATGACCATCAAGATGGTCTAAAAACTGCTTGGGGGTTGCAAAGGCCACACGCAAAGCATATCATGGGTGAGGGGATGGTAATGGTACGTCAATCTAAATGGGTTTCACAAGCTGAAAACAAGGTGTGGCACGATAAGAGACCATTTTTGGATGTCATAACATCAGTGCAAAGGCTACAGGCTGTGGTGGGAACATGAATAAGGATCCAAATCGGAACCAGGTACGAAAATTTGGCATGTGCAGATTTCGATCCACAGTAACCAATAATTCATATCGTTGATCCCAACCCAGCAGTGACAAAAATGCATATGCAACATCTGCCTGTGCATTTATTGGCAGACGCAAATCCAAAGAAAATCAAGGGGAAACACGAAGGCAAGGTCTTTGATTTAACAACGTCAAACATCAGACAACTTCAGTATGTTGCATTTACGCTAACAAACTGGAATTGGAAATGAATGACGTGGAAAAACTCGTCGAATGCGCGGCGACTGTAATGGTGGTCGTGTTCTAGACCAGGTGCTTGACAAGGGACCTTACATTCAGTTTTAGTCATCCACGGCCGCATTTCAAAATTTCCAGGTATCCGCAGTTCTGATCAAGCTTGGGCTTAATTGGCCTGTGTAGGGAGATAGTGCTAAATTTCTTCAATGATGCCACTTAGCATCTTATGTTGGCATAAGCAGATGAAATGCAGTACACACATTTATTTTGCTTCAGGTACAAATGGCATACATAAATATCGCGTGTTACCACAGGTGGCAGGTTCCGTATTCATCCTCAACTGGCCATATAGCAGTGGATCATGGTTTGAAATAGCAATCACACAGAAATCCACACCCAGGCAATTAAACTTTAATAAAACTTTACAAAACTCAAGTTAAACATTGGTCCAGATGGGAGGTTATTCGGTCCTCTTTGAGAGTGGCACAGTAAAAAGGACTCTGTGTGCTACAGTGATGTCACAGGTCAGATTACTGGTAGCCGTAGCTGACCCGAGGGGCGGAGACGACCCGCACCTCGGCCACCGGTGCCCCGTAGCCCTGCACGGTGCGCACCTCGGGAGCCGCCTCGGTCGAGGGCACCTCCGGCGTCGGGTACTCGGTCGGCACGACCGTCGGCAGGGCGGCACCCTCGGCACGGAAGCCCAGCTCGTCGGCCACGTAGCGCACCGTGATCTCGGCACCCTCCGGAGACGTGTAGCTGTAGGAGCCGGTGACGGCGCCGTCCGATCCCTGCTCCTGCCGCTCGATGCCGTCGTCGGAGACGAAGCGGAAGCTGAAGCCCTGCTCGCCGTTGTTTTCGTTGGTCTCCTCCAGGATCCTGGCCACAGGTTTGAGGGCAGCACGGACCTGCGGTGCCTCGTAAGACTGCGAGGGAGCCGCGGCGCAGACGGCCACAACGGCGGCAAACACAAACTGAAAAAAAAAATGAGAATCGAATCAACACCCTGGGATCGAACGATGTTTCCATCAACTTCGCGTGTAAAAAAGATATCGCTTTCATGTAATGCTAGCAAGCGATTCCTGCCCCCCCCCAAAAAAAAAAACTGAACCATTGAAACTATTTCAAAGTACGATTCAGGGAAACTAAACTGCAATGGGATTGCAATGTTTCCAAAGCTCTCGAGCGATGTCAAACCACGAGACAGCATGAACGTTACCAGCTTCATAGTGGGATGTGCTGAGACTCCTGAATTCTCCCTGTGGAAGCGAGAGATGAGCTGATGCCTCCGCTGTGAGACTGGCGCGTTTTATACCGCTGGACTGGCCAGGTTACCCCGCCAGAGGGCCCGTTACACAGGGACGCCCGGGCCGGGCAGATGATCCAGTTCATCGAGTCAATGCCAACGGGTGGGTGTTGCGCAACTCACTGACCGCTAGGACACCCTAAACCGGGTGTGCCTTAGTGACTAAATAATGGCATTCACTCTAACCTATGGGACACTGAAGTCTTAAACCCAGGCTCCACTGGGCGTGTTTCCCAGGTCAAGTACGTTTTTCCGGCAAATCCGGGATCCCAAAATATTTACTTTGTTGGGAAACGTTCCGCAAGCTTCCCTGGTACGCCACGGAAAACATGGAAAAAAGCCACGAAACATTCGAGAAAACTCGAAGGCATATGCACAAACGCACACATGCACAAGGCGTTTACGTTAAGTTTATCGTTGACAGGTGTGTAGGGCTCGATATGTTAGTTTTTACGATGTGTGACATGAATGTGAGTTACATATTTTCATGTCCCTGGCAGGGATTGGTATATTAAATGACATGGTCCGATGCAGGACGAAACGTGAGACAAAAAAGACAGTTGCGGCAACTGTTTTTAAGCTTTAGAAATACGTAGTGCATGTCTCAAATTGATCACGATGTTCAGATTAGCACTAGGCTATACTGAAGAAGATCCAGTGTATTGGGAAAGGCGAGATGGTGTGCTTCGAAAGACGGAATAATTACCAAACGAAACCCAAGGATGTAGCCACTTTGTTCCAGATCCTGAACCTGCCACCGATCACAAAACTGTTGCGGGAGTCCCACAAGACCATGCAGTTAATGGCTGTCAACGTCCTGAAGTACTGTTGCACTGTTGCAGTCTGTGAGATGGTATCTACGTGTGACAACGACAACCACGGCGAGCCGTAGTTCTATCAGCATCACATGTTGCCTAATAATGGAAAATATAAAGCCGCCCTGGAGAACTGCCTCTTTCACTGAGACACGCACAATATGTATGTAGGTGATAAATATGTGGTTGAATATGGTGCTTTGTAAAGAATCAAGATGTTTGGGACGAGTTTACGAAAAAAAACGTGCATTTGAACCAGGGTCGCAGCCATGATTTCGCCGAAGAGGGGGTCAAGACAAACCTAAGCACTTTCAAATCTGAAAACCCTTCCGATTTCGGCGTCTTTTTTCGAGGAAAGGAACTTTATAGGCATTTTCATTCTCGGCGCGTAAAAGGTTCGATTTTCAGACCCAAGAGAGCATGGCCGCGTGCCTCCCCCACACCTCTGATTTGAACTAATGTTACCAATATGAAGACCCTGGAGAAAAATGAACGTCAACAGTGAAGCTGTCTTGGATGACATCTTAAAAAATGTTTCCATTTTAATGTTTTTATAGTTTCTCGAGAGAACCGTTTTTGAAACATAAACCGCGACTTGCTGGGTGATGGGAGGGGTGGCGTCAGCGGCTTTCACGTTTCCTCCGCCGCATAACTTTCGAACCAAACCTCACAGCTTCGTGAAATACTCGTCACTCATCGGCACTTCATATTTTTCATTCCAGTAAAAATGATTTTCGATGTCTCCCAACGCCACATTAATCTCACGTTGTAAAAACGATGAAATTTTAAGATTTTTCCTCATTTTTTCCTTTAGTTTTCTCGATCTTTGTCCACGTATTGGTCATGTTAAATGGCCCATGGTGTACCCCATCCAGCATGTTTTATAAGTAAGGTCATTAGATGTCAAAACGGACGGCACATGCGTCCCTCTAAAAAGCTCCGGCACGAGAAACAGCACCATGCAGTTGGAGGCTGCATTAAGTTGTTTGGATAAAGTTGTCACATTGAGTTGGAGGTTTAATTGACGAGCAGAGAATTAATGCAAACATTGCGACTCATTTATCCTGCCCACATCTACACGCGGCGCTTAAATACGGGTACAAAGCGAAGCAATATTTGCTAGCGAACAGGTCCGAACAAGGGAAGCAACTTACTAGCTCAAACAGCTATTGCTTCAATCCTCACACACAAAGTATATTGATCTGGATGACGTCAAGAGAGTTCGATTGATGACGATCGGGGATGGCACGGTACAGATGACTTGGTGACCTATGAGAAGCTGCTGTCGGTCAGATTACTGGTAGCCGTAGCTGACCCGAGGGCCCGCACCTCGGCCATCTCTAGGTGCACTGTCACCTAACAAACCTTCGCTTCATGATCTGTGGTGCGGCCAATGGCGAGATGAGTGATTGTTTGCTTGTTTTACCTTTGAAAACTTCCTTGTCTTTGACTCTGGGACTTAATATTCAGAACATGCGTCTTGTCACTAATGACGTCCTCATGATGTGCAATAAAGTGCACTACAATACAATACACGCATATTTTTCCTTGTGAATCAACACCAGTCCTTTCTCAGATATGATATGGAATATTATATATATGCATATATGTAGGTGATATGCAGAGAAGTATGTTGGATGAGAACTTCGTCCTTTAATGGCAACTAATTTGAATAACGTGTGATTTTAATGGAGGTATCCAGCCCAACAATACAGATGCAAAGTTCAACAATCATTTTTAACCCTATTCCCGGACGGCTAGCAGTATGGCCGATTCTCGGCAGGGGGGGGGGCGGATTTGGCCCCCCTGAGATTTTGAGAACTACTCGTCCGATTTCATCGCCACAAACGGCAATCGATCTGCCATGACGTAAACTACATTTTTACAAAAAGAACTTTTCAAAGTTTTGAAAGGGGTGGATACATGGGGAAAACTCAAAACGGGGGATATGTTTGGACTTCTTATAACTCCGTTGTTTATAAACCGATTTTAGTGAAATTGACATGAATCGAGAAATTATGGATGGGACTTTTACCATAAGTTCATACCTATGAAATGAGAAAATTCATAGGCGTTCACAGGGTTCTCAAAATAGGAGGACTAGTTTTTTCAAAAACCGACATAATAAAAAGGTTAAAAACACTTTTTTGGCTTTTTCTAGTCATGTTATGCTGAAGAAGTACCAACTGTATCACAATATTTGCACAATGTTATCATAGCGGTGCCAGGGACATGAAGAAAAGGAGTGTCATGGTCACATGTTCTTCACACCAGCTTATGACCTATGACCTTAAATGACCTCCAATGAGCTTAGAATCACCTGAAATGATCTCGTGTGCATTTAATATTATCTGAAAATGTTTCCAATCATTTGAATTCACTACATTTCTAAAATTGCATTTTGCAGCTGTTGTAATATAGGGTAAGCGCACTGACATTTTAGGTCATAGCTCCGTGACCCGACCCGACATCGAGCTGAAAGCTAGTACACAAATAGAGAGCTCTCTTCTACGTCATATGTATTCGCGTTTGGCATTTCAAAAAAGCACCAAAATATTTGCCATAAAAGCAAATTTTGAATTTGACCTTGGCCTGACTTTGTAAAGTGACCTCAGAACAACAAATTATATTTGTATCTTACCCAACTATTTACCTATACACCCATGTAAAGTTTGAAGTTCTATCCTAAGAACGCTACTTTTGACAGTCATTTTCCTTTTACCCTCAACAGGGCCAAAAATGGCCTGAGGTGCCTCCCAAAAACGTCGCCTGGCTCCGACCCTGAGCAAAATAGAATTACGAAATTTTGTCACGGTACGTAGAAAGAATAGCTCAGAAAAGTCACCACGTTTCGTGTAGGTGCGTCAAAAACCCTGCAATCGGAAAGCAAAAAACCCGTGTGGGGCAGATTCAGCCCCCTGCCGGGAATAGGGTTAAACAATCCTCAGTTTAAATAGTGCTTATTTAATGTTTATGGTGCTTATGGTGTTGCTTGGTGGTGGTGTTTATGTGTGTTAAATCATACTTAGGAAATTCCTCATGAAAATATGTAATTATCTCGCGTACCTCGAAGGGGGCTATCACGGGTGTCAATTTCTGTTAATGATTGGGTGAAGACGAGCCGAGGGCCCGACAACATAGCCTCCCCCCAAATGTGGGTTTCTCAAGGGATTTAGCCCACTTTATTTTGACCAATGGAAATTTACAAGCTTTCTGTTACGATTTACCAGATGAGAATTGCATTCGTTCTCATATATATATATATATATATATATATATATATATATATATATATATATATATGCATATATGGATTGAAAAAGACAGAAAGATAGATACATCGCTTTACATTTTATTCTTTGCTCTCTGCCTATTTCTCATCTATTGCGGCCGTTCTTCCCGTTCTTTTTACTCATTTTCCTTCAAAACTGGCAGAAAACAATGGGGCCAAAACCAAGATTGGTTGGCCCAAATCAACATTGGATGGGTCAGGGCCCTCTCAAAAGAATACAAATCAGCCCCCCAGGAGGCTCTGAAAAATTTCTTTGAGTTCATTTTTAGCGTGACTCAGCGCTTAAGAATAATGAAGCGAAAGGCAGTTCTGGTTGCAAGCGACCACAAAAGCCGTTTTATGCTTACTAAAACGAGCATGGAACTGAGTGGTTGGTCCGGACCGGCGCGGTCGTAAGTAGCTCTTCACAGGCAAATAACCCTGCATCCACTTGCCGCTCAGTCGTGTAGCTTTCACCGTAAGTTAGGCTGCCTCATTAAGCGTGTTGTAATTTCTTCCACAGGTGGTTATCTGCCTGTTTGCTGTTTGCACGGATACTCATGGGTAGTATTTTCGCTCGCCGGTATCTCTGAAGGATTATTTTTGGCTGCTTGGTAATGGTGGGAAGGAATATAATGAACACGCATGAGTTATATTCGGTGATAAATATTTAGCTCACAGGCAGCAAATCATATGTTCACATAATATTTACAACCGAGACCCTGAGACCAGCAGCACAGGGCGCATAGATCGGCAACGTATTTTGAACTTAGAATCTATCATTCAGTTAAAAAGCGCAGCCGAATAAAAATGTCTTCCCGGACAGTGAGTTGTGCAACACCTACCTGATGGCATTGACACGATGAACTGGATCATCTGCCCGGCCCGGGCGTCCCTGTGTAACGGGCCCTCTGGCGGGGTAACCTGGCCAGTTCAGCGATATAAAACACGCCAGCCCCACAGCGGGGGCATCAGCTCATCTCTCTCCGAGCCAGCCAGAAGTCAGCAGGTCCAGCGCATCCCATCATGAAACTGGTAAAGCTGGGATGCTTTTTTCGCGGCTCTGGTCAGGCGTACCGATCATTTAACTGTCTCAATTCATTGAAAGGTATAACCATTTGAAATAATAAGAACTTATCACCAGATGTGGTCCTAAAAACATTTGTATTACATTCCATAGTTTCGTCAGCATGTTTCGGGCATTGCGTTGACGTCGGTTGTTTTTTTTCAGTTTGTGTTTGCCGCCGTTGTGGCCGTCTGCGCCGCGGCTCCCTCGCAGTCTTACGAGGCACCGCAGGTCCGTGCTGCCCTCAAGCCTGTGGCCAGGATCCTGGAGGAGGCCAACGAAAACAACGGCGCACAGGGCTTCGGCTTCCGCTTCGTCTCCGACGACGGCATCGAGCGGCAGGAGCAGGGATCGGACGGCGCCGTCACCGGCTCCTACAGCTACACGTCTCCGGAGGGTGACGAGATCACGGTGCGCTACGTGGCCGACGAGCTGGGCTTCCGTGCCGAGGGTGCCGCCCTGCCGACGGTCGTGCCGACCGAGTACCCGACGCCGGAGGTGCCCTCAACCGAGGCGGCTCCCGAGGTGCGAGCCGTGCAGGGCTACGGGGCACCGGTAGCTGAGGTGCGGGTAGTCCCCGCCCCCACCCTCCCCACCGTCCGGTATCAAAAGGTGCTTGTTGGCTATCGTCCTAAGTACCAGTAAGAGTATCGAAAGCTTGGCGTGTGAGGGGCTCATGTCAGCCATGCTTCGATCTGATGGCATAGTGCGAACAAATTTGGTCTGATTCTTATCCAGCCACAGTTCCGCTCTTTGCACGAGAATACCTTTTTGACGGGCGCCTGTCATTTCCTCTAGTCCGATATCCATATCAGGATATTCCAGCACTTTCTTTGTATATCTATCTTGGACGGCGTCAAATGCAGTGACTGAAATGTGGGTGGTGTGACGGATAATTTAATACATGTGTGGTCCAATAACTCCCTGCCTCTTTCGAATGCCTACTAATTGTGGAAGACGACAGATGCTTTATAACGGTTTTAACGTATAGAAAACGTTACATATTAGTAATGACCAAACGGAAGACTACTGCAACAACGACAATGACAACATGGATACTACTGTTTAAAATAATTTGGTTCTGAAAGTCAAAAGGAATAATTTAAAAAAAAAACAGCATGAACTGCCAATAACAAGCCCTTTGGTGGAGGGGGAGGAATGGTGAGGTAGCTTCACTTTGTTGTCACTTGTATCCTTATTTTCCCTTTATATATTTCGCAATAAAAAGATATTTTTTCGATCTTTTTAGTACTTTGCAACCGAAGAATTACAAGTTAAGTCGTCTTACTAAGAGCAGAAACATTAATCCCGGAATAGCCATGTGAAAGACAGAGCCTGCAAGCTAACGTAATGAGAAAGCAAACACGTAAAAATTACAAAACTGAACTTTTAGCCAGATTTTTGGATTTGATACATATTAACATCCAAAAAAGTGTTATGGTTGGGCTGAACCTGGCCTGGTCCCTTGAGTTAATTTTGTATGCGACTCGAGGTAAGCCTCGCCCGTAACAAGCGACTCCACGGCCTGTGAAAAACCCAGATTTGTTGTACTGCAGGATTCCAGAAAAAAAAATCACTTCTTTTACTAATTACTGTATTTGATCGAAACTGCCCAAATATAACACGGGATGATAAACAACCGTGTTGTTTGCATTGCACCGCCATAAGGCCGGCCGCCCTGTGTGTGTGTGTGTGTGTGTGTGTGTGTGTGTCTGTGTGCCGCCTTTGGTATTGTGCTCACGGCGATAGACGGGTACTCACCAGGCGAAGCCGGCTTTGTCCCGGAGAGCCCCGACAGTTTTCGCCTGGCGACGACCAACTGACGCCTGACGAGACAGACAGGCAGATCTGACACAAGACTAGTCGGCTTCCGACTACGAAGCTAATGGTCAAGCCTGAATGATGCATCGAAAAACAAGCCAGAAAACAAAACAGATTCGTCTGACTGCCGTTGCGAATAGACGGTTCGAATGTGACTATGTGTACTGGCGCGTCGGAATCCAATACGGCGCGGTCGTGTTAGACTCCAGCGCGGTCCAACACGGCGTTGTCGCGCAGAGTAACGTGTAACGTACGCGATCAAGCAGCTCGATAAGCTCTGCTGGTGCAGCAGGCGCAGCAGCAGGCGCAGCAACAGCAGATGGTCCTCGTAGCGCAGCAGTAAGCAGCTGAACGCGAGGGACGCCTCGCCAGCCTCGTGGATCAACTCCTGACGGTACAAGAACGTTCCTACTACGCGACTCCGGAGCCTGAAGCAAGTCTGACCCAGGTCGGCGCCTGAGCCGTCGTCCAGGCTGCTGTTCGGCTACCGTTCAGTGCCACATCGTCTCCACAACTGCAAGCATCCGCAACGCTGAAGGAGTTCGACGCTTGGAAACGGAGGTTTCCAAGCTCCGTCCCTCTCATTCGGGCGTCGTCACTACCACTTCAGGAACAAAGAGCTACCCTGATTTCAATTCCGGATGAGACTGCACATGGGTGCTCTGCTGCTGGCTGCAGATCAACGTTGAATTCGACCTGGCTCGACCAAATGGAGGAATATCTCCGTGGACAGCAAAACATCGTCCTGGAAAGTCTAGATTTTTTTTTCTCAGGAGTCCAGGAACCTGGCGAGTCCTTCAGTGATTCATTGCGCGCTGTCAAAGGCATTTCCGCATTCTGCGATTTTTGCACCGAATGCATGGACGATCATTTACACGATAAGATTGTTTTGGCACTCGGGATGAGGCAGCTCTAAAGTGCATGCTAGAGGGAACTTATCCCATCCTTTCGAAAGTCGCTAACGTTTGTCTTGCGTCGGAGACAATAGCGCGGAAATGCGGGATCCGGGGGATCCTGCATTCTCACGTCTCTCTGGATACAACCGCAAGCGCAGCCACAGTCGCCAGCAACCCCAACCGATCACACCCGACACTCGTGACTCATGTGCCTCTGTGAACGAGACGTGCTCCAGATGCGGCCGAGGTCGACCTAACGACACGGCGTCAGGTCGCGTGCGAAGCCAGAGCTGCAATGTCTGCGACAAGAAGGGCCACTTCGCTGCAGTCTGCCGGCAGCCTCGTGCAGCACCGCCTTCGGCCGTGCGCTGAAGGAGTCTGCAGCGCAAGTCAGGCCCCCAGCTGCACAGCCTCATCGCCAGCGTATACCTCAGTTCGCCGTCTTCCAGGCCGACGCCGAAAACCAGGGTCAGCCTCTCTCACCCTCGTGGGCGCAGCACGATCTTCTGCACGCTCGGCTCGGGAGAGGAGGCCTCCGTCATGGTCTTGACGTGGTCATTAACCTCGAACTCGCTGACGTGCGTGGGGACTTTTGTGCTGCGGGTCGTCAGCTTCTCACTTGCCCGGGAAGTTTTCCGTCATGCCTATAGCTGGGTGGCCGTGAAGTTCCTGCGGCTGTTTTCGCGATCAAGGAGCTGAGGGAAGCTGTCTGGAGTCCTGCCGACACCTTCCCAGCTCAGGTCCGGCAGCTCCCGCCCATCGCATCCGGAGCGGAGAGGTGTCAGTAACAGCGCACACCGTCCCGCCAAGCAGGACGAGAACGATGCCCCTCTTCGATGTGAGATTCGAGAGATGCCAAGGTCAGAGTGAGTTCAGGAACGACCAGGACGGACTCGGAAACCCGATGCCATCAGCGCCACCTGTACCCGGAGAAGTAGCGCCACCTAAGGGAAATTACGATATCTGGCGGTCGGCTGCCAGCGCCGCGGGCGTCGCGGATGTACCTGTCAGACCAGATTACGAGACGCACTCGCCCGTGTCGCGGTGGCCGCATGACTCCGACCCCTCTGACTTACAACGCTTAAAGCACGCCGCCGCCATCATCGCAGCGTCCTCGAGGGTGTTCAGTTCGTCACATCCGTTGAGGGAGATGGTAAGGGGCCCTATGTGCATCTCATCTTCAGGCTCTCACCCGGAGCTCGCCCGTCTGCTGTTACAACTGCCAGGCCAGTCCCATGCAGCTGTCGCAAGGGCATCAAGACACAACTCGACAACCTACTGGCGCATCATACTCCAGTCGACTACCCAACTGAGAGGAGTTACCCAATCGTTCACGTGGCTAAGAAACCAGTCGTGGCGCGTCTCTGCGCGGACCAGACCATGCTGAACAGGTACCTTCGCAATCCAAATGATCCTGTCCGTTCGCCACGTCTGCGTCCCGTTCGTTGCGTCTGTTCGACAGCGTCAGCGTCTAGTGCTTGGTGGTTTAGCTCGTCCGACGCACGCTGGGCTGTTTCCAGGTACCGAATGCTGATCAGTACCAACACCTGACGTGTTCCATTACACTCTGGGGCCGGCGCAGGTTCGAAAGAACCGCCATGAGTCTCATCTCCTCTGGCGGCGAGAATTACCGCCGAGGCGACCGGGCCGTCGGCGACATCCCGTAGAGCCTCGAGATCGTCGACGACATCCTGGCATACAACAGCAGGTATCGCGATCACCTCACTCATGTTATCAGCCTCGGACGACGCTGTGGCGAGCTCGGGATCGCGCTCAACCCAAAGAAATTCAAGTATGCCTGGAAGCAAGTGGACTTTCCGGCTACAACGTCTCCTACGAGGGCTGCACGGTCGACGACCGTAAGGTGAAGGCCATCGCCGACTTCCCGCAGCCGGAAAACAACACCGATCTCCATCCTTCATGGGAGTCACGAACCAGCTGGGAGCTTCTCTGCTGTCATCGCCGACGCTGCACTTCCGCTCCGTGATCTGGTGAAGCCCGGCGACGTCTCGGAATGGAGGCCTCAGAACGACGCGGCCTTCAATGCCGTAAAAGCAGCTCTAGTGTCTCCACCCGTCCTGGAGTTCTCCAGCCTTGCGCTTCCCACTCTGTCGCAGAGAGTCGTTTCCAGGACCCGCGGTCTGCGCCGCCCCAGCGGCACGGCGACACGTCGAAGCTGGTGTAATGCGAGGCGCGCTTCCTCTCGGACCAGGAGACGACGTGCCCTGTAGAAGAGACCGAGCTCACTGTGCGTCTCTGAGCTGGGCTGAAATGTCTTACGTACCTCGTTCGCGTGCTGTATTTCGAAATCGTCGTGAACTACCGCCTCCTGGTACCCTTGAACCATCAGAGATTCACTATTGAGTATGTAAGGTATATATCCATTCTTTCATATTTTAATGAAAAAATGAATATACATGTTTGAGAACTCCAGACTGCAGCGTTTGCGTGGAAAACTACCTGCCTACAGTTTCTCAGCACAGTGGCAGAATGGATCTGCTCACCAGGTGCCTCCTCTACTGTCAGGTGCACCAATCGAAGACTCTGTCCCTGGCGACCACGCGGCAGAGGAGGATCCTCTTCATGCGGCAGCCATCGCCGCCCTGCACGCCTCCTGTGGATCAGAGCTCCCACCTCTGCAAGACCGGACTCTGGAAAACGTTCGGGCCGCTGCGGCCAAAGATGTTGACTATTTGGCCCTGCAAGACGCCGTCATGGACGGATCAGTCATGACCTGGGCCCAGCGGTGCGTCCGTACTGCGGGGTCCGTGGTCACTAGATGATGAGCTTATCGTGTATGGCCAACGCTCGTGATTCCTCCCAGTCTCCACCAGGAGACCCTGGTAAAGCCGCACGACAGCCATCAGGACATCGACAGAACCGAACGACGTGCTCGTCACACCATCTGCTACGCAGGAATCAACAGAGATAGCGGGAACTTTGTATCTGTCTGCCGACGTTGTCGTCCGCTGGTTCCCAGCGAAGGACTTTAACCCGACAAACCTTCGCGTTTTTAGGTCCGTCTCGGCCGACTGTTTCCATGTCGCCGGTCGGACTTGCCTCGTGTACGTGGGCCGTAGGTCAGGGTGGCCACATGCCAGCTCCTGCCCCGTTTCGGGTGCGGCATCCGCCCGTCCGTCCCCCGGTCCGATGGCGGGCCACAGTTCTCGTCTGGTGCGCTTCGTCGCCTCCTGACCCTGGCGTTTTGGAGTGAGGCGTGAGATGTCTTTGCTAGCCTATCCGAGATCCAACGGCCACGCCTAGGCTGCCGTGAAGTTAGTCCGCTGATCCTTTCCGCATCTTTCAACGGACGTCAGACGAGCTCTCATTCTCCCGTGGTCTTCTGGAGCTGAGGAATACACCGACAGCGGACGGGAGCAGGTGATGTTCGGTCAGGCGTTAAGATCAGCTGTGCCAGCACATCACCAGTCGTTCGTAACCGAGTGCCAGCGCGCGGATGAAGAATGTGACTCGAGAGCGTAGCTTCTCCGTCGGCAGGCCAGGGAACACCATCGTAGCTCCACACACGGCCTCCGCCCACTGGGCTTGGGAGTCCGTGTCGACGCCCAGGACGCCTCCTCTGGGTGGTGGGACCGCGTGGGGTTGGTCGTGGGGGTTGGCGGAAGGGCGGTTACCCAATAAAAATGGGGAGCGGGTGAACTGTTTGGAGGAGCAGGCAGTTCCTCCTGCCGCATATATCGTTCCTCGTAAGAGGACCGGTCGCTGGTGAGCCGCCGCCGCCGCCGTGTGCTGCACCTATAGCCAAGCCGTCAGCGCCGTGTGACTCGCCTACGGCCCAGCCGCCATCGCCGCTAACCCCGTGTACGGCCCAGCCACCGCAGCCGCCACCGCGCCGCAGGTCTCGCAGCTGGCGAGTGCCCGAACGCCGGCCTGTTAGGTGGGGTGCGGCGACATATGTTTAGTGTTGCGACACTGCGCGTCGTCTCAAGAAAGGTATGATGTTCCCTTGAATTGCCCTGAGGCCCACCGCTCCGTGCGTGTATGCTACTGTTTGTATTGTGCCTCCAGCGACAGGCCGGCCCTCCTCAGGCGAAGCCGACTTTATCCAGAGGATAGCCGGCAGTTTTCGCCTGGCCACGGCTGCGAATATACGGTTCGACTGCAGCCCTGCGTACTGGTGTGTCGGAATTAAACAGTGACAAGCATTTTGACCTGTCGATTAGATAGTTCATAAATGGCGATTTCGCAAAAAAAGCGCCAGAAAAAATGGGTGCGATATGGTAAAAAGCACCATAGCAGAAAATCTTTCAGGCCTTGCCGTATGTGTTATAGGAAGAATTACACCATTTTCCTGAGGAGCTTCCGTGAACAGTCGGTCAGTTTGCAAGAAACGGAAGGTTCGTTGTTGAAACAATTGCTCGCAAAGAAAAATCAATACAAAAGCTACCAAACCGCATTACCATTGAAGTTCGATAATGATAAATAACTTTCGTGCAATGTGTTCCTTTGACGTCCTGACGAACTGCAAACATGAAGTTAAACGTTTTCTGGGTACCTATCACTTCTACCTAAATTATTTACACAGAAGCCGGTGTACTGATTAAAAGACATTAGCAAATTGCCTATCCATTTTCCAGTTTTCCTGGAATCAGAGTGAATTCGAGAACATATTTAACTGAGTAATAACTGAGTGAGTTTCCCGCACCAAACGAGTAAGAGAACCCAGATCCATACTGGGGCCATGTCAGCCATTAAAGTTTAATGAGCGGGAGACGCTGCATTTGGATGTTTCCGAGATTACTTGGTACGTTAGGTGAGGAGCTAACTTCTGGTCTGATAAAACTATGTGATAACTCAGAACTTTCGACAATGTCCCGACCAAATCATGTAACTTATCAGATACGTACATACCAAAAGAGAGAGGGAGAAAGAGAGAGAGGAGGAGAAGGAGAGAGAGAGAGGGAGAGAGAGAAAGTTTTGGGAGGGAAAGACACAGGATATCTGCAAAAATGTTCTGTCTGAACGTCCCTACGTTTACTGCACACAATATGCCTCTAATGAGCGGCTGTGAAATGTCTCAGCAGTCTGCATTATGGGCTAGTCTCGTTTTTATGGTTACAGTGCAACCCGCTGAGCACTGTCAAGGCAGTCTTTACATCAGGGATTGACATTTCACATCTTTGAATCAAAAATGCTCACAGTGTGATTTAACAGACTGTTGTTTGAGTCAGTGTCAAGGTCTCCTTATTTTACTGGGCAATCTTTACCTTTTGTTATGACACTTTACGATAGCATTTGTTAGAAGACTGCTTACAGCGAACTGGCTTTCTGTAGTTAAATAACGCACTCGCATCTTTAAAAACAACATTTGAAAACAATCAAGCCACAGGTGCTGTGGTTTCCCAGACATAGACACCGCTTCCAAATATAACTGGGACTACATTTGTTCAGAAAGCCATCCCCAAAATACATAATCGCGTGTCCATATGCCGCATACGAAGAGGGCTGGTCCATAATCAGTCACTCTTATTTATTCTGGCCAATAACAGCACGTCACAACAAACAACCGGTCCACTAAACTTACATAGTTTCGAGCCGATTTCGGCAAGACACTCTGACCGTCCGTCATGGCCATCTGGATTAGCCTGCCTCGCCAGCCTAGTCGGTGAAACCAGTCTAGCCCTCCAATCTACTCGGCTGGTCCAGTCCTCCTCTCCAAGCAGCTCGGCCAGGTCAAGGCTGTTTTAGCTCTCCGATCTGAATGGCCAGACCAGTCTACTCCTCCGTTCCTCCCCACCAGACCAATCTAACCCTTCACCCCGCTCAACCAGACTAGTACAGCCTTCCAGCCCACTCCACCAGACCAGTCCAACCGTCCACCACGCTCGACCACACCAGTCTCACCCCTACCTTGACGGACCAGACCAGCCTAGCCCTTTGCGTCATCTGGCTGGGTGAGCTCGGCGCCGTCGGCGGCCGCCGCCCGGCCGGCGCTGAGCCGGCGGGCCTGCTCGGTCAGCTGGACGGCGCTGTCGCTGAAGGAGCGCCGGCCAGCCTCGGCGGCCGGCGCCGGGCGGCGGCCGCTGGCCGGGCGGCGACCCACGTCCGCCGGAGCGCTGCGAGCGGCGGCCGGCGGCGGCGCCACCGTCGCGAACGGGTCCGGCCGGCGGGCGGCGCGCCGCCGGGCGTCCCGGCGCTGGCGCGCGGCCCGCTTCTGCTCCAGCTCCTGCTGCAGCTGCTCCAGCCGCGCGGAGGTGACGGCGACCGGCGGCCGACCCGCCTGCTCCTGCCGCTGCCGCCTGCACGAGGGCCAGCCGGGTCAGAGCCGGGTCAGCGGGTCAGTGGTGAACGACGTTTGGGTGAAATTGTTCCTGGAAATGGCAAAGCACTTTATAGTAAAGGAAGTGGGATATACCTCGGGTATATTTGTTCCGTTCATACCCAAGCTCGCTTCACGCCCAAAAGGCAGCATGTGATTTTCGTTTACCTCTCAAGAGCTTGTATTTCGTGAAAACGAGCAAGCACTTTCTCTGCCATTTCCATTTGCTCTTCCTGCATCCTCTTCTCGTTAAGAATTCGCTGATTTTTCTCTTTAAGTTCAGTTGATCTCTCCATTTTTAAAAGAGTGAGTCTCTCCCGAAGCTGTAAGCACATCCGAATATAATGAGGACATGACACAGAGGAATATGGCGAGACAGTTTATAACCCACAAAACGTTTCATGTCCGTTCATGTTATTTGAGTTACGTTATTTAGTATTATTGTATTGGAGTTATTTGTTATTTGCTATTTGAGTTAAACTTATCACAGTGAATGAAGTCATTGCCAACAGTGTCGAGTAGACTGCCAGGGGATTACCATGAAAATTGCACCCTCTTTGGCATAGATTAACTTGTGGGACTAAAGTCAGCTTCTATTTCTCACCAAAGTGCATACTATCTTGCAGTACGGAGCAACACTTCTTGTTACAAAACGCACTGAAGCAACAGACTGCAGTGGGTTCCGGAGCATCCCTCGTGCGTTACCTCAACAATGGACATCTCGTCCAGCAGGCCGTGGCCGGCCGTTTCAGTGAGGTCCAGCTCCCTGAAGCGCGGCAGTGGCAGCGCCTCCAGCTGGCGGATCTGCTGAATCAGGAACGCCCTGTGCTGGCGCTCCTCCTCCTTCTGTTGACGAAACACAACGTGAGCCGAATCTTCACGCTGGAAGATGCAGTGACATGGCTATTTGATGCGGGCTTTCGCATTGCGTCCGCCATTTTATTTTCCTTACCTTCATTTTGTTATGATACACTTTTGTTGTTAGACGGTACGAGCCACAATACTGCGTAGGTAGGCGATTACTGCTTTTGGTTACGCCACCGAAACTTTACTCTGTTTCAAGATATTATCGACATCTCCAACGGAGGGAGATCAGACTTACTTACCTGTTTCTGGGCTTCTCGCACCATAGAGAGAGTCTCTTCCCCAAACTGCCTGGCTGTTGAAAGAGTTTTCATAGGTTTAGCCAACCATGTGCCAAGTGGTGACTAGTACATTCCTGACACACGAAATCGAAATGTAGAAAGCAAAGAATGAAGTCTTTGTAAAAAATATAAAAATGTGATTGTCGTCTGTATAGGTTTAAACCTGACCATCGGCGAACTGAAAGTTGCCACTTATTCACCCTGTCATCAATGTCGTGTGGAGGAACAACCACAACGTTCACAGATTAACCCAAGAGGAGAGCATCATTAGTTATCGCCTTTCGACCATCACTCGATTCCACAGCAGAATCACCGTGCTCCTGTCAACGACTAACCGGATCGGACTAGGCCGCAGTACGAGCCACCACCCGCTGGCCAGGCTCTGTGGTCTATGTCTTCACACTCTGTTCTCACCACCTGCAGCATTCTGTCCTCACCCTCTGCAGCTCTCTGTGCCCATCTACGACCCTCTGCGCTCGCCATCTGTTTTTCTCGCCCTCGGCAGGCCTCTGTTCCCATCCTATGCAGGCCTCTATTCTCACCCTCTGTACCTATCTTTTCTCACCCTCTGCAGCCCTCTGCAGGCCTCTGTTCTCACCCTCTGCAGCCCTCTGTTCCGCGGCCTCCGTCATCGCCTGCCGCGACCTCTCCCGCATCGAGCGTACAGCGTCCCGGACCTGATCAGCTATCAGCTGCTCCTGCTTCCTCAGCTCGGCCAGCGTCTGCTGCAGACTCCGCTTCTGTCGACACCACCACCGGACCGCAGAGGGGTGAGGACCAATCTGGATTTTGCGGATCCGGACTAAGTTAAAGGACTAGCATGTGACATTAACGAGAATATATCACCTCTGCAACGTGCTCGCGGTGCTTGTGGACATCACGCACAACGAAGACACACAATATGTTCACAGAGACAAAGAAATACTTAGCGAAGGTTGCTCAGATCTATGAGATCTATACGACATGCATTCGGAAAACCCAGAAATTGAACGCCAGAAAGCTCAACGCTTACCTCGTCTAAGGCCTTATCTCCAAGTTTCTTCTTTTCCTCAAGTGCCTTTTCTTTGGCCACTATCGAGTTTTCAAGACTGAGCAGTGCCAGCATTCGTCTCTCAGCGCGGTCTATAGCTTCCTGCTCCTCCAGCTCTATGGCTTTTTTGTTCACCGCCTCTTCAGGTGTCGCGACGAACTCCAAGGCCGATATCCTGAACCCGTCAAAACATAATCGACCGCTGATGTTATAAGAACTGCACTTCGCTGTATTCTACAAAAGTGGTACATGCACTGCAACTCGCGTTTCTTATTAGCACGACTGAAGTTGTAAGATTGCAGCGAGGACTAGAACGTCGGACGGTTTCTTGGTATGAACTCTGTCGAAGATGAAAATTTCCTCAAAATAGCATCCTTAAATGTTTAGGGCTCGACACAGCGAGTGCAAGTTCCGGCCGGCTACTCCTTCAACGCACTTCTTTTCTTCGCTATATATTTTGCATGCGGCCCAGCCCTCCCCCCTCCGTGATGCGCTTTTGTGCGCACGCATCGGAACTGAAACAGATGAATGCAGAAATGAGCGACGGATGGGGCACATCCCTAAACGTTCCTCGTTTGAATCCCCTAATGCTACCTACATGACCGCACAAATACAAGGTCTAAATCACAAACTGTTGCCCACCTCTGTACCTCGGCCTCTTGCTCGGCTTTGCATCTGGCCAGCTCGCGGAATATCTGCGCCGCCGTCCTCTTAACGTCCTGCTTCCTGGGCGGCGGCGGCGGCGGCGGCGTGGGCGCCGGCTCCGACGGCGGCAGGACGCCGTCGATGCCGGGACTGGAGTCGCGGCTGTTGGCCTCCGACCCGGCCCCGGCGCCGGCCGCCGGCGCGGACGCCGGCTCCCCGGAGACGTCGGTCCTGACGCGTCGCGCGCTCCCGCAGCCGGCCTGCTGCAGGCGCACGTGCAGCTTCTGGACGGTGGTCATCCTCGGCGGAGCTCGCGTCGACGCCTTGGTGCTGTTGGCGGCGTTGGAGCTGGCCACCTTCGACTTTTTCGTCTTGCTGTTGGCGCCGTTTGCTCGTTCACTCATGTCTGGCTGCTGTCTGTGGTTTGGTGACTTGTGCTATTGTCGGGACTATGTACTAGGACTTATCAGTTTATCTCATAAGCTTGCAGGGCACATGCGCAAATATTTCAGGGCATCATTTCCCTAAAGGTAAAAAAAGACGCGTAAAAGCCAAGTAAAACATCAGGATCAAACCACCCAAAACAAAAATCAAGCCAAAAGTACCTGCTTAATCAGCTGAGCCCATAGAGACACCCTTTTGTGTTGCCATGGCGATACTTAAGTAACATTTCAAAATGACCTTTGATTCCGCAGGTTCACCAACGATGGCAAAAAAAAAAAACACAAAGATACTCAGGACAAGTGAAACGAAACTATGGGGCATTGCGAACTGCGACTAACGTTAAAAGAAAGGTATTCATCTGCGCTGAGCTAAAAGCATGGCGACTTCGGAAATCGGATGAGTCGAACACTTTCTGTCCACTGCGTGCACCAGAAACGCTACGCAAACGCGGAACTTGAACGTAGGAAACAACGTAGGTGTCACTTCTATTTTCGTTTTTTTTTTTTTTACTTTCTTGCGCCGAACGTAGCGGGAAGCGTCGGAATCAGAGTCCGTGCTAAACCAGTCTTGTTGCTGGACACTGATCCCGCCATCCAAGTGTTCCTATACACCGAGTAATTTGGCCCCAGACATCGAACCAGACCTGAGAATCATTGAGACCTGAGAATCTTTATCGTGCCGTGCAACTCAACAACACGGTCGCCTCATGACCGGCTGACCCTTTCGGTCTCGGGAAACACGCAGGTTCCCGTTCTGGGTCTCGCACCCAGTGCCTGCCGCACACCGAACAATGTTGCCTGGCCCATGGGCATAGGAACGGGGGGGGGGGGGCAGGGAGGCCATGGCCCTTCCCCGTTTTTTGGGAAATCTAACATTAGTCCTACCGGCAAAAACGTCTTTGCTCCCCCCACACACTTTTCCTGGATGCTCCTACCCCCTGGCCCTGCCCTTATCCACTAGGTCACGGCAGCGGCTTTTCACTGCCAATGGACGGTAATCCAAAAAGTATAATCACATGTGAAACGGACGAAACGTGTTGCACCGACAGGAGCAGTGAGCACGAGCAACCGCGCCCAGTCAGCACGCTCCGTTTCTTCGCCTAGTCACACGCCACTCCTGGGTCGGGACGGCGTGTTTTTCTCATTCCAGCCAAACCGCTGATCATGCTGCGCCGGGTGTGATTCACCCGCCCCGGCCCACCCCGCCCGGTCGGCGTCTCGGGCCTGTGTTCCGGGCCGGCCGCCGGGCCGCACCACCGCCCTCTGGCGGCCGGCCGGCCGCCCCTCCCTGTACTCTCCGTGATTCGGCCAGTCGGGCCAGTCAGTGTTGCGCCGGCCGCTGGCGGAGGCGAACGGTGCGTGTGTGTCTGTGTGGTGCAGCGGGCCGTGCTGGCGACGTGCGCGCTGGTGGTGGTATGGCCACGCCGTGGTGACTGCGCGGAGGTACATCATGTGGAAGAAGAGGGAAGCGGACAAGCTGGCAGTCGGTAAGTGTATGTGTACGGCGCGCGTTTGTGCTCTGCGGAAGTGAATGGATCTAAAAGTCATGGAGGTTCCATCGCCAGACAATAGAAAACGATTGCGACTCATTCGCAACGTTACTTCTGTGCTGCGTCCTGTCTCCTGCGATCGCTGTCTAAAAAGTTTACCACGGTGGAACATTCCCTCAGACCCTCCCTTCATTTCCTTCCAGGGACGTAGACAAGGGGGGGGGGCATGGGGGCCATGCCCCCCCGAGCCAGCCGGTCTACACTAGATACATGGGGATTTTGCATGAATACGTGATACTGATCATATATATGTTGTGAAAACAAACATTATAAGTTTTCCTGTGCATTAAATATGATATAAATTGCCTAAAATTGCTGCCTTTCTTGTAAATTTCGTCATATGACTGTGGCATATCACACAATTTGACATTTGCCTCCCCCCCTGAGGAGAATTCTGGCAACGTGCCTATTTCCTTACCTTTATCTGAATCACGAGCTCAGCACCCAAGGTATCCTCTGTACAGCTTTTTCATCTGGTCAGTATCAGGCACGTAGCCAGGAGTCAGCCAAGGGGGTGAATGCTCAGAAGGGGGCCTATTTACTTCATGGAGACCTCATCCCATGGGGGCCCCACCAGAAAGTGATGAGGTGGCCTCCCATGGCCTAAAAAGGGGCTTTATTATTTACAGGGGCCTCCTATGGCGTAACGGGGCATCCTTTAGCTCTAAGGGGACCTCCTATAGCATCAAAAAGGGGTCTCCTGGCTCAAGGAAACTTCCTATATCCTCAAGGCGTCTCCCGTGGGCCTCCTATAGGAACATGGAGGGCCCGCTGTGGCTTCAGTGGACATATTTGAGAATTCTGTAAACTCTCAAAGGAATCAAAGCGGGCCCCACCTTTTCCCCAAGGAAGGGGCGACCGCCCCCTTCGTCCCTCCCGCCCTGGCTACGTCCCAGGTCAGTCCATACACCAAGTCTTTATGCATAGGCGCAGTCAAGGGGTTGGCTTCCCCCCCCCCGCCCTAGGCCCGCTTTTTTGTGAAAACCATTACACATCGTCTTCCCGGTAACGGTTTTCGTATTTCAGTTCTCACTGAGCTGCGCCCCCCCCCCCCCTTAGGAAATCCTTGCTGCGCCTCTGCCTTCATGACAGATTGGTACGACCCAGCTCCCAGCAAGTTTTACGAGTTTTTCCGAGTGCTGTCCGCTTTGTTTGTCTTTGTGAACTCGGCATCTCGCTAAAGCTTTATAACCCAAATTTGGCGCCGCCAGCGAACTGTCTCAAAGCTCAGGGACATGGCGCGAACTGGCGACCATAGAATACAATATTTCTTTGTCCAGTTTTATTTACGGTACCAGTTCACCGTCTTTAGCAATACAGTACTCCGTGTGGAGACGAACATAAAACAAGGCCACGGGAGATCCACGCCGGTATTATTTTACGCATCAAAAGCGATGGTGACGCCAGCACATCTGCGGCCGCATCTGTCTCCGGACCTGAGAAATGTGCGGAGTCACCGGCACATCCCGTCGCATCGCGCCAATTGCGCCCATTACGGCCGTAACGGTCCCGTCGCGGCGTGAATCGTCGCCAGTTGTCTGCATTGTTTTCGACCGCGCCCGCGGCGCCGGCCGGTACCGCACGGCAAATCTGCGACAGCGAGCGATTGCCGGCCGGGCTGACGCGGCCGCGACGCCGTGGAGAAATGTAGGGCGCGGCTGCGGCGCCGCTGCTGTCGATCGGTCTCCGCTCCGATCTGCCGTGTCCCGCCTGGACGGACGGTTCTTGTGAGTGCTGCTGGCGGTGACCAGGAGGCGTCAGGCGGCGCTGGCGACACTCGTGACCGGCCACGTGCGCCGCCGTACGTGGCCGACCGGCCGCGGTCGCCGCGACGGGAAGTCAGGCCCGCGGCTGCACGGGCAGGAAGCAGCCGCTTACGGGCGGCATCCGCGGCCCATCCAGCGCTGAAAAACGGCCCCCAACCACTGCACACTGCAGCGCGAGGAGCTGAAGCCGCCTCACACCAACAGCAGCCGGCTGAAACAACCGAGCAGCAGTGGCTGGTGTTTGGGGTGGTGTTGGTTCGCCGGATGTGGTGTTCTGAGGAAAGGCAACATTGGCGAACGGTGAAACATTCGTTGATGTTGATCTGCTCTTGACTTAGATTATTTAGAAATGTTTTCTTTCTTTTTAGTTGACGATGTTTCAAAGCTAAAATTTCGAAGTTTAACCGAAATATTAGAAATGGTGAGATGGTTTCATTTCGGTTAGGGCAGGCTTGCCCAGTGCAGACAGCCTCTTCCAAACAAGGAGACTGCATATGAGATTCGTGTGTCTATAACATTGCCATAAGAGCCTGGTATGTCTCCGAAGTAGTTTTATTTCAGAAGCCTTAGTCCAGATGTACGAAAAGGAAAGAAAGACCTTTGCGAAACGGAAACTTTCATGCACGGCTCCTTTGCGCACATGGTTAAAGCCATCTAACTAAAAATCAGTCTGAGGTGAAATGGTTTGCGCCAGTCCGTGCCAAACCGGCTTGTCCGGAACTTATCGACCGAAAGCCGATAGCGGTGGGGTATTTCCGCAGTATGCCTGCGGGTGCAGGCGTTCTGCTGCGCGACACGACGAGCAGATTTCTCTGTTCTGCATAAGCGATCGGTTTCCGCTTGGACTTAGTCACCCGCCTGCACGTGTCTCGGATTACGCGAAGCACTGGCATATGTCCGTGGCGGCCCTGTGTGGTCAGGTCATGCACGGACCGGTACTGCAAGCCATCCTCTCCAGCTGCACACGTAAAGCCGGGAGCGTTTTGCCAGCATTTCACCGCGCTGCGAGATAGTCGAACGGCTGCACGTGGGCCGGGATGGGCGGCGTGGAGAGCGTTGCTGACTTCTGCAGGCTGCATTTATCCGTCAGGTGCAGTCCGCTCAGTCAGAGGTGTTCCCAGCCCCCCCCCCTCCCGCTCTGTCCCTCCTTGCTGCCAGCTCTTCTCGTCTCCCGGCCCCGCGCCACACCCGACCGCGCCTCAGCGCTTATGTCTCTGATGGGCGGCCGACGGCGCACGCCAAAGGAACGGGAGTCAGTGGGACGTACGTCAGTGGGACGTGCGCCAGTGGGACTGACGTATGCACGTCAAGGCCCATACGCCAGCGGGACTTACGTCAATGTCACGTGCGCCGACTCGACCAGCCTCTAGTGCGGCGGCGGCGTGCGCCTCATCCGCCCCTAGCCTTTGACGTCTCGACGTCAGCCGGCAGTGACGTGCGTCAGCCTCCCGCAGACCTCCGGCCGGATGACGCGAGACAGTGTGGGTACCGGGTGACGTCGAGTTTGTTTACGAGTCGCGCGGTCGACGACAGCGCCTCATCACCGCTCGGTGATGAATGCGCTGGCCTGACGGGGCTGTGACGTGCCCGCTGACGTTCCGCCGACTCCAGGCACTCCTGGCTGCGCTGGGAGGAGCCAGCGCCGGCCGGACAGCGCCGGCTGGTACCGCGACTCTCCCGAGTCGACGCCGTCTGGGCGCTGTGACCCCCCCCCCCCCCGGCGGAATTCGACGCCAGCCTCGGAAGTGACGTGACGCGCCACCTCAGGGGGGGGGGGGGGCCTCCAGGCGACCCGAGCGCCAGATGTGGCCGCACCCCGTGGGCAATAACAAATGGCCCGCCCGCCCTGACGTATTAATAAATACTACACGGGCGGTGCGGTCCCACAGAGAGGGAGTGGTGGCACGAATAGGCAGGATGGCCACACATACCAGTATGTTTGTAGACGCGTGCTTGTCCTTGTGCGTGCTTGCTGTGAATTAATGGATAGCGTGCTTGCACGGGTTCTGATACATTCTCGTTCGTGTGTGCGTGCAAGTAACCAAGATGGTGTTTAATTTCTTTGCTGTTCATTAGACCGACCCAAAAAATCGATCTTTTTCTGAAAAATCTTCCGCAAGGGCGATTTCCTATTCCTTAAAGCTTTAGAACGTGGAAGATTCAGTCCCAAAAAGATAAAAGCCATAGAGCACAGGCAATTTAGAGAGGGACGTGTTGACCTGGATTTTGCATTAAGTACCCCGTTAATGCACCGTAATGGACTGAAAAGACAATACCATAGTTTTTCAAGTAGATTTCTCAACAGACAATTAATCAGTATCAAAACTCATGGCATGTGTTACCAAGAATAAGTTGCGAACGAAGGGCGTAGCCAGGATTTCGCCGGGGGAGGGGACAAATCGGATCAGGAGGTTCTCGTAATCAATGGGCACCCATGTGGTTAAGATCATATCGCGGCCATAAAACGACGGTTGATAACGACGAAAAACAATGAGTGTAAGGGGTTCCCGTCAGGTCGGCAGGAACGCCTCACCCAAACATGATGTTACATGCTACACCAAAATGCTTTTGGCGAAATTCAATTGCCGAAAATCGCCGTTTTGCAGGTGACTGGAATCAATTATTTCTTTCAAGGTACCAAGCCTGATACCTATTGTTCGACATGGTGGTGGGCTTGTCTATATTTACTAAGGTTTTAGTTAACGACACCTTCCAAGATTTTGGAACCTTTATTTACTTATAATGAAGGCTGATAGATCATAACAGCAGGGGCTAATATCAGTGGTATGTTCTGATAACATGTTTTTTTAGCTATTTAACTACATACTGGTAGACATTAATGATCATCGTATGGTACATGTTCCCTTTCGTAGTCCCGCATTTTGTTCGTGTTTTTATTTCTTCTATGATACCATGTATTTCGTTCCATAAAAATGCAACTAGCAAAACAGAAAACGACCATCGGTCAGAAGCCATGTGACACACGTGACGCCTTAAGAGGGTGTCCACGAAGCCCAAAATTCTCGTTTTCTTTTCCGCTCCCTGTTTAATAGATAGTACACATTACCTCTCCTTTTTGGCCTTGATATTGCAATTTGTCCCACGGAAGATTCGCATTAGTGACCATGCCCAAACCACGATCGGGACTATTATCTCGACGGTGACCGTTGCAGAGTCGTCCAGTAAAAGGCGTAAGAAGCCTGCCAAATAAATAAGGTCTGAATCGAGCATGTGCATGTTTGGTACTCCGGGGAATATTTCTGGGCACAGCTGCATACCAGTAATCAAGTTTTGAGAAACTTCTTGACCTACTTATACGATTCTTATTAACCCCTGCTGCTCTGTTTCTTTATTGTAAGTAAATAAAGGCTCTAAAATCCTAGAAGGTGTCGCTGACAATCGCTGATACATGAGTAAAGACCAACACCATGCTGGACAATAGTTGTCAAGCTTGTCATTCTGAAGGATGCCAAGCCTGTTTGTTGGTTTATTGATGTTTATTGGTTAATGTTTGTTTAATGTTTATTGGTTCCAGCCACCGCCATGACGATGATTTTTTTCGGCTGCACCGGAATGTTTTTATGAATGGGATGAAACGAATTTTAAGGAAGCCGGTTTTTTTGCTGAGAAAATCTTCTTAAAAAACTAGGATGTTATTTTTCCAATCCAGGGTGGTCATTTCAGGGAGACTTTAACGCAAAATCCTGGTCAACATGCCCTCTTTAAACCTGTGCTTCATGGATTTTATCTTTTTTGGGACTGAATCATGCATGACAGATTTGCTAAAGGTTCAAAGAATGGGAAATCACCTTTGCGGCAGATTTTTGTGAAAAAATATGTTTTTTTTGGAATCGGTGTCCTGTTCATGGCATGGACGCTCTGAGCATAAACTCCCTGCTCATCATTGCCCCGAGATTCCCGCCTTGTTTTCGACCCGGCTGGCTGGGCACGTGAACAACATAACGGAAGTTCACGGAAATTATCATTCATGCGTGATAATCATCGTGAGAGTAACCACGTTAACAAGGAAGGGCAGTAAACACACGCTTCCTCCGTATCACTGCGATGCTGCGATAGCGGCACTTGCGAGCATGCGGTGGAACAGAGAGCGGGAGCAAGGGACCGAGCCGCACAGCTGCCCCCCCCCCCCCCCGGCGCAGTTTGTAACGCGTCACTCTACCATCATGATGCTGCATGGAAAGAAACGTCTTAAAAATGTTTTTGGGCACCACTGCCCTGAAAACGTTCCGCCGTCATAGCTTACGGGTGATGGTTTTTGATAAATATTTTTATCCCTTATATGCATTTGCAGTGGTAAATGTTTATAAACGTTATCACAGTATCATGTCTAACATGTACCACGTTCTGTTTTTCCCCTGGTTGCGGTATAACACATCCATCTTGTGAATGGCAAAAATTGAGGCAAATGAAGATAAATATCAACTGAACTAAGCATCGTGATGCCTCTAGTGTTCAATTACAGCAGCGCGATCTGCTGACGTATTTCATTTATCACAATGAACGTTCCATTTCAGAAGACTGAAAGATTTTTGGCCTTTTCCACGGGATGCGCGATCCGTGTGGCCTCACTTATTTACGGCATTTATCAAGCCGGAATACCAATCCCACGTACGGCATTTATCAAGCCGGGATACCAATCCCACGCCCTTGAAAGCTCTCATTTTAAGCCTCGGCTAATCACATTACGCAGCATTGGCTCGTTTATTATCCGGACACAGGTGGTATCTCGGTGTTCCATCTCGATCGGCGGCGAACCCCGCGGAAACGCCGGGACGCCTCCGGTCGTCACTCCTGGACTGCCGGTCTCTGACCCAGACCCGACCCGGTCTCCGACCCTGACCCGGCCCGGTCTCCGACCCCGACCAGGCCCGGTCCCTGACCTAGGCCCAGCCCGGTCTCCGACCCAGACCCGGCCTGGTCCCTTACCCAGGCTCGGCCCGGTCTCCGACTCAGACCCGGCCTGGCCCCTTACCCAGGCTCGGTCCGGTCTCCGACTCAGACCCGGCCAGATCCCTGACCCAGACCAGGTCCGGTCCCTGACCCAGGCCCGGCCCGGTCTCCGACCCAGGCCCGTCCGGTCCCTGACACAGACCAGGCCCGGTCCCTGACCCAGGTCCGGACCGAGCGTGGGACCGGCCGACACGGATCAGTCGGTGCCGACTTCCGGAGTGACGGCGGCGGCGGCGGCGCGGGCCGCGCCGCCGGAGTGACAGCGGCGCGGCCACTCCGACCGTGCCCGGCCGAGCGGCCGTCCGCTCCGGCCACTCCGTCCACTCCGGCCGCGACTTTCACCTCGTTACCGGTCGACTCACGTCTGGCGCGTGCTCGGGGCAGGGAGGAGTCGAGGCGCCGGCGCGCCGCCGCCCTGCAGAGCTCGGCCCGCTGATGTGGCAGCCCGCCCCGCCCCGACCGCCGAGCGATGACAGCTGCGCTCATCCAGCTCTGAGCGGCGCCGTCCGCACCGGGCGCTGCACGTGCCCACCGCGCGGACTGGAAATGGATGGTGTTGTGCCTTCCCTGGAATGAACCCGCCACAGAAGGTCGATGCCCAAACACTTTGAGTCGCTGCTCGGGCCAGGCGGGCGAGATCACCACGGGAGTGCCCTCCCTGATCCCGGGGATCAATATTTCTCACACGTCCTGTCGGAAGCCCGGTCAGATCCGACAGTCACGGCTTGTAAACGCGCCGCCCACGCGTGTATACACAGCGGCCTATTTTCGCCCGGCCCGCGCGGAGATGGCCGCACGCACCCCCCCCCCCCCCCCCGCTGAGCAGTCTGCACCAACAGTCCCGAGCTTGGCCCGGGGCCCGACGGGTGCCGACGAACGGCCCGGACGCTGCGCGGCATGGTCTGCATCACCGCGCGTCCGCATCTGTTCATAAAAGGGTTATTGATGGGCGCCTGGCGGCGGCGTCTGCGGCGGCTGCGGCGGCATGCTCTGCCGGACTGTGAGCCGCCTCGGCCCGACCACGTGGCCTCCTGGACCTCCGCCCGCCGAGGATCAAACCGGCCCCGCCGCCACCGGAAGTCGGCCCGGTTCGCGCCGGCCGGCTCCCGCCGCCGCTGATAACAAACACGTGCGCCTCAATGGGGCTCTGTTTACAGGTCGGCACGTTTGGCCGGCGCTCGTGCTGTCGTCAGAGTGCTCGGCGCTGTCGCGCCACTGGCCGTATTTGGCGTGATCGGGACCTTGTTCAGGGTGTCGGCGACCTCATCGTATTTGATCGATGGTCGTGCCCTCAAGAGTTGTGGAAACGCCCTTTAGTTTACAAAATGTCATCGTAGCGCATTGAGGATGTATTGATTTGTAATCGACTTGGTTAGGTTGGCTGCGAGTGGGGAAGAGCCTCTTTTGAAAGCAGCATGAAAATATCGGATTGGGTCGTTTTTATTGAAGAAGATGCCTATCCGTATACCTTTACCTTTGATATGTTTCGGAAGGGCGGACAAAGCCCAGAAAGTTGAAAACCTCGGTCATAAGCAAAGTAGCCTCTATAGCCGAGGCGCTGCTAAACTCCACGGCCGTTTATTCTCACGAGTCCGTCTATTTTTTCGCCCGGTCCTGAACCAGGAACTGCTTTGAAGCCTGCTTTGAAACGGTGCATGCATTCTGTCGCTCATTCCAGTGGTGTACAGTGTGGTACTGGACTGGCCCGACGGATACCGTCTCATCGTCCCGCGGAAGATGTTTCAGCCTCGTTTCCGCCCGTTTCAGCCGTGTACAGCTGGAGCGGCGGCGTCCGGCACGGTCTGCCGCTGTCGGTCGGCGACGCGGTACACATTCTGGAGGAGTGTGACGGCTGGTACCGCGGCCACACCGCCAGACAGCGGGAGCAGCGCGGCATCTTCCCGGCCTCCTACGTGCGACTGAAGCCCAGTCGTGTCCACGCTGAAGGGTGAGCGCCTTCGTCGTGGCCGAGGCCTCCTACGTGGGTGGACCCGCCACCCGACCTCGGGTCTGCTGGCCGACAGAGGAGTGTTTGTTTACGCGGCGTGCGGTCGGGGGTGGAAATGTGCATGTGCGGATCTGGGCGTTATGTCGACTGTATTCACGGCCTTGGGAAGGTTTGACCTCGCTTGGCGAAGGCGCACTCGCTTCATTTGCCCTCGTGGTGTCCACAGGTTTCATCTGACTGTGCGTCATGTGGAGGGTACACCTGTTCTGAGAAATTGTTTCACGATTGAAAGCTCAACTGGACGAGATAAATGCTGGATGCATGACGCACAATTACCTGAGATAATGCCAGGAGTGATCAGCACTGATCGCTAATAGCAGCCAATTAGCAGCAATAAATGTCCAGTTAAAACTTGAGTGCCACATTTCGACAATCCAGTTCGTTTTGCGCACGTCGAATACCAGGTTTTACCAGGAATATCGGGTTTTAGTCGGAAGCCTCTCACGAATGCCTCTTGATGCCTCGAAATCGAAGAACGCCTTTCCGTTCAGCTGCATCCCTGCAATGTCCTTGTGTCGATTCGTATCTGTCGCCTGCGCGACTTAGTAACGAGAGCGCCAGCCAACAAGGCGCCTGGTTTCAAAGGCCTTCGCGGCCGATGTGTAGAGGTAAACAGAAGAGCAGTCGCCGTTGAAGACCACCGCAAATTGTCCGGTCTGTTTGCGAAAAAAAATGGGTCAGCAGTGCACGGAGCGTTTGCGGGTTTGGCGTGTGGTTTATATTGTTACCGAAAGACTGGCTTATTATGGGCAGTCCTTAATAAAACCATACGTTTCCGCATGAATATTGCGAAAACGAATTACATGTGCTGGTAGAAAAAGTTAACGTGAATCTTGAATAGTCAAGTCTTACCAAATGAGCTGTGTCTCAGTACATTTGGTTTCCCACGCTCCCAACTGCGTTCGCAGAAAGCGAAGAATATCTTTTCCATATGAGGGACAGTCATCAGTAATTTTGACATTTCGTAAATTTGATACCTACGTATTTCAGGCCTATAACAATTAAGTATTATCATGGCCTCTGAATTACAGTGAGAAGTATGCTCAACATATTCATACGTGGCGTGACGGTACACGCGGCGATACAGTCAGGATTCACCACAGTGCAGTGTATCGTCAGGCGGACGTCGGTTGTGTAAATGGTCCACGTGACGGGACGAGGCTGCGGGTTAGCGCGGCATGTTCGCCGGCCACGGCAGGAGCACTCTCTCCTGCCGCGTTAGAACCGGTCACGGCGGAGGTCCAGCGGGCATCGGCGATGCGCCGACCCGCGCTGAGTCGCCACTGGCGTCGCCGGTAACGAGGACTGGTCCGTCTCGTCAGGTGCCGCCTGATGCCTGTAGGCGACGCTCCGGGTCTCGGACACCGCTGCCGTCGTTCGATCCGCTGAATGCGAATGTGGTGCGCGAGTGCAGCCAGTTCTTGTTTGTAGTGGTCCGATGCGTGTGTTCGTGGACGAATACGCCGCTTTTCTCGACGTGGCATTGCTACCACGGCAAAGAATAACCGCACACTTACCTGACCGTTATTCAGTCAGTCACGCCAATAGCGTCTGATAGGAGCCAGCTACCAAAGTCATATGATTAATGAGTCGTCAAGACGCTGTTTTAAAACAAGCGAAATCGCTGGTTGAAAGCCATATTTAATCATCTCTATGTTTTCAGTTTTTATCACTGTGTATCTTTCAGTCATTTCGCTGGTGGACATTAAGCCATGGCATTTTTAGAAATATGTTTCAGGTTTGATAGTCGACAGTCAGCTTGAATTTCCCTGAGGCTGATTTATCGGAGTCCGGGACATGAAGCAGCACGTGATAATCCGGCATCACGGGCCTCACTGAGCCCTGACCTGTATTTAAATAAAGAAATGTTTAGAATGTGTCTCGAGCACATAGGAAGAGCCGAATGCCAGGAATGAACATGAGGAATCTAGGCTCAGCTCTTGAAGATTTGGCTGCGCACTTTTTTGGAGCTCACTAAAGCGGCGCAGCCAACGAATAGAGCTTAATACTCGTCTCTATAGGGGGATTGAGGCAACCCTTCCCCAGGTTTTCCCAGGATAACTTCCGAACGGTGTGTTTGATCTATCTGGAACTTGGTATTCCTTCTGGGGCATCCTTTCCGGATCTTATGATGATTTTGTCTACGTTACCCTGGTAACGAGCAGTGATGTCATAACGGGAACCATGTCAGCCGTTTTCGCGCGCCGACGCGCCGGTGTATGATCCATAAAACTATACATAGTTTTAATAAACTTATGCTCAATGCCAGGATTATCGAGGGTGTAAACCTAGGTCATGAGCTGCGGCGGGAAGCACGTTACTTTTTGTCTTTGGGAATGCGATAGGAAATAGTTATTGCGAAACAACGTGTATATTTGGATTGCTTGGGACATAAGGAATCGAATGATATAAATTTGGTGCGATTTATCTTTTACGTCATCAAAAAGGGCGCAGTTCAGCGAACGCCTGACTTTTGCTCCGACGGGCGGAGCGGCGTCGGCCGCAGAGTGATGAACCTACAATACCATGGCATGCCTGAGACTAGATTTTGTGTCGTATATAAAGCTGAAAATGTTTTTAAGGCATCTAGGTTGCAATTTTCTAGGTTATGCGGAGTCATTCTAGGTCATCGACTTCAGATAACCTTGGATGATCTAAGATGACCTGTGCGTCCTATTAGACAATAATGCTTATTAGTTGAGGTGTTACTTTTGATCTCAAGGTCTATTATCATTGACAAAAATGCTTCTGCAGCTCCGAGAATGTATTTAAGCCGACGACCCTGCTTGGCAAGGATTGTCACTCCATGGGTGAAATGCAATCATGTGGTGTACAGACAGACTCATGATTGACTGACGGAGACTATGATATCCGTTTCGTTTCATTATCATGTATTCTTTGGCGTTTATTTGCGCCGAAATTCGAAAAGTACCACTTTCTGCCGATTTTTTTTATTTTTGACCCGACCCGGGCCATCCTGCTATCTGAGACCTTAAAAAGAGATACCAGTCGCGAGATCTTGTCACGCACAACACGCTGTTTTTTTCAGCGACGCTCTAGGACGCACGGTGTGGAAATGGCCGCAGAGGGGGTCGCACCAACTCCCCCATACGTCTGCGTTAGGCAGAAGGCCCGGCACGGGCGAGAGTTAACAAGCTTACTTTGTAGCCCGTCCGAATATGATGAGCCACTGAATACAGCCGAATTTAACCGTGAAATTGAATCGCCCGCTGTAACGGATCATTTCAGGACCGCGTCCAAGCAGGCCGGGGGTGCAGGATGTACAGCGCAGCTGCCAACGGCGTTGTCGAAGGTCTCGGGCGTGAAGGCCAGCCGCGCGGTTTGGCGCTGGTGTTCAGCCGCTCGTGAAGCCAGTGTTACGGAGACGTGCATTGTGTTTCCAGCTCGCGTCCTGCGCACAGCGTCGACTCCGGCATGTTGCAGGCTCCGGTGTTGACTCACTGGCGTCGGCTTCACCTTCTGGCTGTCACGCTCTTGATACCTGCACGCGGTCGCCTCCCGTGCGAATGCATGAAGGGAAAGTAATGATGCAAGCAGCAACGAAGCAAGCAGCACCCTTGCTTGTCGTGCGCTGCACAAGGCGCCTTGTTGGTGTATTTAAATGACGCAAGGTGAGCACTAGCTTCAACAGGAATCACGTCATCTTAATCCTCAAACAGCAGCAAAAATACATGTGGTTTGAAATATACAAGCAATGATACGATAATCACATGATCATGAAGAGAAACGGCAATGTTCTGTCGGTTTTAATGCATGGATTTTTGTGGCATTGTACGAGTATGTAATTATTTAAATTCCCGACATCGGTGAACGGTCCATGAGCAAACGCACTTATAATATCGGTGCGCAGTATGGCATTATATAATATTATATAGCATGTAATACGCAGTAATATACACGAGCACATAGCCAGGATGTTCCTCGGGGGGAGGGCAAATGCCAAATTTCGTCTTATGGTGCTGGCATATGACGAAACTTGTAAGAACAAGCAGCAATTTTATGTAACTGCCCTCACATTTAACATACAAGAAACACATATGATGTTTGTTTTTGCAACATATTTATGATCATTGCTCTGTATTCCTGCGAAACGCTTAACATCTTGTGTACATCGCTTGGCTCGGGGGGGGGGCGTGGTCCCATGCCACCCTTGGCTACGTCCATGAATATACAAATATTTTATATAAGACAAACAGATGAATAAGTGCAATGAGTAATCATGCGTTTGTGGCAGATCCGGTATTGACGAACACGTTTCAGACATGCCTGTTGTATAGTCGTGCTTATCCGGCACCGCCTGGGTGTGTCAAATAGGGCATCCCCTGGGTTTTTCTTGAATAAATCCTGAACCGTTAGAGTCAGCCCAACAAAATTGTCAGTACTTGTTCAACAATCAATGCTGCATATTTTAATTATAGTATTTGCGATTATAATACATGGATTATTTTCATTTGCCTAGGATACGGTCCCCAAAAGGACATGCAATCGTGACATGTCAACATTAGAGGTCATGCTAGGTCGCATGCATGATGGCAATGGGACTGATTCGCATTGTAGTTGATAGTGGTTGCTGCCGCTGACTTTCCCCATCGTTCAGGTCAGACAAGCAAATCTATACGCGTTTCTCAGCAAAGCTCACCAAATGCAATGTGAGGTCATGTCAAGTCAGGTCACGTCATAGGTAGATTTCAAAACGAAATGAAATGCAACATTACCTGTTGAAGATTGTTCAGTAGCAAGAGATATCAGTTATTTTTCCTAGTTAGGAAAAGCAAAATGATTATTTGTCCTGATCTGGCTTGACCTTGGACTGCTAAAGAGAAGACAGAACGTATTAAATTATCACGAGATGTCATTGCAGTTCTGTATTGGACGCAGCTAAAAATCGCAGCGAGTAATGTTTGCTCTTTGTCAGGAAGAATAATGCGGCCTTATGTGACCTGACTTAGACGTACCTTGACTGGATGAAAGGCAGATAATGCAAAACTGATCATAAGAAGATTTGTTTGTCATTATTTTATCACGTAGATCAAAACGGCTGCGAATAAGTTTTTCCGACGTCGTGTTATGCGTTTTACATGACCTATGACGTCATCAGTCATGTGACCAGGGTCAGCGTTCAGCATAGTATTTCCTAAATTGCAAAGCTCAGGGCTATCGACTGGTGGTAGACCGGTTCAGATCCGACGGTTAAATCCTGAGATAGCAGGGGGTGCCTTTTTTGACATTGCCAAGCGGTCGCGGGTACAAAAACACGCCAGGCGGTGCCGGGTTAACTATAAGAGAAATCAGTCGTCAAGATGGCAGCAGCCAGCCGCCCCGTACGGCATGGCACTCATCGGTCACTGGGTGCGACGGGGACGCATCCATCATACACTGTCTGTTTTGCTGGGTCTTGTCTGGAAGTGATTTAAAAAGCCAAACGATGGGTGATGGATGACAAAGTTACTGCGATAGCCTAAAAAAAAAACGCCACCCAGTTAAACGGAGTGATGCCAACTTCCGTTCGCTTCGAGATTTACCGAAAGCGATGCTACACCATCACGGCATCGTACATGTTCGAACACACTGCACGTACACACTAGTGTGAATACACTCGCATGGTACTGGCATCATGACGCACACCTGAGGTATCTGACCCCCAAAAACCCAGGCAGGAAGGCTCAGGACATGACGACGGGACAGCGCACCTGCAATGTCACCGGAAAAAAGAGGTCGCGTTCAGGGGCAGCTTCCCACTGCCGGATGCTCACAGATAGCTCTCCACCGGCCGGAACCTGACACTACCGGGAGACGTGTGTCTCTGGCCCGGCTTCGTCCAGTCCTCTGTAACGATACGCAAACCGTGCAGCGGTGGCGGAAGGCTTATTAAAGCGCGGGGCGCCGCCACCGGGCAGTAATTTGCGCTGAGGAGAACGCATGCTAGAAAACAGCTGGAATTTGTATCAAACTAGGTGCACGAGTAGATGTTATAGATATGTGCAGGTGCATGTAATACGGAAACTGAGTCAGCCTGCCCAGCATACTTGACACTGGCAACTTGAACAGATTTTGCACGGTCTGCAAAGTGTTATGGTAGGGGGCCCAGAACAAAGTGCAACTTTCTAACGCTGCCAAGTGTCGATTTTCAGCCGCGTCACACCTTCCCCGTGCTGTCACCGTTTGTCTTTTTAGCTGCCTGGAACGTCGATTGCCGCTTTGGCGGACGGCTTTAGACCGCCGTCCGCTCTGGACCCGCCCCGTCCGACCGCTTTCACTTTCCGGGAGACGCGCGCCCCCCCCCCCCGCTGCCGGGCCGGCGCCGGACGGCTGAGGTCACCGGGTGCGCCGCGTGCGGCGGCTCGAGAGGTGTGACGCGCCGGTCAGATCGTGACGTCAGAGGTAACCGGTCCGGCCAGGGTTGACCCCAGAGGTGACCGTACCGGTTGGGTTGACCGCATTTTCGAGCTAGATGAGTGGCTGACGAGGCAGCCGACTGCGTGCGTCCGGTTTTCAAGGTCGTGCTTTCACAGTAAGGTTTTTCTGAGACGAGTTTCGTGCCGTGGAGTGTTGATTTGTGTCCAACGTCTGGCGTAGGCGTCCCATCACAAGCCCCTTTTTGTTCCATGCTTCATCAGTCTGGTACACTGAAAGGCGGACGCTTAGACCTGGAAAGGTAGCCGCCTGATCTCGATGGGACGTCACAGGCTGCTGATGGTATGAATACCAATCAAATCGTTTCTGCTGTGAAATACGCGCCAGTTCGTCCTGACCAGTCCGTGCTTGACTGTCAGGCGGTTTAACAGGTCGCTCTGTCTTGACGTTGCAGGACACAGGAGCGGATCGTGCCCGTGGAGGATGAGGTGGTGACAGAGGTGTCGCAAGTACTCAAAGAATGGAGCGCCAGGTGGAAGCAGCTTTATGTCGTGAGTATGCTTGCAGAATGAGGAGCGCTGAAAGGTGTTCCGGTTGATGACGTGGGACAAAAGACAGCGTTAGAAAGAGGATGCAGAAAAAGAGTCCAGGGTAAAGGCAGGTAGTGGTCTGCGCCAGTTATCCAGTCGTGCCTACCTGCACGCGGCAGCTGGTATCACCTGAAACGACTAATACAGCGGGCCGAGACGTTTGCCGTGTGAGCCGTCGGGTCCCCGTTGGGCTGGCCTGTGGTCTCGCTGTGAGTAATCGCTGTGTAAACTGGGGTCGGGTCTGCCGCGTCTTGGCGCGAGCGTTGAATTGACACAGCCACCTCAAGGTCTTCGCGGGCCTGACAAAGAATAGGGGGACTGGTCCGCTCACCGTGAGAAACCACGTGCGTGCTGTCGCTTGTGCCTTGGACAAAGCATGGGCAGTTGGCATGTATGCGTACGACAGTTCTATAGACAATGCTTGGATCTTGGCAGCGTTGTACAACGAGATCGTTGTCTCTGGCTGAGTGATCGCGTAACTGCATACTCGTAGTCAGCCGTCACGTTTTCAGTGACGTCACGATAGAGCGACCTGTCATGCGGCTGATTAATCATGGCTGCCTGCCTTCGGTATGACTCGGCGGACGATACCTGTCGACACCGTCCGATCTGTATGCAGCTCGGGACGCGCGGCACGCATTTCTCAACCGGGCTGGCCGGCGACTGATCCTCGATCGGAGGACCTCCTCCCCCGGCCGGTGGCCGGTACTCACCCGTGTCTCCGTCACAGGGTCGAGACACACAGGAGGTGTCCGCCCTGTGGAAGGTGATGCACGAGCTGCTGGACTGGAGGCGGCAGCTCGTCACAGGCACGCTGACCCAGGATCAGATCCGGGAACTCCGGGTCAAGGTCACAGCCAAGGTCGACTGGGGCAACAGGTCAGTCTCGGAGTCTGCCGTCCTGAGCCCGGCTCTCTTGCTTTTCGGACGCGTTTTGAACCATGCGTTGTAAGGTAAGGTAAGCGTTGTACTTCTCGTACAACATCGTCATTTTCGACGTTCGTGTTCCCTCTTCTCGGCGTGAGATGCCGTGGGTAAGACAAAGACTTTCTGAGTCTATATCAGACAAAGTTCGACGTGAAACCGCATTTGTGTTTCTTATTGAAATGCATGGGCCTCGTCTCGGACATTAAACCCGGCTTTAGTCCCTGATTACCTGCATTGCACCATCTGATTTCTCTGACTCTGATTACCGGAACGCTTTTGACAATTTTTGGGGAGTTGAACTTGCTTAAGGCCACTTGAATGTAAATCGCGATCATCGCCTGCAAGATGACGTCGCTACTACTACTGGTACGTGATGCATTGGCGGAGATAAATTTGTTACAGATTGCAAATCATTAGCACTTATCTACGGTCACTGTTTGTCAGTAAGCTGATCAAACCGTTGAATGGTTGTGGCAGGACGTATGCTGATGCGTGCTGGAGGGGGTTATTTGTCGAGGATCACATCGATGAGCAATCAATGTAAGAACAATCTGAACGCTTGTCCACCAGGAAGAGCCTTGTAGACTGCATCGTAGGCCGGAGGGTGTGGACGACCTTCGTTCTGTCGTGCAGAGCTTCAACTAATTGGACCCGGAAGGCAGCTTGTTGCGGTTGATTCATCCAGGATGTGGTCTTTTTTGATACGGAGCCAACCCCAGCTGAGGAATGTATCTTGAAAAGCGGCGCGCGGAAGCGCACCAAGCAATAACGAGTAAGGTTTAGGGAAACGTCCGGGATGGTGCAGTGAAGGGAGGGAGGACAGGTTGCCCGTACGGCTTGTTGAAGAGAATGGTCCACCTTAATGTTTGTTTTGGACTGAGATAGCCAAGTTGTAGCCTGTAGTCTTAGAAATTAATCTTTAATATACCGTACATCCGACAACTGTATACTTGCGTAGGTTAGGGGGACGGTGTTCTGCGCGACATCACGAACAGGCGCAGACCAGTGAGCACTTTGCTCATTGACCTGCACTGGCTGGCATTGCATGATATGGGCAGGTGACTACGGAATAAGTTCTAAATGATTTCCACTTTATAAAGCCTGGAGTCAGTTCTCAGAAAAAGTGGCACCGAACATGTTGTCAGTGACATTTGTTACACCAACCAAATATAATAATGAACAGTCGAGCAAGGTGGAACATTACCTGTCACGTAAATCGTGCAGTCGTTGGCCTAGGCGTAAGGTAAGGCAATGGGGAATAGTTTCACTGGAACACAATAGGTGCAAAATACATGCATGGAAAGGCAGTAAAATAAACCTGCCACTCATTCAGCTGAGTGGGAGGAGTGGTCCTACGGAAAGGAAAGGAGGGAGCTGTAGAAGGTAAAATAACTTAAGGAAGAACTGGGACTATGACGGAGGTTAGATTCCCAAGCTGCTCAGGGGCAGCGGCTGAACACACTGCTTACGTAGCCCGGTCGGGCGTTTTGGCCTGAGCCCACGACACGGGACCCCGTCTGGGACCCCGGACCCTCGGCCCGGGACCCCGTGTGGCCCGGACCCTCGGCCCGGGACCCCGTCTGGCCTGGACCCTCGACCCGGGACCCCGTCTGGCCTGGACCCTCGGCCCGGAACCCCGTCTGGCCTGGGCCCTCGGCCCGGGACCCCGTGTGGCCCGGACCCTCGGCCCGGGACCCCGTCTGGCCCGGACCAGTGGCCCGGGACCTGCGGTGTGGTCCGAACCCGTGGCCCGGGACCCCGTCTGGTCTGGACCCTCGGCCCGGGACCCCGTCTGGTCTGGACCCTCGGCCCGGGACCCCGTCTGGCCTGGACCCTCGGCCCGAGACCCCGTCTGGCCCGGACCCGCGGCCCGGGACCCCGTCCTCGGTATCGGACCATCTGGCGCCTGCCGGGCTGGCGCCGACAGCAGCGCGCGGTGTCAGTGGCCGCCGCCAGCGTTGCACAACAGGGGTTGAGGTCCTGCGTGAGCCGGCTGCCGGCCGCGCCGTGTCTCCGCGCCGTCCCGGTCCAGCGATCACAGCCACTCCCGGGCCTCCCGGCTCTAGGGATCGGTGGAACTCTCGCCACTCCCGGCTCTAGGGATCAGTGGAACTCTCGCCACTCACGGCTCCAGGGATCAGTCGAACTCTCAACCTCCCCAGACCAGGGATCAGAGCAGCTCCGGGCACTCCCGGCTCCAGGCTTCAGAGCAACTCCCGGCTCTATCAGATCCGGGTATCAAAATAACTCCCGGCACTCCCTGGTCGAGGGATCAGAGGTGCATCGAAACCGCCAGGTCCAGGGATCAGAGGAAATCCCGGGACCCCAGCCTCTGAAGAGCACGGCCTCCCTTGTCAGTATGTCACCGACTGTTGGTCCGCCACTGGCAGTGGGTTGGCCTTTTCAGTGCCGAGAAACTGGCGCTGTAATTGCATGATGTTGCCCTGTGCAGACGGTCGTGACAGATGATTTCATTCCGCCGCTGCCTGCAGAGGTAAGATTCACGCATCGATGCTCACTTCAGGATCAGTTTGTGCTGACGGGTTGATCACAGGCGGGGCAAGTTTCACCCAAAAAGCTGCTAAATCAGGCCTGCTATTCCTCAACCACACCGGCATGTCGGTACAGAGATGAGCTGATGTCATCATAGAATTTATCTTACGTCGGTTTCTGGCTTCCTATTCCAACGGGCATAATGACCATATGGAGGATCCTCGCAAGTACCCAGACAGCACATCTTCCACCTGCCGAGTGCTGTCACCACCTGAACACGTCAGAGCCAGGAGGCCTCCTCGCGCGAACCGCCCTGTCACGCCGCGGTGTGAACACACCTGGACTGCCGGCGGCGGCGGCGGCGGCGGCGCTGCCTTCATTTGCGTGTGAGGTCGGCAGACGGGCGGTGGATGCCTCGTTCCGGTGCAATGACTCTATGAACGGCCGGCGAGTGGATCGCTCGCCCGAAACAGGTGATCGGGCGAAGCGGACACGCCCGGGGGCGGACTCGGCCGGAAGACTGGCCGCCCGCCCACCGCCGCCGCCGCCGCCGCCGCCGCCGCCGCCGTCAGCGCGTCGATCCGTGGAATTGTGGATCGCTCGTGCGCGCCGGCCGTCACCGCGGGAGCCGCCCCCGCGCGGCATGCGAGCGCGCCGTTATCGCCGCGCTGATCGGGGCGCGGCCATTGCGGCGCGGCGGATGGCGCGATACGGCGCTGCTGCCGGCGGGAGACATCATGGCCTCGGTAGCCCGGAGCAGGGACGCCGCCCACTGGCCGGCCTTCCGGGAAAAGGAGTGTCATGTTCGCTTTGTCGGACCTCACAGGCTGCTTTTACCGGGAGGAAATCGCTTCGGATTGCAGCAGAAGTAGGCGACTGCAGTAACAGATAACGAAAATTGTCGTGAACGTCTATAGATGGTCAACTACTAGGTGACATTACCTTTTTTTGATCTTGGAATTTGCTGTTTGTTTTTTCTTTTTGATTTATGGAATTTGGCGGTGCTGACCAGTGTTTCTCATGCTGGTTATAACAAAGCGGCGGCGAATGCGATGCAGCAATTCTGCGTTTTCGCGCAGTCGTCGACTGGGATTTTTGACCCTTGTACGTCTCTTCACGCCGAGGGTCACCGCTACCGTTTCTTTAATGGCACCGTCGCGAGAACGGTAGTGCCTTACTGGTCTGATTTTACGACAACCTCTGTGTCTCACCAAGTGATTGCTGCGCTACAGGTGCAGTGATGCATCTGCGGATTGGTTCAATGAACCTTCGTCTGGACCAAGAATAACAACAGCTACCCGTGTTACCCAGAAGATCGATGCAGTATGCCTCGCCCACGCGTGGTGCGGAATTTCACCGAACTCCAGTTCGTATCTCGTTAATATTAGCATTCGGAGTGTCAGTATTTCCCGATAACTCGGCGGCTCGGTCTTCTGCGTCTGCAGACCTGTTGACACGCCGCCTGTCGAGCAGTTGCTCCGACAGGACAGAGGTCATGTGCTCCTGATGGCTGCCTAACGAAACTGGAGCGCACCTGTGCGCTATGGTATGGCGGGACTTGGCCGGTTTAATAGGATGGTGGATCGCCTAGGTGGCCTTTCGGTGGCAGAAGACGGACGCGCGGCACTCGAGTTAGCCCGCTTCCGATGGGTCGTATGTTGGCAGAAGCAGCAGTTCTTTTCACAGGGAGCATGATTAAAGCGGCAAACAACCGTGTTTGACGCTCCAATTTGTTTAGAAATTGCCGTGAGTGTCGTGTTTCACACGGGTTATGGCACCTGCCGCATTTTCCCGCACCGTCCGCCGTATTACTGGCTGGTGTCTGGTGTACAGTTGGATTACATGACCACCTGGGTACGTAATGCGCACTGGGGAATATTAAGCACGGACAGAGAGAGAGAAGAAAGAGGGAGAGAGGGGGAGAGGGTAAGAGAGACAGGAGGGAGAAAGAGATATTAATATTTTTCTTGCAATCCCGTGGTCATCGTTTCAAAGCAAGGTCATGTGCACGGTCGCAGCCCCTTGACACTAAGCTCCTCGTCATTGTAGTATCTCACTCCCCGTCTCTACCTCGTTCATGTTCTTCTCATTAGACAGCCATGCGGTGACCTGGGGCTAGAAACATTCCATGCTTGTAATGAATTCGTGGTAACGAGATCCGCAATAACCTCCGGAGTTGCTGCGGGCTAAGGCGGCCTCCGCCCGCGTCTCGGGCGTCCCTGGGAATACTGAGCAGGTCTGTATACAAAATATTTATCATCCCTTGACATGGAAAACATGTCCGAATACCACGGGCTAGGCCAAACGCCCACTTTGGCTTTGTTTGGTGTCGACTGGTACAGGTGATAGGGCGGGTTACAAGGCACCCTAGCATGCCATACCTTGCCATGCCAGTCTTGTAATTTGTGCTCACGTGCGCGGTCGAGTCCAGATCGAAACTCGCAAATGAGCGTGAGCGCATCTGGACATGCATGCAAGCATACCATTGCGCGCAGCTGCAGTTTTTTGCCGGCTCGGCGTTTCGAGGGCAGTTGAAGGCCTCTCCCCTCCCCCGCTGTCACCCGGTCTCCCTGGTCTCCGAGGTCGGCCTCTGAGTCAACACGCAGCACACTGGCGGCCTCTGTTTGTCGAAACTGACGGCATGACGTCCCTCCCCTGCGTCCGACCGGGTCACTGACCACCGGCCGGCGTGGACGCCTCGGAGACTGCAGCGCAGACAGTGGCGCTAACCCGCCCCGTGCCCGGAGGCGAAGCTGTCCTCGTGCGGTGTCAAGAGGACGCAGGGGGCGGCTGAGACGGCGTGTTTAGTTGTCTGTGGCTGGTTGACAAGGTCATCGGCGGTTTTTGGAACGGCGCATGCTGGTTTCGCATTCTGTCCCGGTGGTTTGGAGATGGAGGCGTCCAGCACCAACGCAGCTGAGTGTATCGCGTGCAACCGTTTCATTCAGTCCATTTCTTGGAAATGTGAGAATGGAAATGCACTGGGCCACAGGGACGTAGCCAACGGGGGAGCATCGGGCCTGAGCTGTCCCCTGAGCCAGCTGTCCCCTGTCCCCTCAGCTTGGCCCCCCTGAGCCAAGCTGTCCTGGCTGCATGCCCGCTGGGCCAGCTGCGGCGTAGCACATAGATTGGGCTCCCACCTGAGTATTGTTGTATAAGGGACTGGAAATGAGATTCAGCAGCGGCCTGAGAATATCGGGTCCACGTTTACGGCCGTACTTCAGCACATTCGTCTTCCAAAGAGCTTCCGCTCCGGTCCGAGTTTGTGGCTATTGAGCAATTTAAATACACTCAGATGGAGGAGCCTTGAATTTATGAGACGGGTTTTAGTGCCGCGGCGCCAGGCTCACATCGGTGCGCAAAGGACGCCGAATGGCTGAATTACAAACACCACGGACACCCACGGCTTTACTTACGCATGCTCCTTCATGAGGCCCCTTTATGAAAAAGTCTACACGCAGATTCGCGGGCCGGGAATGCGCTACCCCCCCACCCGAAAAAAGGAAATGGCCAGGTTCAGACAAAATAATTTGTGTTCGGTTTGAGAGATAAGTGTCATGGCAAGTCAGAACCGAACACGTATACAGTTGTTCTTCACTGTCAGAGATTCACATTTTCGGTACATTTCAGGGTCTTGCAAATCGCGACCACGTGACCCATTCTAACATTCGTCCTCTCCGAAGATGGTTGAATTTATCTATCTGTAGTTCCGCATTGATACAGTTATGCTCTTGTTCCAATGAAAATAGAACGTTGCTTTGTGATAGATATGAAAATAATGGCATTTACAAGTATAAATATTTCTTATGAGGTTAATGCGGTTCCCCGGCATGGAATTAATTTTGTCGCATTCCAAAAGCTTCCAATGATAGGTGTTATGAACACTTTGTTCATTTAGAGCTCACCTGTGATATTCCAGATCGGATAGCCCAACCGTGGGTTTGCAATATGAACCCGTCAGTCGCCTGTGAGACTCGCGACACCTAGCCCGCAAGAGTCCATGGGTGAGATGTAGATCACGAGAAAGATAATAAGTTAGCATGCAGCACATTCAGTTTTTTTCGTCAGTTACATTGGGTTTTTTTGTGTACCGGTGGGTAAATTAATTTTACCCTTTAGCCCATCCATGGATACCGCTTTCAGGAACACGACAAAGCCCATAAGCCACGCACTCAAACCGTTATCATGTCGCATGTGCTCCATGCTTAACATTTCCGGAAGACCCCAGACACGGCACTGTCTCGCAGTGCTCCAATACGACGAAACGACCCACAAACACTGAACGCGCCCTGCGTTCCCGGTCTGCCTCGTGACGCCGGCGACCGTGCCCGAGACGCGGCCAGCTGCCCGCTCTATCCGGCTCTGTAACGGCCACGCCGGAGCGCGGCTCGGTCGCTGCGTTTCCTCCCGCCCCCGCCAGACCGCGGACAGCTGGCAGGAAGATGTGCCGAGAGGAAGCGCGTGGCGAGGACTCGGCGCACTGAGGAGACCTTGTTCTGGCGCGGCGCCCTGATTGCGCGGGAGTGAGTGCTATGTGTGCAGAAGAGGGGAGGGGGGGCACTGCTTTTTTTACCTCCTCCGTTCCAGTTCGGTGGGACGGGATGGAGGAGGGAGTATTTCACGAGACAGAGAGACCCACTGCTCCGGTGGGACGGGCGGGATGGAGGAGGGGGTATTTCACGAGACAGAGAGACCCACTGCTCCGGGGGGACGAGTCCTGGCCCTGATGTTTCCACGGCCTCGCTCCCGCGGCGGGAGCGGGACCCGGCTCCGTAGTGTCCGCCGTCGTGAGGCCACCGGAGACGGGCGCTAAGTCAGCGGCGCGGCCGTCGGTTCGCCGGACACCGCGCCGGAACAGCACACGCGGTCGTTAGCCGTCGCGCCGGGCCGGGCCGGACCGGACGGTGGAGCGGGCAGCGGGCAGCGGGCGCCGCCGCCGCCGCCGCCGCCGGCTACACGGGGTCTCAGGAGGACGCCGGTCGTGCCGTCGGCGCGGCGGGAATTCTGTAATGACGTTCGGTTCCTGTCGGCGTGCTCCGCTGGGAACGGAGGCCGTAATGGCGGCACGGGCCGGTGACAGGCGGGCAGGACGGCTGGAGGGCGGCTCTGGCCCAAGAGGACCGGGGTGAAGAGGATCTGCCGGCTCCAGCAGGGGTCGTTCGCCCTCAGAAACGAAAACAGGGCGTTACAACCGGAACAGTTGATTAAGGTCTCCAAAGTCAGAAAATACGGACTTTTTACTGCAAAAGCGGGCCATAAATGAAGCCACATGAAGCTGAAATCCTAGAGTATTGCGCAAGCGATCTGATCACTCTGATTTTGCAGAAACTTTGTCTCTTGTGCCATGATACTAGTGCGAATGAACTATTTATTCACAGAATGACTCATGGAATACAGCATGATGGATGGTCTGTAATGTCCTTGCATGCACGTTTGTTGATCGTTGTTCGGTCAGCTGCATTCCTGCATGCCTTACGTACTTCTGGCTTGCGATTTTGACTGAGGTCCGTGTAATTTTATTTTATCGCCACCTTCCTTTGAGTGGAGTCTCATCCAAAACGGGATGGTACCAAGGCCGTAAAGACATAAAGCTTTATAGACTAATAAACAACAACTGGACTTCGCCATTGTTTGTATTCGTGAGACAGTTAATGAGTGTTAGTCCATTAACGAAGCCAGTTTTATTCCGCTTTGTAAGTCAGCCTCCATGACAATAACACTCAACAACTGTGATATCTTCATTGTCTTCAGCAAGCAACGAGATTAGAAAACAAAGGTCGCAGGCAACTCTGTAGAGCTTTACATGCAGTCGTGGCCCATGCCTAGATTCACGTTATTTAGGTAAAAGGAAATGCATTCAAGTTGTACTGTATTCACGTTGAAATGTATTCACGAAACCTACGTTCACGTTGGCCGGTCGTTGAGTCCGCGTGTTGTCAGGTCTAGTACATATCCGTAACTTTTTCATCATGTCAAATTTGGACCGTATCAGGTCGGCAGCATAATTTTCGCAAATAAGAATAGTCCCGTTCGAAAACAGCGCAGTGTTCTGACTCTGATATTTACGGGGAGGGGCTCGACCCGATTTTGCAGCCGGCGCGAAAAACGGACGCGCCCGGAAGTGCGGCAAAAACGGCGGGCCCGGCGGGAAGTGAGCGGCGTGTGCTGCAGCGTCTGGCTGGCCCCGTTTGACGAGCCGCAGTCGCCGGAGCCAGCTGTCCGTTTTTGTCCTTCGCTTCCGCCGGCAAACCAGCTGAGGAGACGGAATCCTCTTCCCTCCCCCACTGGCTGTCACCCGCGGGGTATCGCATCATTTGTCACAGCCGAAGTGGTCATGATGGAGGGGCGCCGAGGGTTTCGGTCGCATATGCATTGTTTCTGTTGTTGTAACGTGGTTTTCCGTATGGAGCCACGATGAAAGCAAACCTTCATAACACCAGCATTGTATTGTATTGTATTGTTTTGTAGTATTTTAAACAACACGCACACTCGCCAAAGTTCTGGTACATTCGAATGTTAAAAACAGGAGTCAAAATTCATTCAATCGCAGTGGCATTAAGTAGACATTAAGACATGACACAGTGCTAAGCTTACAGATATCGCCCTACCGAGTTCGAGAAGCTGTGCACGTTTGATTTGTGAAAGCGCGCGGTGGACGTAAAAAAAGTTGGCATTCCTAAAAAAGTTCAGGTAGGTATTCCACAGAGTGGAGTATACGAGCAAACAGGCTACGCTGGACGGTATTCACCCGAATAAAAAGAATGCTCTACGGCGCGAGGGTACGCGATGGGCGCCGCGGCACAGCCAAGCGGAACGTTGGCTGCAGATCAGGACTGTCAAGGCTCGCACGTGAACATTGCAATTGGTGAACATTGCACAAAAGCATGAAGTCATATTACGCGGAGCGAGACTTCATACTGCGCACTTTAACAGGTTGCGTGTTGCCGTCTGTTCTCTGCAGTGGATAACTGTCTCAGCGCAGACTAATTGTTTTCGTTAACTGAGCCAGATTGCTTTACCATTACCAGGTTAAGCTCATCCGACCATGGATCTCATTCGTTGGCATATGGAAAGTTCACGTCCTTGTATTAAATCCAAGCGCACCTTGGTGTACTTAAGCGCAACAATGAGATTAGCTTTGAAGGCCTACTGCTTACGAAGTAGACGCAGTGGCACATTTTTGTAACCCAGCTTATTGTAACTAGTTATTTTGTTGCCTGCTTGCACTTTTGAAGTGAACAATTCGCGAACCGTTCGATGAACCGGTACCTGAAATAGTCTCATGTTGAAGAAAAAGTCCCGTTATGAATCGTGCAATGGCTACGTGTTAGCTCTTCACCGCGGATGCAGGTGGCTGAAAACGTTCTCTTGCTTTTTGATGACATAAAGCCGATCATTTTTCCGCTGCATAGCTTCAAGCTTAACTGTGGAACACTTCGTTGTAAGAGCCTTGTAAGGAACTGCTTGAGCTCACGGTAAGTCATTGAACGAGCAACCTCAATATAGCTCAGAGTTTGTTAGTTCGCGGCGAACAGAAAGTGAGGCTTGATTTATGCCTACTAGCAGACATGGACTCTGCCAGATAGGGGTTCCGGTTCCGCTTCCGACCGGTGTGGAATTCAGTTGCACGGAATGATTCTCCCTATCAACAAACGCCCCCCCCCCTCAGGTTTTCACCCGTGGCGAAGTGCTCGGCAGTAGACTGAGTGCCAGATCCGAGTTATTAGTCGCAGCGTCGTTATTTTAATCGCCCGAGATCCATGTTGGTGGTTTTCTGTCACGTCTAATGCAGCAGCTGTGCGTTGGAGTGACGGATAAGGCGACAGTAAATCGTGCCCCGATGCTGCACTGTCAACTTTCGCACGCTCCAAGTGGCTCAAGGTATCTCGTTCGTCTTCCTTGTGGGAAATGCGTCATTTCTTGCACCTTATGCGTTCTCGCTGTCAGCGCCCTGGCAGTGAGAACTGCTGAAAAATGCCCACAAGCCGTATGATATATGACGTCAGAAACAAGTGGTGATGTGATGGATGGTCGTTGTACTCCTCTGATGATGCAAATATATTTCAGGACCTGTTGACAATCACTTTCTGTATATCGGTTTCGTTCTTGTTGTTCAGTATGTTCGTTTTGCCCCTGTCCGTCTGCGCTTTATAGCTCGGTCCATACCCGGGACGCCGCGTCTCTCGTCTCTGTCCCAGTGGGCCGAGTTCCCGGGACGTTCCCGGGCTGGACGTACCGTCCAGTGACACCACGCCGCCGGTCTCTGTTCCACGGGAGGCTTGGTCTGGACGTGCCGTCCACTGGCCTGACGCTGCCCGCCTCTGTTCCGCAGGAGACTTGGTCTGGACCTGGTGCCCCGGATGGACAGCTGTATGGTGGACCCTGAGACCATCTCAGTAGTGGCTCTTCACAGAGTGGTGAGTACGCCACTGAGGTTCTGAACAACTGGAACCTTGCCTGGCGGCTGTGAATAGACGGGGAGGGAGATGAAGGATGGGATAAGCTGCTCAGTTGATTTATTTTTTCGTAGCAACTGTATGCCGCTTAGACCGTCGACTATAAATGACGTAAACGTTCTGGCTCAAAAACGGATTGCAGTGTTTAAAAGACATTGCACGTTTTAAAGCACGTACGATTAGTATAGTCCTAACCGCCCTTTTGAAAAAATATTTATACCACGAGTTGAGGCGGCTCCTATGCTCACTGACGACTTTTCAGTTTTGAAGACCTCTTGCTCCCCTCGGTTTAGTTTTGTTACGTACTTTGTCATGTTCTTCGGCGTTTTCCCACGACGAAGCCCTATCTCCCCTTGCCAGCGCGCGTGATCGCGCTCGCAAGAGGGAAGGCGCTGTTTCCTCTCACAGCAGTAGCTAAAGCCTGCCTTACGCAAGCCTCCTAGGCTGATGGCGACTGAATCTCACGTCCCCGCTATGTAAGCGACGCCCGAATAAGCCCCTGCTCACCTTCACCTGGCGGACGATAAGATCGTCAGATACGAACCCACTCACTCCCCCTCCCCCTCTCTAATTCGGTGGAGTCGCTGGTCGACGCGCTGTCCTGCGCCTGGATAATAGCCTCACGCTGGATCGAGTACCGCGGCCGGTCCTGTCACATCGACAAAGCCGAGACCTGAAGCCGTCTGGTGTTCTCGGCGGGTTGCGTTATGCCTGGCTGTACATGTCGCAGTGTCTGCGGGACAGCTCGGAACACGAATTGCTAACGAGCTGGAGCCGCTGAGCGTTGTGCTCATTTAAAGCATATGGATGCGTCCCGCCAGATGAATGGAGAAGCAGAAGACAATAAGAACGTCCAATTAGCCATGACCTTGAGAGCTGCCAGAGATCTTGTCCGTCCGGCATACCAGAGGAAATATCGGTGCCGAAGTGACACGTGACAGTCAGTTCCGTGGCGGGCGTTGGTATTTGGGCTATCGCGTGGAAAGGAATCCTTTCGTCCTTAGTTTCAAGGAGAACGAGAACCAGGTCACCTGGTATGACGACGTGGATAAATATCTTTCCCTGCGGTATTTTTTGAAACGATTACTTCGCAGTCCTTGTCTGTTTCAGTTTTCAGTTTGATCTAGCACGCCGAGCATGTGAAAACCTTGCGATTGATCCGGAAATTTAAACTTGGATGTTCTCTTCACAGTATTGGAAATTTATTTTATTTTGGTCTGTTTACAGTAAGAATGCTTCATTGGTCAAGTATGATAAATACCGATGGGTTGTTACCCGTTGAAGCTACCTTTTTTTCTTTATAACGAACTAGAATTAAAGACTCATATGTGAAGTGCTCGTGCAAAGCAGACGTTTCAGCACAGTTATTTTGCTTTCAAAAACATATTTTCCCCCGAATGCGTATCACCATGTCCTCTCGCATTATCCATGTGTCGCAGTAAACCGCATCTGACGACTTTTCCTGCCGTTTCGTCACGCAGGTAGAAAACAAAATACATTTCCAGTCAACTGACAGGATCACGCTGTGCAAAGAGCGGGCGGGCACCACGCAGCAGTGGGCGATGACACCGTCCATCAGGGCTGGAGATTTCCGGGAATTATCAGGGGTCTACATGGTTTTCAGACCGTTTCTTACCCGTCATTGCCATAGGCCTACTGTTAAAACCCCTGAATATGGGAGGAGGGGGTCTGGACCCCCCACTCCACTGGGATCGGCAGCCATACAGTCCACCCTGGCCAGAGTGGAATCCTGTCTTTCTCCTGTGGACGGGCGTGATTGGGAAGACCATCGAGGATCCGACTGTCAGCGCCCCCCCCCCCAGTCCCACCCCCTCCGGCTCTGATCAGCGGCAGCTGTACTTGGAGGGTACGTCACCGGAAGAGCCCAGCGGTGGGAGGTGTGGGGGGGAGCCAGGGGGTAACTGGTTTGGCGGATTAGAAAAAAGGGATTGGTAATGCTACACTTGAGAATGTGCCCCCTGTTGTATAATTTAGCGGGCATAACTTCCTGAATGTGGTGAAAATGCATTATGGGCACGAAGGAGGCACCCCATTGATGATAAACTGTGGATAGAAATTTGCGCCGACATTTTTCCGTTTTAGTCGATCGCAAAGTGTCCTTTTTTCAGCTGTTCCTTTTTATTCAGATAGGTAAACGTCGCTAAAAACTAAAGGCGTCAGAAGCTCTTGTGAGATACACGAATGATAGCGGCATTATATTCTTCTTCGTCATTTCATTTTTTCCTGTTTCAGCACTCTGAGAGCCTGGAGACGTCTCAGGGAATGTCGGTAAGTATATTTGTTCCACGCACGTTGATGTTTTATGTAGCCACTCTTAACTTTGTTACGCAGCGCGTCGGATGCGTGCTTGCTTCTTGAAAATTTTGTACGTGGTTGATGTCTGGAAAGATGTGGAGTTTACTGATCTCACTGCTGCGGGAATTCTGTGACTGAACAAGATGACTGTGAGGTCTTGCATAGGAGCCATTTCATAGCTATCATTGCGGGTGCTTTTCTGTACGTTTAATGCTTTAAATCCGTTTTATGATTTCTTTGAACGAAGTCATAATTTGAGTAAAGAATTTGTCCACAATCAGTATTATTTGTAATCCTTTGCATATCCGCATAGCATGGACCGCAATTTGGCCCAACCATTAACAGATCCGCGGAACCTTGAGAAAAAAGAAGTCCAACCAACCAGCCGTCAACAACCACAACCTTCATGTGTCGTTGCGCGAGTTTGGCTACGTCACGGGTGAAGACGTCGAACTGTACTTCTCCCTCTACGATGCAGACAAGTGCAAGTTTGTGAGGTAATTTATAGCATCCTTCCTTTTCATGGGATAACTTGAATGCAAGGCAGCCCGCATAACCTCACCGCATCACAGCCTGACGGCATACGTTGTCTTGTGTAGCTAATTGGTTCAGCAGTATTGTCTTTTTTCTCCTTGTATGTAGACGTAATTTATCATGGTGCTTAAGTAATTAAGTTCTGGTCTGTAGCTGTCTGCATTGTTTACGGAGGCTTTCATGTTTTTGCTAGTTGATCATTTGCATTTATTGGGTTTTTAAGGAGCCTTACAAATTATGCGGGGAATGCGTAGTCCTTTTGTCTGAAAAACTATTATAGAACTGTCTATGACTTGGCGGTAATGCTGTCCGTTTAGTACAATGTTAGGGGGAATCATAACAATTAAGATACTGTCTCAAGCGCCCAGCCGGGGGACTGCACCATTGGTGTATCTAAGTGTTTATCACAGGCAGTCCCTCGGTATTTCAAAAGCTTCAAGTACAAGGCTAGTGATCGGTAGCCGCACGCTTAGGAAGGTGATCTGCCGTGTTGTTTGCCGTCAGATGTCAACACCGGATTCGTGGTTACTCAAAGACGAAAGTTTCGTGTTGAACCGTTCGTTATGCTTATCGGCGACTATCTGACTGTCAGGGTGTCATTGTGCTTTGAATTCCGATTGCGCTGATGGATAAAGTTAACAAGTCCGCTATCTATGTCTGTATAAGACTACTGCACGTAGTGAATGGCAGAAAGGTAGCAAGCCCGCGTTCTCTGTCAGAAGAAGACATAGTAAAGACTGACCATCCCCGTTTGTGGGCCAGCGATAACTATATATTTTGCAGCCATTATTACGTCCTTTGCAAGCCTGACTTCGTTTCTAACACGTTCGTCTGCTTCCTAACAGCGAGAGGTTTCTAGTCCATGTCCCACGGGACAGTTCATCGAACTTCTTCAACAAGCCACCCAACAACTCGTCAGCAGTGTTTACGGTAAGAAGAGCATGTCCCAGAAGTACAAATGAATTGCAGATTTCACGTATGGACAGAAGTCTTGCACGAACTTACGGACTTAAGGGCAAACTATTTTAAGGATTGGCGCAAGTCTGTTAGCGAAAGTCAAGCACGATATTTAAGGGCCACATGTGGCACCATCATCGATACCTTTCCCATGGTCTGTCCATGCAACACCGGCCAATCCTCGCCGTTAGCATTAGCCCGTGCCAGTCTGGTCGAACTGCAGCAGGATGCCGTCATGCGCACCTCACGAACCGCCCCTATTCCGCCTGCCAGGCGCGGGGTTAAGCCAGACGCCTGCCGCAGAGTCCCCATTATCCCAGGCATCAGGCGCCGGCCCGAGTGCCCAGAAGTAGGCGAGTGATTTATACCGTGTCTGGGGACCTGTCACCGCTCGGGCTGCTGTGATTCACCGTCCCGCAGCGTCACGGTGGTGTGTGCGACACGAGTTTTCCGGCACCGGTCCGGAATGTGGTCACTTTGTATGCGGTACGTCGATCCGTTGAAGAAACGGTGGCACGGGTTGACCATTAGGCTGGATACATATCTCGGGAGTCCCGTTGCAGTCTCTGTGCACGTGCGTCAGTGACACGGCGATCGCAAAACTCGCGCCGGGTCCTGGTCACGTTCGCACGAGGAAATGGTCTTTGTCCGTTTACCTTGTTGTTGGCCATTTGATTGAAAACAATCAAAACAGCTGCACCCCACATTGTAATTCATTGCGGGGTCCAGTGGGAAATTCAGTACTAGGTTTAAACCTCGAACTGCGCGCAACATTAAAACCCACAAGATATCATTGCCGGCATCATGTCGTCGTCTCCGGCCGAACTCTTCTTTTATTCCCGTCCTCCGACGACCACCCCCGGCATTAAACCGGCCCATCCTGGTCCCAGACACCACGCTCTCGGCGGCCCATTCCCAGTCGCGTGACCGCCACGGCGCCTCCCGCCAGGACCTGGGCAACATCGAGCTGGCGCCGCAGCTGTACCTGGTGGTGCAGGCGCTGCGGCTGGGCCGCATGCTGCCCTCCGAGTCGTCCAAGCGGTCCGCCTCGCAGCGATTCCGGCGCCCGCTGGGCGCGGCCGTCGTGAACGTGTCGGACGTGCTGGCCAGCCGGCCGCTGGAGGCCAGCGAGCGCGAGCTCTCGGTGCGCCTGCATCAGACGGAGGAGCGCGACTTCTTCCAGCTGCACGAGCTGATCATTCGGCAGGCCAGCAGGTGTGGCCTGCTCTCCGGACAGAACGGCTACGGTGAGAGGCGGGCTGCGGCGACGAAGGACGGGATGACTGCGGTGAGCGGTGCAGTAACAGTCTCGATACGGTGACTGCGGTAAACGTTACTGTGCGTCCGTGAGCGATGGTGACCGAGGTGGACGGCAAAGTAGCTATGGTGGAAGGACGAACGGCCGCCTTGAGCTATACAGTGGCTACAGTGAGCGCTTGAGGACCCATGTAGGGTGATCTGCTAGTCACAGTGCGCGGTAGAAGAACTGCAATGAACGAACGAGAACCCACAATGAGCGAGGAGGTAGCTACTGTGCCGTATAAGGTAGCTGTAGCGAACGATGTTAAAGTCGAATGAGCTCGCCGTGAGGGAACCATAATGTAATTCGGCGAAACCTTGGCGGGAATCCCATTGATGCGCCGTTTGGCCTGTCCCTTTCATGCTCATTTCGTTGGCCTTGCCTCTCTAGAACTGGTTGTGGCAAATGCCCGCCTCGGAGCTGATTTGCAGTGACTGGTTTGGAGCTGGAAGATTGTGTATGCGATTATGTACAGATGGATTAGGTTGCAGGAGCATTCAGCCGTGAACAAAAGTGCCTGTTTTGGCGTCTCCCTCTCCCCGATTACGGCCTTGTTCCATGCAACCATTGTGTAGGCGTTAGAATGGGAAGGCTAAATAACGTTTGTAAGACTGGGAGAAATATCTCACTGGACCCTCTGCTGCATCAAACCGCTCACAATGTACTATTTGCGCATGCTTCAAAAGCACTTAAGCACTTTGGAAGTATTAAATGTGGTTAATGGAAGAATATTTTGTGTTGTGTGATGCTTGCATTGATATAAGAGGACTCCATTCACTTCACATCCTGCTTCGGCTTTGTTCCTCCGTTCTCCCGTCAAATTTTCCAGCTTGGTTTCGGTTTTCACCGCCAGGAGTGCTGCTGTCGCTGCGCCTGCTTCAGGGCAGCCAGGCGCAGGTGGTCCGCGACCACCCGCTTCTGCTGAACCACGCGGCCATCACCAGGAAACTCGGCTTTCCTGACGTCATCATGCCGGGCGACGTCAGGTCGGTGGTGCTGCTGTGCGCCGGCCGTGAGCGATGTCACAGTGTCGGCCGTCCTGCCGTCCGTTCTCCGTACCCACGGCAGGGATGCGCTGTGGTGACGGATCGCGGACACCAGGGACGAGGTGACGAAGGGGTTTTACACATGCGGCGTTGGGCCTTGGGGTCCCGGTTCGAATCTGAACCGCCTCACAGCATTCAGACGCTTCGAAATAGCATGTGCATTTCTGACTTGGAAAGCCGTCGTCGTGCGTCGCGCCGCCTCCTCACAACCTGCGCTGACCTGGGTAAAACTTTTACATTTTTAAGACCGTTCGAAAATAATTGTTCGGAATCTTATCTGCAGAACGTATTGGCCTTGCTAGCAAGTGATTTCGATGGCGCTTCTAGGACTGCAGTGGTCGGATTCATTTACTTTAGTGCCGATGTAACAGTTTTTGCTTTACCGACCTACCCCTTTGCACCCTCCAAGCCTTCACGTTTTTGGAGAACGAGTCATGGTCAAACCAGCTACCGCAATGACGCAGACCGACACCAGTGATTTCACTTTGAATCCGTGACAGCCTTCCGTTTTCCTCGCGATCCACTGTAATCAGCCGGACCGAATATGACCAGCCGGACGCGACGGAAAGACGGAGCGAACCGCGTGCCGCGGGTGCCGCCGCGTCTCGTCAGGATGTGCAGCCGACCGTACGCCTGTCCGAATAAGGCTGTCCGCCGCCGGCCGCCGGCGCAGCCTCGCGTGATGCCGGCCTCAGGGGAGCCGGTCCCCGGCCCGCCCGCCTGCCTCTAATCCTGCCGCGGGACCGCAGCCGACCGGCCGAGCCCTCCGACGCCCCTCCTTCCCTCACCGCGCCGGCGACGCTGCAGGCATCTCCGGCGCCGCGTCCGTGCGCTCGGCGCGCCGGCCGACCACGACTTTGGCGACGCTGAAGGCATTTCCGGCGGGGCGCCGGCGGCCGCGCCGCGTTTGAGCGGCGCGGAGCGGCGCGCCGTCGCGCCGCTATCGGCTCGGAATCTGGGCACCAGAACTGCCGCCGCGCGGCTCTCCGCAGACGAAATCATCTCCGTGGCTCGACCTCCGTCTCCCTGAGAACTGGGACGGGTGCCAGCGGCCGCAGCCGCGGGGGCGACGTCGACTGTCGGCACCGCAACGCGACGCCCCCCCCCCCGCCCGATCCGGCGTTTCGAGGCCGTTCCGAGCCGTCCCGAGGCGGCCCGATAACACGTGGCGTCACCGCCCCAGGAACGACCTGTACCTGACGCTGGAACGGGGCGAGTTTGAGCGCGGGGGAAAGTCGACCGGCAAGAACATCGAAGTCTGCGTGACGGTCGTCAGGAACGACGGCCGCGTGCTGGAGGTGAGGCGGCAGAGGTGGGCCCGACGCCTGGCGTAGCCGGGCTGGAAAGGGGGACGGTGGGCTTCTCCAGCAGGCAGGAACCTGCTGTCAGCACATTGGAACGCACCGAAACGAGTCAGCGATGGTCGCTGATAGCGGGATGATTTATGAAGTGGAAAGTGAAGTATGTCTGACTCGTCATATGTTTATGCCAGAATGTTCAGGTATGTCCTGTGCCGTGACCAGTTGCTTTGTGTTTCTGTATAATCTAGACGCGTCCTTGCAGTACATAAGTTGGGCACGTAAATAATTCAATAACTCTAACTCTCGTTCACTAGGCAAATCTTCCCAAAATCCTGACCATGTCGTTGTGGAAAGAGAATCATCTGTGAGATGATGTGATGAGCGTAATCGACGAGCGCAATCCAATCGTATGACATGATAGGACCGTAAATTTTTGTCATGCCGGCTTTTTGCAGGCGGAGAAGGGTAGAAACAACGACGAAAGGCCGTCTAGCTGGCTGGGCTCCGTCTCTTTACAGACATGTCCTCTTACGGTATCACCACATACTCAACGAAAGCCATGAGCATCATCCCGTCGTATATCAGGGGCTGACGCTGATACTCCTCTTCATCCAGGACTGCATCGTGTCGGCCAGCGGTCAGCCAGGCAGCCGCAGCTACCGCTCCAGCATCCTCTACCACAACAACTCGCCGCGCTGGAACGAGACCATCCGACTGGCGGTCCCGATCGAGTTGTTCAGCTCGGCCCACCTCCGGCTGGAGTTCAGCCACTGTTCCAGCAGTGAGTACGGCCCGGTCGAGTCGTTCAGCTCGGCCCAGCTCCGGCTGGAGGTCAGCGACTGTTCCAGCAGTGAGTACGGCCCGGCACTGGACGGGAGGGAGGGCGGGGAGGAGGCGCCTGGAACGATGAGGTAATGGGAGTGTTCTGTCTCTCTTTTCCCTGTGTGTGGTGTCTCTTGTCTTTTTTAGTGTCTCTCGTCCCTTTTCTTCTTTTTGTCGCCCCCTAGTTCTTCATGCCTCTCGTGTCTCGTCTTTTATTGTCTCTCGCCTCTTGATGCTTCTCGTGGTTAGCGTCTCTCGTCTCTGAATGTTTATAGTCTTGCGTCTCTTGTCTCTCCCCTCTTTGTGCTGCCCACTGCCGTCTCCGGTGCCCGCCTGCCGGTGTCTGCAGCTGAGCGGCGGCCGACAGGGGCGTGCCGAGGTGTGCCCCTGGCGGCGCAGCCTCCCACAAACCAGGAGCCAGCCGCCGCCGCACCCCGACCACGCACCGCGCCCAGCCGAGTTATAGCAGCAGACGCGGAATAAATCCGCTGCAACAAACAGGAAACACAGCCACGTCAGGGTGCACTTTCAGACGACGGTATCGTGAATATTGAGACTGGCAAACTCAGTGAAGGCATGTAATAGGGTGACATCAGTGCGTTTAACCCGGCAACTATTTTGCATTTTGATCTATTGCAAGAATACGCTTTAGTTGATTTCTTCGCGGTTTTGCACGACAACGGAAAGCAGTATTGTTCCATGGTGCCAGAGGGTCAGAGCCAACATCTCATCTGGGGATTAAAGCCTAGAAAATGGCATACGTTTGCGCACAAAAGCAAGCTCATCAAGACACTGCATTTTTACGCACGTATCCCAGCATCGATTACAGACCTCTTCGACGAGCTGTTCTTTTTACGAACAGCAAGGACATTACAGGTACATGCTGTTCAAGCACGTGCAATTGCAAAAGCACACAAAGCATGTCCTATCCACCATGAAACGTGCGAGCCAATGTAATATTACTCCCCTCTAACGCAAGATCAATTTGTTTACGCCTCGCATCTCCATTCAGCTTCATTGTGCTGTTTTACATTTTCGTATTTGCTTAGGAAACCAAATGTTGTTCGTAAGCAATGGCCGTCATTTGCCAAAACATAGCCAGTAAAATCACGTCCATGCAACCACATGTGACAGGTAGTCACACCATGAGGAGTAGTATGGGACGTAGATAGCCGAACTTATTCATTTGGGGCTTGCGCACCAGAGATGCTACAAGTATAGCTGTCCGATGAGCGAGCTCCGAAGTTTGATAACAGGCCTGTGTGTCGTATGAGGCAAGGCATTAATTTGTGCAACTCAGCATTTAGAAAATGACTGTTGTATGATGGGCAATGCAGCGCTGACGTGCTGTACGGTTGCACGAACTGCAATGCTTAGGATATATGGGCATAGCGGATTTGTGAAACGCGTGACAGGAGTGCATGTGACCATTCGGCCAAATTTTTCCCACATATCTCGTCACACTAGACAACTACGCAGATGCCAGAAGACATCATCGGCAGTTTGCTGTCTGATAAAACGCCCGTTCTTCAGTCCGTGGCGCCAGATGTGAAGACCCGCATGAAAGTACCACGTAATCTTCACTCACTCTGCACCGGGCGGTGCTGACGACGGTTTGTTATTGTCAGTGAATTAATAGCTGCGCCAATGACAGCGCGAAGACGTCGACTATGCGTGAAATTTGTTGCGGAGACCGCAAGCATTTGTGCTGTTGGCAGTTTCTCAGAAGGACTGCGGAAATTTCAGTGAACATCATCTGCATCATATACGGTCGGACAGAATGCTCTCCGCCCGTGACGTCATATCCAATTTGCCAGCGAATCAGGACGGCCCACCCCGCCCTTGTCCTGCTCGGATCCCGGCTTGGCTTACCCGTTATCACCGTCCAGAACTGGTCTCTGTCTGCACTATGAGCCGTCACTCTGCCCTCCCTGGCAGCCGGCACCGACACGTGCACTCGCCGCCTCCCGCCGCTATCTGACCCGCCTGTCGCAACGTTTGTTTATCGGCGTCACCTGCGCTGGAAATGCCGCCGTTGCGTCATCGCCGCCTTGTCGGTCCGGCGCGCGCCGACGGCTGTCCGTCGTCGCGGGATTCGTCTTGGCCTGTCGTCACCCCGACGAGCCTGTGCCTCTGCAAGCGGCGTGTTGAGTCAGGGCGTGTTCAAAGGATGGATAAGCTGGGGCGCGAGATAGCTGGAGCCGCATCAGAGCGTTTTGCAAGAGTTGCCAGTGTGCCGTCTGGATGCTACCGCGGGCTACTTTACTCTGCACCGTCCCAGCTATGCTATTTTCCCGTCTTTTTGAAGACCTGTGGTCAACATCAGGAAAGCCGGCGTGTTTTCATACCGTCGTGGGATATCCGACCGGTCGGATCAGGTCGACCTGACGCGCCCTGTCTCGGCAGACACTGTCTGGCACCAGCTTAGCGGTGACCGACCACGTCCAGGCCGTCTAAACACCGCCTGAGTGATCGGCTTCCAGCGCCGCCACGCCCTGCCGACCGACTGCACCTGGCTGTTACCGCTGTCCGGTGTTCCAGCCAAGGACCGGGCCGAGACCAAGCTGTTCGCCTTCTCGTTCGCGTGTCTGATGGATGCAGAGGGCGCCACCATCGGAGACGGACCCCGGGAACTCTGCGTCTACAAGTGCGAGGACAGGAACAAACTGCTGGTACGTGCCACAGGCCTTGGAACTGCAGTTTGTAGTGTTGACATTTTGGACACGTCATCACGGAGCCATAGATAGCTTTGAGTGATCATGATTGGGTTTTATACAGCGCTTCGGGTACTGCGGCCATTTCGCTAGCTTGCATTGAGCGGGGTTCTAAACAAAAAGAAAAAAAACTTTCCTTGCCGGAGATCGATGTTTTCGTTGTTGTGCAACTCTCATCCTGTCTGGAAGTGAATTTTACAACCAGACGCTTGCGCGTTATGGTTATCTGTTATCCATGTTTTCGTCTGATACCTGGCGTGCATGATAAGTGAAAGCTTTGAAATCGTCGAGGTACTGCGAGTACACTACGCCAAGCTCCTGACCGGCCTTGCTATTGTACTTGCAACAGACTCACGGCTGAGTGTCACGGGATCGGCTGTAACGTTTGGGGTGTCACCACAATTCCCGGCCCGCCGCCACACGGAGCGGTCAGTGTTCGGCGGGATGCTCGCCCGTCGCCGTGCGACAGCTGTCGACTGCAGCGGACGGTCGGTCGTGCGGTCCTCCCCGCCTCCTCCCCGCCCGTGTGTCCGGCTATTCAGCCCGCGCGTCGCGCCGGTCGTCGGCTGGAGACGTTGCCGTCAGTCTCCTGAATACCAACGACCCCGGGGAGGAGCGGGTCACCTGGGTCGGGTCCGCGTCTGCTGTCTGAGCACGAGCAGGGGCCCGGACAAGCAGGAACAGGCCGCCAGGGTCGGGTCCGCGACTGCTGTCTGGACACGGACAGGGGGGAACGGGCCGCCTAGTTCGGATCGAATGCTGCTGCCAGCGCTGTGACGATGTCGCCACTGCGTGTGACCGCGAGGTTGATGGGCTGCAAAGTCCAGCACGATTAGCGCCCGCGGTCGGTGCAGTGTTTGTGAGGGACAGATACGTAATTTCGTTTCAGTGTAGACTGAAGGTAATGGAATGAAGGAAGATGTCCTGCATAACTTCATATAACCAGATGAGTTAACAAATCAAACAGTCCAAGATGAGAAGAAATGCATCTCGTAATACATGAACAAGGGTAGATGGGATTGACGTTTTCTGCGAAATTTGATGCACAAGATGGTGGCATAAAGGCTGCGATTCTTTGAATAACGTTTTGCCGGTGATGATGGAATGGTTGATCGGTGGAGATAAGCGGTGGCAGAAGGTTATGTGAACCTCTGTGTGAACCCCAACAGAGCGATCGTGTTTAAATCATGACCTTTCCCTGCAGCAGTCGTGATCCTTTCCTCCTCGGAGTTTTTATCGCACTTGCGGTTGCCCAGAAGTGAGCCGAATGACGTATAGTCTGTGTTGAAACTCTTATTTATACCAGGACGATTCGCCTCATATGTTGAGCGAAATATTAAACAGTGTTCATCAAAAATGTGTAGAAATCGGGGACCATGTATATATGTGTACATAGGTTGAGAGCCGCGCTGGCGCCACGGTGAATACTCTGTGCCGCTGACGTGAAGCTCGGTGACCAGTGCCGCCTGTTCCAGAACCCTGCCTCGTACCTGGCGCTGCCGTGGCACACCGCCAAACTGCCGGAGTCGGCCGGAGGCAACCACCACTTCAGCAGGTCCGGCAGGGAGGCCGTCTGGGTTCACACCCTGCTCTGCTCCACCAAACTCACCCAGAACGGTGAGAACTTGCCCCAACAAACGAGCCGGGAACGGTGAGGACTCTCCCCCTTCAAACTCACCAAGAAGGCGAGAACCGGCCTCACCAGACTCACCCAGAACGGTGAGAAATGGCCATACCAGACTCACCTTAAACGGTGAGAACTAGCCTCACCAAACTCGCCAAAGCGATGACAGCTGGCCCGCCAAACATACCTGGAACAGTGAGAACTGATTGGAGGTGCGATACCACCCCGAAGAACGAGGCGCTGTTGTAATGAGAGAAGTGAGGAGGGTGTTGTTCTATGCTGACGATCAGGCCGTTGAAAATCCCTGACCCTTTTCCCGAAGGGCTAGACGGTATGGCCGATTACCGGGGGGGGGGGCCGATTCCGCCCTCCTCAGATCAAATCAGATCTCAGATATCGCCCATCTGATCAGATCTCCATCAGATCAGATGAGGTCAGATCTGATATCAGATCTCAGATCTGATCTCAGATCAGATCAGATCGTGTCCGATTTCATCGCAACAAACGGCAATCGATTTGCGATGACGTACACTACATTTTTATGTTTCAAAAGTTTTCTGTGTGGTGGATATAGGGGGAAAAAAATACAAAATGGGAGGTATTTTTGGGTTTGTTATAACTCTCTTGTTTATGGACCTTTTCATAAAGTTGGCATGGATCGAGAGATCATGAATGGTGACTTTTACCATGGGCCCATACATTTAAAATTTTTGGGAGAATTTCGTAAGCGTTCACAGGGTCTCAAAAATAGGAGAATTGGTTTTCCGAACTCTGAATTAACAAAAAAGTTAAAACACTGTTTTGGCTAATGCTAGTCATGTCATGCTGAATAAGTACAAATCGTATTACAGTGTTTGTACAATGTTAACATAGGCGGCGCCAGGGACATGAGAAAACGAGACCTGTCATGGTCACATGCTCTTCAGATCAGTTTACGATCTTTGGCCTTAAATGAACTCCAGTGACCTTAGAGTCACTTGGAATGATCTTGTGTGCATTTCGCATTCTTTTGGAAACGTTTTCAATCATTTGAATTCACTCTGTTTCTTAAATTCCATTTTACGGCTTCTGTGATATAGGGTGCGCGTACTGCCATTTGAAATCATAGCTCCGTGGCCCGACCTGATATCGACTGAAATTTGCTACGCAAGTAGAGGGCATCCTTCTACGTCATATATGTTCCGGGTTTGGCATTTGAAAAAGCAGTGCCAAAATTATTACTATAAAACCAATTTTGACTTTTGACCTTGACCTGACCTTGTAAATTGACTTTAGATGAATGAAACTGCAATTGTATATTGCCCAACTATTTACCTATTTATCCATGTAAAGTTTTAAGATCTATCTTAAAAAAACAATTTTTGACAGACATTTTCCTTTTACCCACAACAAAAATGGCCTGAGGGTGCCTCCCAAAACCTTTGCCTGGCTCTGCCCCTGAGCAAAATATAATTGCTAAATTTTGGTACGATACGTAGAAAGGATGACTAGGAAACAGTCACTAAGTTTCGCGAAGCTGCGTCAAAAACCCTGGGATTGGTAAGCAAAAAGCCCGAGGGGGGGGGCGGATTTAGCCTTCTCCACCTGCCGGGAACAGGGTTAAAAAAGAATGACAGTGCTATCGTCGTTTTTGTTGGCGCCAAACATGTCGTGTTGTTCAGTGTTCTTGTCACTCTTGCTTAGGTGTCTGGTTTCTATAGCATACCATCAATTTTGACAAACACTGATTCTATTCACAAACAGTGTTATTTCTAATGGTACTTTGGTCTGCATGCATGAATTCCTTACAAATGTACCGTGCCCAGATCCATCGCATATTGCACAGTATATGTAACATACCGAATCAGTTTTAGGTGATCGATGTACTTTTGACAGCAACATTTCTTAAAGAAGAAAATCCGCGTTTTCAGCGGATCTACTGTCATTGTTGAAATGGAAACAAAACCCGGACAACATCGTGGACACGCTGACGCGAATCATGAAGCTGAAGGGCGAGGAGATCATGAAGTTCCTGCAGGACGTACTGGACTCGCTGTTCGCCATGTTCTCCACGGAAGATGGCAGCTCCACAGAGCATTCGGGACTCGTTTTCGAAGTGCTGGTAAGTGGTGGCAGTTTTTATTTTCTGTTTGTTTTATTTCCCCGAAACGGATGCAAATTTGCGTTTGTTTAAGTTTATTTTTGCGAAGCAATACTATTGGTATTGGACATTCATTGGCTCGTGAGGTACTATTTCCCTGGCTTTGGAGGAGGACAGTAGGTAAATTCTTCTGTATAGATGCAGCGTTTTTTTTTTTTTGAGAATGATGTTCGAGACGGCTGTTTTTTATCTTCGTTCATTTCCGCCTTTTTATTTCTGCACTGTGTTAATGCAATGGCTGGGCTGATTCTATTTACAGCGTTCATATTGTGCTATCCCATGGCCGTTTGTACGTTTCATTACGCTGCGGCAATATTTACCACGTTATTTCAGGTCAGCATCTTCAGTCACCTCCAGGACAGCAGGTTTGAGCACTTTCGACCGGTGTTGGATGCGTACGTCAGTGGCCATTTTGCTGCCGCCCTGGTTTACAGGTGAGAATCATGTCGGTGCTAACCCGAGATACGATTAAATTGAAGCTGGAACATGTGATTGATATTTCATTTTCAAGCTTAGCATGTTGCTAAGTAACGAAACTGTTTACCATAGATAATGCCTGGCGTAGAAACAGCCTAGCATCAGTCTACGAGCAAATATTGACTAACCTTAGCTGTTTGCGATATTTTCAGTCCCGCGTCCCTTCCACTTGCAACTAATTTGTTGCAATTACCGCATCTGTTCTAATAGCAGCGTACGTTTACGACATGACTGAAGTTTTCGTCCACGTGCATACATGTCGTTAGGCTTTGACTCCTGAAGGCCTGACGCTAATCTCCTTGTTCAGTGCGCCACCACGTGTCCTGGCGTCCAGACCGTCGCCGCTACCACCCGGCTCTGTGCCTCCGCAGGGGCCTGATCAGCTGCGTGCGCCACTACGCCGAGCAGGTGGCCGAGGCCGCCCGCCAGGAGCCGCTGCTGCGCTGTTTCCGCTGTCTGGAGCTGGTGTTCCAGTTCGTGGTGCGCTCCCGGCTGCTGTTCGCTCGGCAGAGCGGCGCTGATGGTGCCGACGCCTTCCGCGACGACCTGGCCGAGCTGTTCAACGTGTTCAACCGGACGCTGTCCTGCGCCAGCGCCGAGCCGGCCGCCTCCACGCAGGTGCGAGCGGAGAAGAGAGAAGGGTCCGCTGGGTAGCTGTGCTTTAGAGGTTTTTGGTATTCATTGGGGCTTAAAGACTCGCTGACTACATGGTCATATCGCGCCCACTGTGCGTTTGAGAGTGGGGGATGCTTCCGATTACTTGTACAGAGTGTTAGGGAGGAATGTCAAATGGAATTATTGCAGTTGAAGAAATTATCGCACGATTCGTCCCATTGTGCCAAAGACAACTTTGTTTTGTGTTTTTACTGATACGTGGTGTATTCGTACCACCAAAGCTTCTGGTGGGACAGTGCTCAGCTTGAATACAGAATAGTCCTCATGTCCCTAAAATGAATGCGACTCGGAATGGGCAATTCAGTGCTGGCGCGTCACTCATTGGATGACGCAGCAGTGTACATACCGTGACCCTCCCCCGTTACCACTGCCGCAGGTGGCGCTGTTGTCCGTGCCGGCCGTGTGTGACCCTCCCCCGGCACTTCTGCCGCAGGTTGGCGCTGTTGTCCCTGCTGGCCATGTGTGACCCTCCCCCGTTACCACTGCCGCAGGTGGCGCTGTTGTCCGTGCTGGCCATGTGTGACCCTCCCCCGTGACCACTGCCGCAGGTGGCGCTGTTGTCCGTGCCGGCCGTGTGTGACCCTCCCCCGGCACCACTGCCGCAGGTGGCGCTGTTGTCCGTGTTGGCCATGTGTGACTCTTCCCAGGACTTCTGCCGCAGTTGGCGCTGCTGTCGTCCGTGTCGGCCATGTGCGACCCTCCCCCGGGACCTCTGCCGCAGGTGGCGCTGCTGTCGTCCGTGCCGGCCGTGTGTGGCCAACTGCGCGCCGTGTTGCCGGACGCCGAGCTGGCGCGCCGGCTGGCGCTGCTGCTGGAGGCACTACCGCGGGACCCGCCCCCGGCCTTCACGCAGGCCAAGCTGCGCGCCATGCAGGCCGTCGTCGCCTCCCAGCTGTTCCTCGACGAAGGTGCGCCCGGCCCCGGGCTCTGGCGGCGGCCGAGGGCCGGCAGCATGGCCGGAATACCCCGACTGGAAATTTGGGAACAGATTGTGCGGGATCTGTGCTTGTCTGACAAAGTGCGGATAGCAAGGAAAAAACAGTAGACAGACGATTTCATTGCATTGCAACGAATACATTACACTTTGCCGGAGTTTATTTGGAAGTGGAAGTCATGACGACGCAAGGCGAGGCTGTTTGGCATACAAGGAAGTCTTCTCATTTTGCAACTATCAGAAATCGTTTTTGTCATATTTTCAGAGTCCACATTGGCTGCTGTTGCAGACCACGAAACATTGTTTCTGTCATATTTTCAGACTCCCGTAGGCTGCTGCTGCAGACCATGTGCAAACACCTGCAGTACCACATCAGCCACCGCCAGGAAGTGCGTCTCAGCACGGACCTGTTAGGGGACCTGTTGAGCTTGCTGCATCAGCTTCAGGTCTGTTACCTATGGATTTGCAGTTTTATGTTTTTCTTCTCTTTCAGGCCCTCGTTTTTCATCTATTAACCAGGTTTACTAACCTTTCCATTCCATGTATTAACCGGATTTCCTCCGTTCGAGATGGGCGTTATTAATGACGGGTGCGATGATCGATTAAATGAAGTTTTCCCTCTCATGACACTATCTCCATTACAGATGGACGGCACGGATGACCTGTACCGTGACGTCGAGATCGTCTCGGTGTACCTGCTCGACACGCTGGTGCGGTCAGTGCTGTCCCTGGAGTCGGCGCCGCTGCGGACCGGAGGCGGACAGTGCGGCCGCCTGGTGGCAGCCCTGACCACGCTGCTACGGCTTATGTCGCGCGGACACTTCTGCCATCTGTGGGACGAAATGGCAGACGACGAACAGCTGGCGCAGTTTCTCCTGCGGCTGATGGGCCTGTTCAGGGAGCTCATCACCGAACAGGTGACCGTTGTCTTGTTCGGTACAGCATTTCCAGACCAGATGTCCGCTTTTTGCTTTGGATTTTTTCACTGGTAGCAGGCTGTTTGCACTCGGCAAAAAAAAAACACTTCGACTGTCATTCAGTGCACTTCCTTTCCGCCACAGTCTTTAACGTACCCAGTTCGAATCTACCTCCCAACAAAGCTGGGGAGGGCTGCGATGATGCGACCAGCTGACCGACTGTCCAAACCTCCTTTTCGTTGTCATTGATATGAACCGGTGGGATAGGAAACGTGTTTAGTACTCCGCATGCCGTTCTCAATTAATTTTTGTACGGTTTCGCCTTTACAGATGTACCCGCAGGACTGGTGCGTGATGAAGATGACGGTCAACAAAGTGATCTTAATGACGCTGACAGAGCTTTCCACCGCTCTTAGGGACCGCTTCCTGACGGACCACACGTTCAACCAGCTGGTGCGTCGAGCTTGTGAAGGCCCAAACTCTTAATCTGTTTTTGGGTCAGGCTGAGCTTAAATCAGGACATTTCCAGCGACATGTAGAATTTTATCTTACTTGCAATTCGCATGCATCGCATATTGGTCTATGTTGAATTTCGCTCGTAGACAGGTGTGGAATGTTGTGGACTAATTCGTTTTTCATTGTTGATCTCAATGTTCGCTACACAGTATTTGTCACGTTGTTTGCACGTGTTCAACAATGTATTACTGTGCGGTGATTCCTTCGTTCGCAAACGGGCAAGCGACAACACTTGTTTGTTGCTGACGAACATTCGGGTGCTGTTTCAAGAGTGGGGCAGAGAACATATGATGGGCTAAGCGCATACGTTGTTGGACAGCAAAGGATAGATCTGTGTGGGATATGTTGACTTGCCCTTGCGGGCTTGTGATAGAATTTCATTGTGGTGTTTTTCCGTTGGATCTCCAAACATTTGGATAGCCTAATTTGCTCCGTTACAGCTTTGGCACAGCTACCTGACATTGTCGGTGACCTTCGTGACCCAGCCCGACCTCCAGCTCGAGGCGTTCTCAGAGGTCAAACAGGAGAAACTGCTTCAGAAGTACCAGGACATGCGGCTGCTGATGGGATTCGAGATGCTGTCCATGTGGGGTCTTCTCGGTACGAAAAGCATCGGTCACATGTATTGCGTTATTCTGATGTGTTTTCCCCGTCCGTGAATCGGAATATTTTTGCGTGGTTCCGAAAGTATCACTTGCATGACACTGTTCCGATGCGAGTGCTATTAGCACGTATTCCGTTTTGTGAAAGCACTTGAAAGTTTGTCCATTTCTGTAAGGCGTTGCTGTATGTTAGAATGTATGTACTGAAACCGCCTACATCATGCTGGCTCAAACGCATCTAGTGGTTGAATAGATTAGCAGCCACATTTTTCATGGCTTCTGTAAGGAATTTCATACGTTACACAACATTTCTGTGAAACGCAATGTCATCGGTTCACCCGTTTGGCCTCAGTAGTGGACTATAGCGGATACTCAAACTTGGACTGTGATAATTAAGACTGTGTCAAAGTATCCTGGTCTGAGATGGATCAACTCTCCCACCGAGCCATGTTCCTTCTGTACCGCCCGTCGCCGTCTCGTGCTCTGTCAAACGGCGCCTGCACTGTCCAGGGGAGCACAAGTGCCACTTTGTGCCGGCGCTGGTGGGGCCGATGCTGGAGCTGACGCTGATCCCGGCGCTGGAGCTGAGGCGCGCCACGCTGCCCGTCTTCTATGACCTGATGGCGGTGGAACAAACAGCCCGCGGCAGCTTTAAACAGGTCAGCCGTGCGGCTCGGGTCTGATCAGGGCTCACGTTATCAGCTTATCGTAACGGAAGATGACTTTTTTGTTTTACAAGGTCTGGCATTTTTACTTGCAATTTGTCCCAGTTCAAACGGGTTTGCGAATTTCACGAAATGGGCACTTAGGCATTTCTGTCGAAAGATATTGTATTTTTCGACACCCGCCGGATGAGTCGTGTTGAAGTATAATTCAGTCGGGTTCTCGTATGCTCAATGGATACGCCTTCCGATGGTTTTGCCAGTTGAGTTGTATTTGATGCGAGTGTTCTCCCTTTCACTAGCGCTGTGGTGGTGATGACGTTTTCGTGGGTATCTGCTGGATTCAGATTGTCGTTGCCAGGTGGAGACAGAGCTGATCGACAAGTTGGACATCTTGGTCAGCGAAGACAAAGGTGACGATGAATATCGGCGCCTCTTCCAGAACATGTAAGTGTCATCGCAGGATTCTTTCCAGGGGACCAGTAACGAAACCTGATACGAACTTGTGATTTTTCGGCCCCCTAGTTTTATCAGATTTATTTCAAAGCTTGTTGATGAAGCGGATAGCTCGTTGTCCAAGTACAACGTTGAATGAATACCTGGACAGGCTATAAACAACTCTTTGATTACTTTGTTATTGAGGTGATGTGTCGGTTTGATTATTTAGTTGTCTCAGTGCGTTTAATTAGTGTATTTTTGTTCATATACTGGCTGATGTACATAGACCACGCTTCGATTTTATGAGTGCCTCCTCAGAAGCTATGTTGTCGTGACGCCTCTTCTCCTCCCCCCGCGTGACGGGCAGACTGACGTCCGAGGTGGAGCGTCACGCGCCGCCGTGGCGCGAGGCCGGCGCCGCGTTCGTCTCGTCCGTGACGCGCCTGCTGGAGCGGCTGCTGGACTATCGCCAGGTCATGGACGGCGACGAGAACCGAGACAAACGCATGAGCTGCACCGTCAACCTGCTGGTGGGTCTCCGGAGGAGCTGGGACTCCGCGGAAGTGGGACGGGTGGCACGAGATCTGGTGCTTCGGTGGTAGAGGCAGTGCTGAAGTCAAGAAAGTCGGGTTTGCCGGGCAAATGGATTCTTCGTTCGTCGTTTGGGGACTAGCTTAATCTCCATTATGACTCTGGGTCCATTGTTTTTGCAATTCCACGATAAGGCTCGTGAACAAAACGTGCCACAGTTGCGAGCGGCAGTAGCGGCGGAACGTATTACGGCAAGGAGGGGAGGGGCAACGGCTACTTTTCGAGGGATTTCTTTCAGTGTAACGCCATGTGGTTAATGCTAAATTTCGCCAGTTAAAGAGGCACGGTGCCCCGGTGCGCCCCCCCCCCCCATTCTGCTGCTTTTGGCGAGATACCAAACTTGCGCTTTGAGACACAGAGAACGAGGTTTGTGTATGGCACAACAAGATCCTGTGCCATAACGCACCTGTCTACCAACTTAAAACAACTTTTGCAGTTGGCAGTGGCATTATTAATACCTGGACGACTTGCTCGTTAGCTTCCTCAGCTAAAACCGTTTCTATTGTTGCCTGACGTCATCTCCGCCGCCGGTCAGAACTTCTACAAGAACGAGGTGAACCGGGTGGAAATGTACCAGCGCTACATCTACAAGCTGCACGACCTGCACGTGTCGGCCGAGAACTACGTGGAGGCGGCGCTGACTCTCCGACTGCACGCCGATCAGCTGGAGTGGACGACGCGCGTGCTGCACGCCGACCTCCGCTACCCGGCCCAGACCGAGTGGCAGCGCAAGGAGCAGCTGCTGGGCCAGATCGTGGACTACCTGGACCGCGGCAACTTCTGGGAGGCCGGCATCCCCCTGCTGAAGGAGCTGGCCGACCAGTACGAGAGCCGGGCCTTCGACTACGGCAAGCTGAGCGAGGTGCTGCGCACGATGGCCCGGTTCTACGACCAGATTATGACGCGGCTGCGGCCGGAGCCGGAGTACTTCCGGGTCGGCTTCTACGGACAGCGCTTCCCACTCTTTGTCCGGGTAGGAGACGCCGAGAGGGGTCGTCGCGGGGCGTCGGAGGTCGGAGCAGGCGGTGGACTGAAACATTTACTGGCGCTTTCTGTTGACCTGAGGCGTGAAATATTTCCTTCAGATGTAGAGTGAAGGGCAGTGCTTTGTTACATTTCCAAACGCTTTCTTTCGCAGACAAGCACTATGGTGCACGATATCTGAATGAAGAAAGTAATTCACAAATATGTGAAAAGAAAATAGTCGTTTTTATGGCAAAGCACATGTGGAATGTAACCAGTGCTACCCCTCAATTAAATCAAGTTTGTCGTAGCACATTGACTTTATGTGAATTTCTACCTACGTATATCTAGAAATTCTGCTCGTTTGAACACCCACATTTTGGGAACAGAAATTTGTAAGAATATTATGATGCATAAATATCCATGTCAAGTGTTCTAGGGTAGGTCTTTTTCCCGTTTTAAATCCATTTATTAACTTTAGAATTCCAAAGTTTACAAAAGATAGTTTAGAAACGCCAGGACACCTTTGCAGCGCATAGCAACAACATACACACTTAAGGTTTAAGATGACATTCCTTCTTTTAATAAGCCAGTTTTACAACTCTAGCTCATTTCTTCTTCCCCCACCCCTCTCCCGGGTAGGTTGCGTTAGGCCTTGTGTGTTTGCCCTGCAGAACAAGGTGTTCGTGTACCGCGGCTTGGAGTACGAACGTACGGCGGCGTTCACCCTGCGCCTGCAGACTGAGTTCCCGGCGGCTCAGCTGATGACGACACTAGCGCCGCCCGACGAGAATCTCATGAACTCACCGGCGCAGTGTATCCTTGATGCCAACTGGAACATGTGTCACGGTTTTTGCTGCGGATTATTGCACGTTTTTGGGCAGCCTTTGTTTTGCTCATGGCATACATGTGTTATCGAGACCATTTAGTGTCCGCAGCACAGAAACAGCTGAATATTCCTTTGCGTCCCATCTCTTATTTAGCCTGTTCCTCTTCAGCTTTGTGTTTTGATTTTGTAACATCTGGAAAATGCATATAAATAACTTTTGTTCTCAACTCAGATGTCTCAGAACAAGCTTAAGATAATTTGCCCTCATTGGCAAATGTACCAGTGCTCAGTCACTCAGTCACCTTCATAGTTGTCACAATGGTGTGTTTGGCCCGTGATTCGCCTTGACCCGCGGTCGGCAGTCATCCAGATCTGCAACGTGCGTCCGGTGGCGCGCGACGTCACCAGCCTGCAGGGCGTCGAGGTACCGGCCAAGATCCGGAGCCTTCTTCCTGGTGAACGACATCGAGACGTTCCAGTTCGACCGTCCAGTCCACCGTGGCCCGGTCGACAAGGAGAACGAGTTCAGGGTGGGCGTGGCTGTGGGAGGCAAATACTGGCATTTTTGGAGTGAGTCGGCTTCAGATTGGTAGGCTATTACAAGTTGGTCAATGTTTTGAAAGTTTTAAGGGTGCTGGCTGCGTTTCTGTGCGTTGTGCAGTCTTTTAAGGAGAGATCTCTAAAAGTTTCATAGTACTTCAGGGAGATCTCTAAAAGTTTCATACTGCCTACTCATCTCACCGTCACCGGCATGTGAAAGACTGGTCGGCGGACGTCCGTTCTGTTTGTTCCCCCGTTGTGCTGACACCCCGTCTTTTGGCCAGAGTCTGTGGCTGGAGCGGACCACGCTGCAGATCGAGTCGCCGCTGCCGGGCATCCTGCGCTGGTTCCCGGTGGTGGCCACCCGCCGCGAGCACATCTCGCCGATCCGGCACGGCTGCGAGACAGTCAGCGCCGCCAACCGGCAGCTGCGCCAACTAATCGCGCGGTACTCGCCACCTGTGGAAGACGTTAACGTCAGCCCGCTCAGCATGAGGCTGCAGGTAGGGCCGTTTAACCCCGTTCGGGTTGTTATGAGAGTGCGTACATGGCTTTCTACCGTTCGGTCGTAGAAGTTGTGTGAAAGATCTTCCGTCGCCGCCGAAGGAGTACGTGAAAGATCCAGTAGCACAGAATGTGGCAGATTGGGACATCTGTGGTGAATTTTATGTTATCCTGTTTTGCACAGTTCTACCCTCGTTTAGGCCTGTTGTCATACAATCTTATAGGTAAACAAATAATCCTATGGAAAAAGGCACACACCCACAAACGACGTATTTATGCTCATCGCATATTCCTTGTTGGATGCTCACGACCACATTATTTCCTACATCCTAATAAAGTGAATAAATTTTGTGCCCCTCAGCCTTGGCGCATTCCTTCCAAGTAAACCGTTGGCTTACACTGTACAAGGACGAGTTGCCATCAATAGCTTCTGACGCCACCGTTTCGCTCAGGGCATTATCGACGCCGCTGTGAACGGCGGCATAGCCAACTTCAAGGACGCCTTCTTCACGGCCGAGTTCCCCGTCCAGAACCCGGACATGGCGCCGTTCGTGCCGCAGCTGAAGGCGCTCATTCAGGAACAGGTCGGTGCTCAGCGTGACCACGGCCAAAGTGATGTCGTGGTTTGCTTAGAAATATTGCATATGCCCATTTTGGCACAGGCAAAATGTGTTTTTCATACTCGGCAGATGGTATATTTCACCAGCTCTTTGAAATCTTCAGACATGGTTTGGGATGTTGTGTGTTAAGTCCCCCCCCCCCCTCCTCAGCTGTCTGCTGTGGTCTCTTACTACCCGGGCAATCGATACTGTCAACTGCCCCCTTCGCGTCTGCCTGATGTAGCCCCTGTACCTCCCCGACAATCGGTGCTGACCTGTGTCCCCTCCCCCCGGCAGCTGTCGATCCTGGAGCACGGTCTGACGCTACACGGCCAGCTGGCGCCGGCCAGCGTGCAGCCGCTGCATCGCCGGCTGCGCCAGTGTTTCCGCGAGCTGCGCCAGGGCGCGGCCGCCTCCTGTTTGTCCGGGGACGCCGACTCGCCGGTCGGAGGCCGCTTCAGCAGGCTCAGCAGCCATCGGCGCAGCGTCGGCGCCGAGTCCAAGGCCAGCATACTCAGGTGCGAGGCGGAGGGCGGCGACGGGTGCCTGGGATGTGGGCTCTGTGGAGTCCGTTTCTGCCGGTATGTTGCGAGAGGCATGGGAGGGTGCACTCCGAGAACTGTACGGTTTGTTGAAAATGTTAATTGTGCCTGGATCTGGGCGAAATGCGGGCTGTCCCCATTGCCATTTAATTCTTAGATGGCCGTGGTAAGCGTTTCGTCACTTGGGCACCACTTCATTTTGTTGTGGCACGGCGGTTTCTGAGGTGACGCAGTGACTTGATCAAGTCAGCGAATGGTTCAATGCAGAACAACATAATCTGCTTACCTTGCGACCCAGGTATATGTCTCGCTTGCGGTCATTGCGTGGATTGAGCCGTATGAAGGAACATTTTGAGTTGAGTTTTAAGGGGCTAGGAAGGTTAGGTAACATTTTTATGAGTTCTTCAAAATTATTACTGTATTATCGGTTTTACCAATTTTCCCACATCACATAGGAACTCTCTTTTTCAGTTTATTGATTATACCCAGCCTTGCCAGCGCCAAACCACCACTGAAGCATTAAAACGTGTGCCAAAAACCCACACCACCATGGCACCGCTTGGCAACCATCACACCAATCCCGGCTCGTGACAGCAGGCCCTGCTTCTCGTCTGAGCTCGTCCGTCCGCCGTGTTTCAGCACGCCGCTGCCGCCGGTGCCGACGGAGCGGTGGCCGCTGGCCGGCTCGTGCCCCAGCAGCCGCTCGTCCACGTCGTCGTGCTCGGCGTTCGGACCGCTGCCGACCGAAGAGGACGACGAGGCCGGCTACTCGCGCCCCTCCGAGTGGGGCGAGCTGGGCGAGCCCGGCGGCCGCGGCTCGACCGGCTCCCAGCTCAGCGCCGGCTCGCGCAGACACGAGTACATCCTGCTCACCGTCGGCAAAGGGTGCGCGGACACTGCGTGGCCTGGGAGGGAGTGGTGGGCGCCGAGCGTGCGGGCAGGCGAGAACGGGAGTGGCTGTTTCGTCGGTTACGTGAATAAGGAGTATGCAGAAGAGTACGTCCCAATTGCAAAAAGCCGTAAGAAAACGGTTAACCTTTGTTTACTGTATCTATCGGCGGGCATGGTTCAGTTTCACCTAGCAAAACCGACAAATCTGATTAGTTATTTCCGTAATCAGCAGCCAGTTTCTCTCGTCGTTGAAAGGGTTTGGGATTCCATCTGCATTTGTTTTCAATCAAGCCGAACTTTGCGCTCTAACCCTGGCGACACGCCGTTCACTGCAGTGACGAGGAACCCCCGGAGCGCCCCCCGAAGCGTTTTTCCGAGCCTCGTCACTCTACGGAGGGCTCCAGGCCGGCCAGCCGGCAATCACACGTGTCCATCAACGAGTCCAGCCTGCCTCCGCTGCCCCCCAAACGTGAGTTTTGTCCCGCCTCATCCTCTGATCAACTGACTAAAGCGCACCATCAGCGACGTAGTCGATGTTCTGCAGCTCCTGATATCATTTACCGAATTTCGTCACGGTGAAAGATTAGTGTGTTCCCTTCCCGACTGCGTTGTGGGTAAAGGCTCATGGCTTTTGGATAGACCCATTTGAAATCGTAGCAATGTGTTCTTGTTACGGTTCCACAGTAACCGACTTTGTATTTTCTCATGCATGTTGTACGCCACACGGGCCTTTCTATGTATCTGAAACAGTTCCCACTCCTTGCAGCGCCTGAGAAGAGGCACACATCATCAGTATCCTCGGTGGTGTACGGCGGCGTCTCGGACAATCCCCCATGTCTTCCCCTCAGGCTGACCAAAAAGGTTGGTCGAGGCTGTGATCGTCGTTTCGATCACGGTTGTCACATTATTGATCCTCTTGCCTGTGCAACTTGACTTTGGTTTCTAGTATGCGGGGTGTTCTGTTTCTCCGCATCTTGCATCAATGCAAAGCGTAGCATGTTGTGTAGAAAACAATGGTTTTTTGAAACCAACTTCTTTTGCCTGTCTTCTCAACCCCAAGGATGTTGTCTTTCATACTGTTTACTTGGGAATATCCATGTGCTCGTTTTTCGCTCATGATTTTTGCAACATACTTCACACCCTTTTTGCTCATCGTCCTCCTCTGTTCCTGAAAAAAAGAAGAAAACCGAAGAAAAATTAATATGTATCTTAAGTATCGAGCAGCCACTGCAGTATCAGACGGTATCTTAACATGTATTGCGTTGACGCGGCCCGCTGACTGTGAGCGTCCGCCTGCTGCCCAGGTATCTGCCCCGGCCCTCCTCTCGGTCAGCTCCCCGCCGTGTGACGCGCCGGCCAGCACGCCGCCGCCGCTGCCTCCCAAACTGCCCGGCTGGCAGGGCAGCCCGACGACGCTCTGCGACCTGCTGGGCCCTCCCGACTTCGAGGCGCCGCCGCCGCCGGCCCAGGACGCGCCGCCGCTGCTCTCGCTCAGCTTCGACGAACCGGACACCGGCAGCTACAAGATCCTGCGGACGGGCAAGCTGCGCGGCTACGCGGACGAGGCCGACTACAAGTTCGCCGTGTCGCCGGGCAGGATCTGCCGGCGGGTGGCGGCCGCCGGCGAGCGGGAGACGGAGGCCTGACTGTCCGGCGGGCGGGAGACGCAGGCCTGACTGTCCGGCGGGCGGGAGACGGAGGCTTGACTGTCCGGCGGTCGGGAGACGCAGGCCTGACTGTCCAGTGAGCGGGAAACGGAGGCCTGACTGTCCAGCGGGTGGGAGACGGAGGTCTGACTGTGCGGCGGCCAGCGGGAGACGGAGTTCTGACTGTGCGGCGGGCGGGAGACGGAGGCCTGACTGTCCAGTGAGCGGGAGACGGAGGCTTGACTGTGCGGCGGGCCGATGGATCAGCTTAGTAGAACTGAGATGGGCTGAGCAGGCCGGAAGAAGGTGAAGTGGCTCGGAGTGAGTAAACCGGGACGGGATCCAGCGGGTCCGCCTTCGAGCCGCCGTCCGAATGTGATGAGCTTATTCACAGTCTCCAGCGAAAGACCAAGTGTTTGGATGCGTTTGTTCTTTGTAGCACTACATATGTAGGTACTGTTAACCCCCTGTGAACCAATGCTCGGGCTTCATTGTTAGCGAATCGTCTTTAGATAGTCGCGGCGTGCGTTAGTCTTCGCTGACAACAGTCCGCTTTGATACGGTGCGACTAGTCATGTCAAATGTCAGCTTAAACTCACGCCGTCCCTGCCGTGGTGTCTGATGCGCCATCCTGCAGTGGCTTCGCCGTGGTCGGCGCTACGTGCTCCGTCTGCTGTGATTGACCTTCGTGAATCTTGTGAGAACGTTGTGGTGCGCCCTGCCAGGCTGTTCCCATGGTTCAGAGGTCTGCGGCGTGTGGCGAGCTCAGCGCCACTGCGCTCTGGAGTGTCATGCTAGTCGTGTGTGTCATCACTGCCACCCGAACATACCGTGATGTTGCTGAATATATCGGAAGATGCTAGCGCCGTCGACGAGAAAAGGATGTGCCAGGTGATAGCAGGAAGCGTCCCACAATTTTTTCTGAGCTTGTCATAATGCCGACGGGCAGCTTAAACCGAAGGTCCTAAAAAGCCTGAACCCTCGCGCTACTGGCAGTCGGCGCCATGCACGCCCGACTGGGGGGGGCGGTTGACCGATCTCCCCCCCTAACTTACGAACGGTTGGTCGCGCGATAAGAGCAAGCGTACCGTTGGAAAGACTGTCACGAGTAGAGCTCGAAATCGGCATCATTTGTACTTCTGAATGATATATAAGCCATTTACGCTCCATGTATGTTTTCTCATAAGCGACGACATGAGCCGAGAAACGGCCTGAATCTCAGGGGCTGTGATCAATAAGTGCTAGGCAGAGACACCAAGGAATAGGCAAAGGTCCGCAGATGCCGATACACATCTAATTTTTCTGATTTGTTAAATATATATGCAGAGACGTTGAGTTCAGAACAAAGCGTTATTCGCGCTGCTGTACGGCGGGCGCCGTGCCGAGCGCGGAATGGATTGAACGGAAACTAATCTTAGCACTCCTTTATTCTGCCGCCATAAGCCTTGCGAGGTGGTGTGTATTGATGCTAGTGGTTCTTGTGATGGTCTTCTGTGCTGAAATTTTGAAACTATTCGGTAATTATCATTGTACACAACTGGCGGAGTTTTATTCGTGGAAGCCGATTAATTTCCCCAAAAATCACATATTTATCTATTTATTTTATTTTTCTGCAATTTTTCTTTTTTTACTTTTAGATATCATTCGCAACCGTGGGAGCCACGTATGTGATTTTCTATCAGTTCCAAGTTATCGACCGCCAATTTTGACGAGGGGCATTTTGGCTGAAAACAGTTATTGGTGAACTGACTTCAGGCCAATGGTTGAAGGTCATTGGTACTTTTCCTAATGACGGTTATTGAACGTCTGCATCACATCACACCCAAAGTATTGTAAAAATCGTCAATGTTCGAAAAACGACTTGTCTTGAAAATGTGTTTGACCTTAGGTTAATACCTGGAGGTTTCTGAAACATTTCAGATGGTATATTCCTTGCACCTGCCAAAATTTGTAATCCCTGAAAGTGTCATTGCGATATCTTGCTTTCCGAAAAAAGTTACAGGGCGATAAACTTTGTTGGACATAGGCCTACTTGACCTGATCTAGGTCAAACACCTGACCTAACTTGAGGCCAAAAATTTTGACGCAAGATGTAAAAATATTCAAGCAAAAGGTACATAAAATTTCGTGGCGTTGCGTTCGTTCATTTTTTCTCAGTCTTGGGAAAACCTAGGGGGAGGCGGCGGTCAACTGCGCCTCCGTCGGGACCAAGCTGAACTACGCATAACTGTATCAAATGTGGGGATCCACCGAATCAACCAAACAGACTTCAGATTATGGTCTACCCGGCATCAGGCAATATCCTAAAGCTGAATATATTCATGTGTTTCTTTACACCTTTAACAAGCAGAAATTAAGTATAAAGTCAAAAATAAAAAGTCGCGCCTCCAGGAATTTTCGTAGGAAGGAAGGCATCAACAGAAACGTTTATGCCCTCCGACGAAACTAAATGTTTGGTGCGCCGGGTCGCTCATAGTTGTTTTTGAATTTTACATTACTTTGTAACTGTTCAGAGACACGTGTGTTGAGTATCGAAAGACACGGTAAGTAAAAAGCTACGTTGCTAAGCATGGTTGAGTATTTTGGTAAATTACAGTGAACGTTCAATAAAACTGTACTCCATTTCTTTGCAGGCATTGCCATGGTCGTAATGCTAGAATCTCTGAAAAGGTATGAGGGTGCAGACGATTCCAAATCCCAACTTCAGAATCTCCAGACATGTCGTCACTGTCGTCACACTATCTTAAACTGACAAGGACGTTAAACCATTTGTAATCTCACAAACGCTCAAGGGATACAGCTGAGTGCAATCTGTAAAAGCATGCTTCTCGTCATTCACTTTCCCCGCACTGGGTCGCGCTTCACGTATAACGCAGCAGATTATCACACGAAAACACGCGTGCCCTGACACGCAGTCTCACGCGTCGGGACCGGCACACACAGGAGGACCGGCACACAGACAGACAGACGCGCCAGCGGCGGCCCGGGACCGTTCGCCGCCGGCCGGCTCCCGGTCCACTCGGTTCGCCGGCGCCCGTGGGAGCGCACGTACACCGCACGAGTCCCGTCCCCGTGCCTCACGAGCCGTGTGGAACCTCCTAGCAGCCGACCGCCGCTGAACACGACTGTCTGCGCACGAGCTGGTGAGTCGTAATCGACCACCGAGTGTAAGTGCCTCTGACTGACTCTGGCTGACAGCACGACTGATGTGTTGTATTTAAGACGGACGTCATGAAGTTTCCGTTTCAGATTTAGCTTACATAGTTGCGCTGAGATGTAGAGTTTTCTTCAGCTGCATCCGTTAGGTACATTTGGGTGTTCGCCTCCGTGAGAAAGTTTGTTTTGGAATAGTGATATATATATATATATATATATATATATATATATATATATATATATATAATTAAATTCCAGTCCAAACTTTCCAACATAGGCGAACATCCAAATGTACCCATATGCGATGTCTGGATGATTTTTAGATAGCAGAGATAGCAGGTGAATGGCAGGAATAGTCGGTCGGATTACAGCAGACTAAGACAACCTTATCTAACGGGCTGTCCGTAGATAAGTGGCTTTTTAATCTGGATAATGCATGTCCCCATTCCCAGCGAAACTCCGACATTGAGCGTGGCAGCTAGAATGGAGAGGGCTCGATAAAGGCGCACAGGGCTGATGTACTTCTACCGCCTGCGGTGGACTGAACACCGATCGAAGACTGATACGGTCTTACGGCTTAACGCGGCGCTAACACACGCTTCCCGCACGCGTCGCTCAGTGCGTCAGACTCCCATTCAGACAACCGAGCTATCATGACTTGCCAGACTTGTGCACGTCTTCATGTGGATTAGTTACCATTTTACACATTATTTCGCAATTATTTTCAGGATATGAACTGAAAACAGAGATTCGGATTCTTGTTGTTCATGCCTTTTCAACATTGAAAGGTCTGCAATCTATTTATTATCACGACACATTTTTTCTGAGGGCTATTGCCCCATTGCTTGCCGCTTTGCGCTGGGCATGTTGTACACGCCTTCATTCAAGCGTTCTCGTATGTCTACTTCTTGTTTTTACAATGCCTCATGACATTAGGCTAGCGACGAAGCCTGTTTCAAATGTAAAAACAGGGTAACTGAGCAGCAAAAACAAGGCTTCAATGGTATACCCAATTATGCCTCCGTCACACAGATCACTGGCGTCAAGTCTGCGTCATATCAACTTGTTCGATCTTTCGCGTGTTTCTGCTCAACATATTGTGAAACGACCCAAGCCAGTGACGAACTTCATGCGACGCCACAGTCGTGGTCTGGTGGGTAGGCGGCCGGACATCAGAGTCCAGCCTGCCGGCCTGCCCCACTGGGTCGAGTTCCGGGATGGGCACTTGTATTTGGCCAGAGACCGAAATATCAGCTGGTCACGGGGCGGCAGTGCCGTGGAGTCGTGTGACGCCATACAGATTCTCTTGTGTAATCCGGTTCGGTACGTAGGCAAACTTGCTCCGTATTCGGGAACACTTGGGTGGCGGGTCAGAGCTTGGCCAGAAGCTCCGGTTGGACTCTGATCCCATCGCCGCCCGCTTGAACATGTTTGCGCCATTATTTGTCGCCATGGTTAGGACTGGAGAAGTACTGACCCCACGGTCTATTCCATGATCATACCACACGACCATCGTCGTTCCCACGACCACGCCACGCACCCACCGAAACCTTGCGATTTCCTCCTATGAAGCACGGGCCTTGCTTAGTGTTCGAATGCAACAGCCAGGAGCGACATCTTGCTTGCCATGGTAATTCTAGGTTGAGACCAGTTTGGTTTCTATCAGTGCGTGACGCGCTATTAGAGCTCCCCTCCTGCTTCAGGCCACGACTGCCGTCGCCGACTCACTGGGGTCACATCGCGCGTAATTTCCCGGCAGCGTGCGCGCGCAGCCGGTCGCGAAATTGGCGGGAGCGGTCGCGGGTCGCGGCCTCCTCCCCACTGCCCTCGTTCCCGGCAAAACGGTGACCTGCGCGCGGTACCCGGTCACGCGCGCTCCCATAATGGCCTCGCCGGGGCGGCCGGCCGGCCCCAGCACGATTGTCTCGTTCACACCTGATAACAATTTGGGGACGGTCGCGGTCGCGCCGTAAATGTACCGTTCCCGGCCGAGTAATTAACGAGTCCGCGGCGTCGCCGGCGACAGCGCATGAATGGCGCGACTCTGCGCCGCTGACGGCGAGGCGCACCCCCTGCTTTATCTGGCCTGGATATCCTTTAACGGGACCGGCGGCCGGCCGCATGGTCCGACCGAGGCGTCAACTTTCGGGGCACGCATTTTAACGGCCCTGACGAGCACGTCGACGCTCGTTAACGAGCGGCGGCCTCCGCAAGCCGCGCTGCCGCCGATGCTGCCTGGTGCGGAGACTGCGCCGCTCCATGCGTGTCTTCCTCGGCTGACACCCGTCACGCGTCAGCGGACACAGACGAAACCTCAAAACTATTTTCAGTGTCAAGTGCATGGTAGAACTGTTTACAATAAGGAGTGCTCTTTGTCTTTGACCTTAAAGATGTCATTAATTTTAGACAATGATCTTGTCGGTAACGTTCTATCAACGTTTTGGCCATATCAAAGCTTATGAGAACAGAAGAAACTTTTCCCGATACGTTTGCCAACAGTAGTGATAGTTCCGGCTCGTCTGACATGACAATGCGGACTTAAATGCCTTCACGTGCCTGATAACATCGAGGCTTGTTACGGTGACACGGCAGTTAGGCAGGCCGCTGCTGCAGATCAGCAGCGTGGTACAACCACAAGCCAGGCTTCAGCTGCTCTTGTCTTTACTCCAATTACCAGTTCCCGAAGCCAGGCGTGTAATTTTGGGAGGGTTGGGCTACCTACGAAAAAGTTACATCTTGGCCCCCACCCCCCACACGCATCCACCAATTTCTGGAGTTTTTATACCACAGTTTTTTCTGCGATATCGAGACGTTTGAAAAGTTAAAATGCTGTCTCAACACCTCTATTAAAGCTATATCCGATCGTTCGGCGGTTACAACTCTCAGCTACACGGCCGTGAGACGAGTGAACATCTCCCGTTCAGCCGCCACCTCTGCCAGCACGCCATCCTCCGCAAGCTAGCCTCTAACTTCTGAGCATGACAACCCATGTCTGCAGCTTGCACGCGATCCCATCCCTCCATGTCGTTACGGTAGGACCGGCTGCAGCCTTCCGTGAGGCGGCGGCGGCGGCGGCGGCCGCCGCCGCCGCCGCACCGTCTCCATGGGAACGACCGACGCGCGGCGGCGCGCAGTAGCCGTGAAACGAGGCGCGTGTGTCGCGCCTGCCGTATGGTGTCGGTCGCTGGCCGCGCCGGACTGCTATTACCGCAGAACGCTGCACGTTATCACTTAGGATCGCGCCTCGGCGTCGCCCTCGTTCTGCGGTCACAGCAGGCACAGGGCCCCTGCAGAGGACAGGGGTCTGTCACAGCAGGCATGGGACTCCTGCGGAGGACAGGGGTCCGCCTCAGCAGGCACGGAATACCTGCAGGGGACAGGGATCCGCCGCAGCAGGCACGGGACCCCTGCAGAGGACAGGGGTCCGCCGCAGCAGACACGGGGTCCCTGTAGAGGACAGGGATCCGCCACGACAGGCACGGGACCCCTGCAGAGGACAGAGATCCGCCACAACAGGCACAGGACCCCTGCAGAAGACAGGTGTCCGCCATAACAGGCAAGGGACCCTGCAGAGAACAGGGGTCCGTCATAGCAAGCACGGGCCCCCGTAGAGGACAGGGGTCTGTCACAACAGGCACGGGGCCTTTGCAAAGGGTAGGGGTCCATTGTTGCAGGTACGGAACCCCTGTCGAGGATAGGGGTCCACAGCTGCAGGCACGGGACTCCGGCAGAGGACAGGGATCCGTCGCAACAGGCATTGGGTCCCTGTTGAGTACAGGGATCCGTCACAGCAGGCACAGGACCCTTACAGGGGACAGGCGTCCTTTACAACAGGCATGGAGCCCCTGCAGATTACAGCAGTCCGTCGCAGTAGGCGCGGCACGGCTGCAGAGGACAAGGGACTGTCACAGCAAGCACCAGACTCCTGCAGAGGACATGGTTCGTCGGAGGTGGAGGGCTGCAGGGGGTCGCCGCGAGAAGCGGGGGCCAGACGCGACTTTCCACTGGCTGCGGTGAACACAGCTGCAGGCACGGCGGCCGCGGGACGGAACAGGTTTCGCTGGTGGTTTGGGGAGCGTGATGCGGTTGCAGCGCACGTGCGGAGCCGGGGATATGCGTCAGTTGCGTGATGGTTATGTCGCTCGAAGAGGTGATAATCGTCCCCCGGCCATTTGAAATGTTTCTCATGTTGTTATAACAACAACGCGGTACACCGCAGTGCTTATGAGCGAGGTCGAAAGCCGAATGAGTCTTGCTTCAACTAGCAGAAAAAAATCAGACTGAATACCCGGCCCAGCCGGCCCAGCCATGACGCCTTCAGGAGTTTAGTAACTTTGCAACCATTGAACACCGAAACACGAGGTTTTTTTATAGAAAATAGCTCGGTTCTCGACATTTCGTGTGTTTGAATTTGCAATGCGTTGGTTTACAGGCTGTCTTCCGTGCAACCATCCCGGGTGTGACATTTTTGCACGTAAACCTATTTTTCCGCGGGTATTTTTTGAGCCGCGCAGTATGGCAGCGAACAATGTCATGGGTGCGCTTGGCGTTTAAACTTGCAGCTCCTCGGACACAAAATACTGAAATAGGTAAAAAAAAAAATCCTTTTATGTTGCAAAATGCGCAAAGGGCAACTAATTGTGCAAGCAGCAACGAAGAAGGCTTCACTCGCCATGCGCCTCACAAGATGTCTGACCGGTAACTTAATTACGAACAAGGCCGAGGACCGAGTGATTCTTAATTCGACTAGCAGAAGAAAACAAATAGAACGGCGTGGTCTGAAAATAACGCTTTCTGGACGTCAACAACTTTGCAACCACTGGGCATCAAATCATGATTTTTTCACTGAAAGCAAGCTCAATTCTCTAAATCTTGTGTGTTTGCATTTGCAATGCGTTTTCTTTCAAGGCGTTTCTTGTACATAACTATTCCGAGAGTAATGTTCTGCAAAAACGCTCTTCAACCTATTTTGCCACGGGTGTTTTGGAATTGCTTAGTAATCACAGCGAAAAAAATCATATGCGTGCGTGGCGTAAACGCCACCCACGGTCATGATTTTTTTTCTTCTTTTGAAGAAACTTGCCGAGATAGGTCAGTAAATGTCCTGTTGCATTACGAAATGCAAAAGGGGGAGTTGTATTGCCAGCAGCATCGGAATAGGCTTCACCTGTCATACGCCCCATAAGCGTCTTACTGATTATACTGTAAGCTGTGGTGAAGAGCGGTTCATTGAGGGTTTTATAAGCAGCAGTGATTTAACAGAATACATAAACGACTAGCCTGTATGTTCATGACATTCTATCTTCTTCAGATCTTTGCACGTCCCATTGCATTTTCATGGTTATAATTTGCGTAGGTGCATATGGATTGGCTAACATTTTAGAATCGTGAATGACAGGAAAATAATCCAGTGCCGGACGTAATAGAACCTCAGAGACATGTGACAGGGACTTGGTAGTTTATTATGTTTATACGTTGCCATGAAGCTTGAACTTGGAGGCTGCGGTATGAGCCTGTGTGATCATCGGCTTTGAACTGATCTCTCTGATAGATGATGCGAGTCCTTCCGCTAAGTCTTAGTTATCACATGCATGTGAAGCATAACTGGGCAAATCGCACATTGATCCAAGACATGAAGAATGTTTACAGCCACTGGAAGCCTTTTCTTTCATCACACAGCTTACCTACACCGCAAATCTTTTCGGGATGAAAACCAACGCAGTTCGCAGCATTTCTGAGGGATCTGAAACGGTGTCTGGTGGAAGGGTGAAGCGGTGTCACAGTTGCCTGGTTAAAGTCACTCTAGTGGGACGCAACGCTGTGCGGAAATCAAATGCTGAGATGGTATGAAGATTTGAACAGCACTAATTAATGCGGCTATCGCGAAAGACAGAGTGTGAACTGTGAAGCTGGGGCGAGGTTTTGCCGCTGGTTAGCTTCCTGCCGGTTCTATCCTGTCGAGAAAAACTAGCTATCCGTCGAAGCGGCAAGCTCTCTTGCTAAAAATAGGCCTCGATGCGGCCTCCAGCGCTTCAGGAAGCCGAGGCGTTTCTCCGCGAAATCTGCGACTCAGACCCGGCGCGGATTGATCCGCCACGTAAGGCTGGGCTGTTTCCAGCCGTCACTCGGCTGCGTGTCCGGATCCACTTGGCTGCCGGCCCGCTTCGAGGGTGCCTTGGTCTGCTCGAGCGCGACGCAGGAGCGATGAACTTCAGTCCCACGTGTCGTTCGAAAACGTCTCGGTTTTTCTGCGAATGATCGCACTGAGTGCGAGTTTTACGTCGCAAGAACCATCTGCGTCAGGAGTTCGCTCAATAGTGTCATCTGCGATAGCAGTATGTCCCATTCACGTTGGTAACTAGTGGCTAAGAAAGCATGCCGAAGTTTTTTTGGTGTACATACACGAGCCTTTACCGGTTGCGCAAAAGCTTGAAGGGACACGAAAGCATTTTGTCTAATGGGATAGGTTTGTTTTCTGATGTGGGCACAGCATTACACAAAAACTGACGCAGCCGATTTTCATTGTTTTTTGCGTTCCGAAAGAGCAGAAATATATTTGAGTTGACCCAAGTGATCAAACTGACGAGCTATATGGCAAAATAGGCGTTGAGAGTAGAAGGAATGTTGAGCTCCAGACCGATTCGGGCATGCGTTGCCTACTACCAAGAGCACAAGAGTACATCTAAGCCTGGACAACGTTCCTCAGCTTTTAAACTAAACTGCGAGGTTATGTTTAGTTCAGTTGGGAAGCGCGGTACAGGCTGGCCGTTTTTATCTGTGAAGGCATTCTTGGCCGGACTGAACTCGTGGGAAGAATTGTTGAGCGCTGATGTGTGAGCTGAAGCGCCAGTCATGCATTCAGCAGTCGTGGGAAGACCGTCCACGCAGCTCTGGCCCGGCTTGCATTGCTGCGGCAGACGAGATAACTCATTTGCTTCAGGCCTTTCAATCCTTTTCGATGTTCGTGAAGATGCAGTGTTCACTATTCTGCACCAATGCTAAATTTTGGAGGCACGGATAGCGCATCATGGGTGTAAGAAACCTATCGCAGATGTCGTATTAACATTTGGGACAATTTTAGCATGATACCCCCGATGACGCTGGGAAGAAATGACCTTAAAATGCCACCAGTCCCACCAACTTTAGAAATGTTCCACACGTATGTCGAACAATGCTACGCATTCGAACTTTTTAATAGACTGACAATCACTGGAGGTGCCTGGACTCATTATGACTACTTTTTCATTTGCTCGCCTCATCGCCGTTGCTTCTTCTGGATCGCATTTGCGTGTCTGAGGGTCCTGGCTTGAGGCCGTTGTCGCAACAATGGCCAGGACCGTTAGAAAGGGCGTTCAGGCATCTCGTTATTGGTTGAGTCAGTCGCTAAGACCACTCGCTCCTCCAAAGGAAAGAGTGTGCCGGGAGATGTCCGATTCAAACCGCAGAGCGTTTGAATAAATGTGTTTAGTGAATAATTAATGTCGCATTGTGATTCCGTGAGAGATGTCCATCCCACCTGACCCTGTACATCAATGATATGAAAATAGGTGCACCGCAGTCGGCTGTTTAGAATTTCAGTGCGGAGTGACAGAACAATCACATCCTGCTGCGTCACATTCTGATCTGACTTTGCAACGCGACCTTCAGCTGGCCGCCCCCAAACCGGTTGTGGATTGTAGATCGGTTTCGTGCAGCCTCCGCAAGGACCTCTGGCGTCTGGGTGTGGCCAGTAGGTTCCGCCCGGCGCTGCCGGTCTAGCACGACAAGCCCCAGCCCGTCCTGCGGAGGTGTGGGGTCTGCCGATGTTCGTTGTTTGGAAACTGGATTTAGACCGTTAGCTTAATCTCAGTGGAGCCTGCACTGACCTCAAACAGCAAAATCGTGACTAATAAAAAAGAGATCAGTGACTTCATTCCATTCCACGTGGATTGTTAGCTACAGGACAAATACGCGGTCGTAGAATGTTCTCATTTTTTCGCCTGAGATGATCTCGTTATCCAGACTGACCGCCAGACACCAAGAGGAGATCTAGTGTCGGGCGGTCTGGGCTGGAATGGGCTAAACTTGGACAAATGGGGAGATCTCGTCCAAGTCTAGCCCATTTCGTCCGGACAGACGTTATTTTGTTGGGCTTCAGTGATCCGTATTGAGGATTACGATCAGCAGCATGGGCGCCGCAACGGATTTTCAATTAGGGACGCGGAAATCCAAATATTCGTCCTGCAATATAGCAATTTACGGCAATATTGAATATAATAACAATGCAACATAATAGGACAAAGAATGATGCAATAATTTTACATCTGTAAAACAGGTTTACCCAAGACGTTGTTTGCGCTCGGAAATGAAACACTTCACGTTGTCGATTTTAGCAATAAACAATTACATTGTCCATCTTTTGCGTACGGAAGACTTATTCTTACCTTCTCAGGAACGAAATGTCGTTTGAATATAGACTGCCAGCAGAAATGTGATCGGTATGACACATTTCAAGCCTTCTTTTTACGACCGTTTAGTTTACGACCGACAAAATGCACTGGTCTGGTATTTTCCTCATCCACCGCGACGGGAAACCATGACCAGAATGTCTCGGAGCTTGTATACCGACCGGATTTCGATATGTCATGCATGGTTGTTCGCAGTTGGGAACCTGGCCACAACATTTAGTGAACCTTTTCGTAGGTGAATCGTGACTTTAGTAGTACATGAACATTTGTAAGGAGGTTTTAGGACGTTTTTGAGCCCATGCACATGGAAAGTGCATCAATTTGGATTGCTTCCTTCGAAGACGAAGAAATGTAATATTACATCAGCCATTCAGCACAAAATGTGGCAGTTAAGTTGAATATCATAGCTGACTAAAGCCACAGCAGAGGGACCGATGCAATGTCGGGTATCATCCAATGCCGTGAGAGCAGTGCTAGAGAAATTATTACACAAAGCTGACGGAATTTTTTTTTCAGTTATTAAAAAAATATCAAGGGACCTCCGGCCCCGTATCGGTCCTCATGTCCAACATGCAGTCAAAGAGGATAGTTGAGCGTTCAAAACATGCAAGAGCTGCGCGGATGAACAACATTACTGTGCCGTGTATGTTAGGTCGAAATAAGAGCTTTAAGTATCCATGGAAGTTTTCTATTGTTGTGTTTTATCATATATTTGCATTATTCAGTCGTCTCAGAAAAGTGGGTGTTGAGGGCTAACGGAGATTTTGAGACAGTTCTGTCCATAAAACGCCGGAGCTAATGTCAAATAGCTCGGAAAGGCGCGGTTCTTGTCCCTTAGCACCATTTCCACTCAGGGCGCAGCCAGGCTTTTCTTAAGCGAGGGGAGGCGGAGCTCAGTGTGAACTGAAATCCTAGGCAAATCGCCTGCTGGGAAGACGATGTGCAATGGTTTTCACAAAAAAGCGTGCCTTAGGGCGGGGGCGGGCCTACGGCCCACCTGGCTGCGCCGATGTTTCCACGTCCGTGCACGCGTAAGTTTTCGTCATCAGAAATTAAGATATAGATCACCCAGATTTTCTCGCTCGACTGCCTCGCGTGAGCACCTGTCGCTGACGACAGATATAATCCGACACCTGGCGCGAACCCTGGCCATGCGGAGACCTTGACCCGTCTTCGCGTTGCCAAAGCGATCGTAACGGTTTCTGGGCGGTCAGTTGGTGCGGCGGCATTGTCGAGCGACGGCCGGCCGCTGCTGCCACTACCGCCGGCGGGCTGAGAGCTGGCTGGGCTGCTCAGCTCCCGCTCTGAGCTGAGGACTGAGGTGAACAGGGGGGAAGGGTTGGCGGGCGGCTCACGGGGCGGACCCAGGAGACAGACCCCGCCGCCGAGTTCGTGACTGAGAGGCCCCTGATGGGGGCGTGATGCGGAGGTCCCGGTCACTCGTCGGCCGGTACGAGTGGACGGTGCTGGGACGCTGAGCAGATCTGCGGTGACGGGTGTCTGGCTCGCTGCCTCATGACCGACGAGAGGAGGTCGGTGATGGCCAGTTGAAGATCGTCGCAAGCCTGCACAGTTTTGCAATGGTGGGCGGATTTGATGTCGATGAGGGTAGATCATTGTTCGTGCTAAGGCGCGGATCCAGGGTTGTAGGGAGGTGGGTGTAAGATTGGTACACACTCCTCAGATCTACCGTTGCGCTGTTTCTGTTTTAGCTCAGTTTCAGTTTATCAACGCGGCTCATTGGCTGCAAGATTGTGGTTTCTTCGTGTGTAGACATCCGAACCTCATGTTTTTTTCGCCCAACATATCATTTGCTCCAGAGGTGGTCTGATGTCTCCGAAGCGCCGTCACCAGATTCTGCCAATGATCACTAACGTCAGGGATGGGTCACAGCTTATCACGAGCGCCTTTAACTCCCTTCCAACGGATAGTTTTTATTACTTAAGCAGCCCTCTACCACGCCCGATTCGACCCCTCGACCAAAAAACCTCAGCGTCGGAGTAAACTCTACGTAGTAGTTTGTTCTTTCTTCTGGAATAAAGATCTGAATTTGGAAAGGATCAAACCAGGTCTTTGAGTTTACTTGATCTTTGAAAATGTGGACGGAATCAGTCGACCTCGTAGAGCGAATGTTAAATGGAACGCTAAAGGCGACTGTTATTAAAGGCGAGTATTGTTAAACTCTGCATAGGGAAGCAGTTAAGTGCATCAGCTGAATCACTTCTGATGCCGTCACTGCGAATCGCCTGAACGGACCCTCGGACTAAAATTGTTGCTTTGATGTCAGAGGATCTCTAGGAAATTATGAAATATTTGCTTTATGTTCGGGGCTCATGAGTAAGCATTTCAGCTAGAAGTATCTGTAAAACAAGCTGTGTCTGTGGGTGGTTTCGTTGTCTGAAAAAAGACGAGTAGACTCGAGAAGTTGACGCTCAAAACTGCACTGGTCACATGAAAATAATTCTAGTGCTCGATGAAAGAGTGCTGTTCATACTTAAGACCTCTAGTCTGAACTGTCGGTCAAACAAATGCAACGCACAACAAAGAGAAAACTAAAATAAGAGAATGTCTTACATACATCCGTTGGAGTTGGGTACCTCAACGATGTACCCTATTAATGTAACTGACGCCTTCGTTTTGGTAGCCTTCGGAACGTGGCTTCGTTAGCGGTGATTGGTGCAATTCGCCGAGCTTTGCGCAGAGCCCTGACTCGGCGCTGTCGCTGATTGGGACCTGTGGGAGAATCGGGACCGCACGTGACCGGCCTGTCGACAGGTCCAGTGGGCCGCGACCCCGCGGCGACCCTGTATGTTGGCCCGTCGCTCTGTGGCAGAATACCGTGGAGGACGGACGATTCCGATTCCTGGCGCAAAGGACGGTCCTGCGCTGTCTGCGATGTTCGGAATGGTTTCCCTTTGCTTTTCGGTACATATAAACGATAATGCATACTGAAACTGCCAATAAGTCAGGCTCCTTAGCTCGTCGTAGCGCGTGCTTCCTTTTCCTTCGTTCTCAGTCCGCTACCGAAATGACTTTGCAGAAGGTTGGCAGCTGAAGGACTTTCATTTCCTCCGGTTTCTGGCGATGTTTGCTGCCTCTTCAATCACCGAAAATCCATGTTTTCACTGCTGTTTTCTGCATTTTCACCTGTGCGCCTCGTGAGCAGGAAGTCAAGGTGAAAGTTCACCGAGCCGGAAAGAAGCAACACGCCGGCGCAGGTCGTGCTCGCTCGGGCGCTTTTTCTTCCTTTGGCGGCCTCATCCGCCGCGATGCGGTTCGTTGGTCGGCACAATGGCCGTGAACGGGCCCGGCCGGCAGGGCAGCTCCATTGAGTGTGCTCGGCGGCCGCTGGTCCGGTGAAACCGTGCTCGGAGACTGCCAGCGACCGGCAGGCCTCCAGCCGACCTCCGACCCTTCTCACGGCCCTCCTCACCCGCTTCTCACCGCCCCTTCTCACGGCGCCAGTTTCTCCGCGGCCGGCGGGGCGCGATCCGCAGCCGCGACTGCTGCAGAACGAGACCGCCGCTGGCGGCCGGCCGGTCTGCACGGCGCCGCTTCCCCTCCGTGCCAGGCCGGAGATCGCGAACCCTCGCCCGCCGCCGCCGCCGACGCGGTCTGTGATGTCTCCTGCGTGACGCGGCGCGCGATCGGGCCGGCCTGTCAGCACGACTGCGGCCTCCGTGCGGCCCCGCCGGCTGCCGGCGGCTGTGTACGGGGCGCGGCGCCCGGGAGGTGAAGTCGGACTCACCGGCTCGGTCAGAGGCTGGCCGGAAACCTGACGCGATACAAAGGTACAAAGGCAGGCGAAATAAAGGCGAAAGTGCTCTTGATGTGCAGTGTAGCGTGGGGTGTTAAGGATGCTTTAGGCCTCTTTCACTTGATAACGTGACTAAAATATGGTTAAGATCATGCCTGGTAGGCTGTCAGTTAAATTTTGTTTTGTTTTTCTTACGTGGCGAAGTTTCAAATCTAAGTTTTTCTCATATACCGGGTTCCACAGTTCGAAATTCCAAATCCATTCTGCTTTTTAAGGCCGACCATGATGCTTTCCGACGAACATGAAGCACCCAACTCTTGCGGTATCTACATGACCTTTCAGGCAACGCCTCGAGAACAAACTTGTTCCATATTTTCGTAAATGATCCATGAATGTTTCCTAAGGTTTGCAGCCCAAACCATTAAACACGCCAAACCCCATGCATTTCCAACATCAATTCTCCATCCAGCCCAAGTTCGCCCGAGTTTCGTCGTCTAGCCTCCCCCCCCCCCGCCCACACTGCTGACTCCTGCAACAGGCGCTACCGGCGTCGGCGCCAACAGGTGACGTCGGCTCGTCTCTGTGACCATATAAGGAGCGTGTGGCGCCGGCAGGGGTGTGGTGCGCCGATCAATTCTCGATCAGCTGACTTACGCCTGGGGCGGGCAGGCCCTCCAACACGGAAAGGCAGGGGCCGTCCAGGGGGGCTGCGGCAGTCGGTGGATGGTCATCCAGGGATGCTGCGGGAGTCAGTGGATGAGGGTGTTTGAGGATGACCGTGGCAACAGATCTTTCATCATGTCCGTCAAAGCAGCAAAGAAAAACGGTACTTGCTTTCCCACAAACCTTATTTCGCAATATACCATTGGTACCCCACCGCAGAACAAGATACCGCCTGTATTATGCTTCATTGCAAGTGTTGGAAATAGTTTTGCAAACACAGGACCCTGGCAAATGTGTCGTCATTCGTAAATCCATAGTACACACCACTATTCGTGCCATATATCGAATCCAGTATCTTAAAACGAAGCTCATGACTGGTAAATGAAACGAAGGGTAGGGTAACAGCTGGTGCAACTAGGCCATTCCAAAGTAAGTTTTACATTTCCCCATCCATGTAGGGGCGCAGCCAGGATTTTCTTAAGGGGGAAGCTTGGTGTCAACTGAAATCATACAAAAACCGCCTATCGTTTTTGCATGTCGTTTTTACCTCACGGAAAAACGATATGCAATGATTTTCACAAAAATGCGGGCTTAAGGGGGCCCGGGTCCCTCGCCCACCCTGGCAACGCCTGTGCATCCGTACGACGTCAAATATAGCGTCGAACATTCCGAAGCCAGGAGATCGTTTCGTCCAAAACCCATGACGTTTTTGACTGGGTTTTTGACTGGGGAACTACCAGGAACGCAGCCCAGACGATGAGCCCTTGAAATGAGACCCACCGCTTCCCCGGGTTTGGGTCACTTCATTTTACGATTTTTGATCAACAATAAAGAAAATTGTCGCTTATCTGGCGGAGATGACTATAAAGCGTGGGAAAACTGGCAGTCTCCCTATGGAAAATATTGCGTTTGACATTGCAAAACAAACCGCCACGAAACCAAATTTTATCAGTATATCTGAAGTTAAATTTCACGGGCAAAATGAAGGCATAAAATTTTGCTGTACTATGCACCGAATTTCAGATTTCTATCGAAGTCGGGCTGAAGAACTAATCGTATGCTTTGCCATAATATTTGGTCTCACGAGTTACGATCATTGTGGGGTACCGGCTATAGGCAGTACCCCGCAATCAAATGACTGCGGGGTACTGCTACCCCACGTGCCTCACGGTGGCACCGCCCATGATCGTTTTGTTCACCGCCCGTCCCCTGTTTCCGCGCCACTGGGGAACCGCTGACGCGTGACTGGAAGTTTGTGTCGGCTCAGGCTCGGGGTCGGCCTTGCTTAAACCCCTCTCAGCATTGCCTGTTTCAATCCGTCCGCCTGGAGAAGCCATAAACCATCGTGCCAACGCAACGTTGATGCCCCGACCATGTTGCCGCCGATGACGTCACATATGTGTCGTCACCGCCGCTGCCATCAGCTCCATGGCCGCCGTTGTCGACATGTCGTTTATCTCTTTAGTCGTGTTGCCGCGGCCATTTGAGGGCCATTTGACCTCGAGGGTCGCGCTCTCCTGACGTCACGGGTCAGGGCCTCTCTCTCTCTCTCTCTCTCTCTCTCTCTCTCTCTCTCTCTCTCTCTCTCTCTCTCTCTCTCTCTCTCTATCTATCTATCTATCTATCTATCTGTCTATCTTTCCCTCGCTCTCTTTCCCCCTCTCTCCATCTTTTTCTCGCTAAGCTCTAAGAGAACTGACTTTAATTGGTGGCAGCGCAATTAACTTAAGACGCGAGGACGCTAACAAGACACCAGCAATGGGTCGACCGTGTCCAAGGCCAGCTGCCCTAGTTACGACGCAGCGACATCTTGGCGGAATTCCCTCATTAAAATCATTTCGCTTTGTCTGCGCCCTCTCATCGAGCTAGGCCCACGTCTTGCCTTTCAAATCGGCCACCGTGGATCGCTCGTCAGCTGTTTGTTTGTTTTTACCGCGAGGTCTGAGGCGCGAGCGTGATGGATCACAGACGACAGCGTGTGTTGTCGCCGGAGTCCATCTCCCTGTCGCCGACTGCCGGTTCGAGGCCGGATTAGCCGCCGCCTCGGCACGCGAGTCACCTGGCGCCGTCCAGTCGTCCGCGGACTCCGATCTGTTGCCGTCATCATGTCCGAGTCCAGGAAACAAGGTGCCTCGTCCCCCCGAGTCCCAGGCTCGGATCTGCCGCTGGATCAGCTTTCGCCGCGGCGGGAGATCGTGTCGTCAATTGGCACGCGAGCGCAGGCACGCAGAGCGCATGCACGCATCCAAGCACGCGGACAAAAACAAACAGGCTGCGGGACCTGTTGGAACGTCATTTCTCCATGTTTTGCTCTTACTTTGGTATTGCACAACGCGGTCCTCGCAGAACGAGAGCAGCGGCACGGAAAACAAGCCACGGAATAGCTCCGGCGATTTCCGGCATTGTGTCCCTATCATCTCCGGACAACCGTGGGGTAGCAGCGAGCAGCGAGCCTACAAGACGGAATGGGCGACAAGATAACTAAGCGTTCACTGTCATGCTTTCGGGGAAAGGGTTGAACGTGCAGGCACTTGGGCAAAATGACGGCGGGACTGCACATGGCTTTGACGATGGCTCGGGAACTGAACTGAACTGAACTGAACTGAACGCCATCTTTTCCGAAAATAATATTCTCGGCTTCTCGGCAACTGCTGATTTTCCATGCCGTGGAGACATGGCAGAGAGTCGCTCCCGATGCACGGCGGAGAACGACACAGAGCCTCCTGCAGCATGCGAGGGGCCCGCACTCATTTTCGCCCATCTGCAGTCAAAAAGGGACTGGGAGAGGCCGCGTGACAGGCTACCGGCCAGCCCCGGACACCGCATGGCCGCGCCCCTCACCGTAGCACCCCACCAGCCGGCGGCGAGACTTCACTCTTGATACCGTGGGGAGACTGGGTCCACCGGACAACCGGACAGCCGAACAGCCGCAACGAAACAACCGGACAGGCGCACAGCAGAACAGCCGGACATCGGCAGCCAGACAAACGAACAATCGGACAACCGGACAGGCGGACAGCCAGACTGTCGCGCGAGAGCTGATCCTCTGTTGCGCAGCCATCGGCCGGAGCGCTCGAGCCGATCTGACTGGCGTGGCCGCGTACTGCGATGTGACGCAATGACGCCGTGAATGACACTCGTTACCGTGGCTTTCTATAAGCGCGGCATCGGTGGGCGCGGCCGCGCCCGGCGAGCGCGTGCCCGCCGGACCCGGCCGCCGGCGAGCGCGCACCTGTTGTGTTTGGTCTGATCCTGCCCAGCCGAACCCACCGGACAGGGAGGCGCGTCCGCCACACTCTCCCTGGGCGGGATGACGCTGCAGGGGCCTGGCGCGGGACAGGTGACGTCTGTTTGGTAACAGGGCGCATGTTTGGCTCACGTGACGCTTGGCTCAGCTTGTGACATGTGACGCCTCCTCTGCCTAGACAAAGAGGGCAACGTCTTCCTGGTTCAGCCTGTGAAAGGCGACGCCTGCCTGGTTCAGCCTGTGGCAGGTACCGCCTGCCTGGTTCAATATGTGGCCCGTAACTCCTGCCTGGCGTCGCGTGCGACGTGGACGCCTGTCGGGAGGACGGCGGAGCCGCCGCTGAGTCATGCCCCGGGCGCCGCCGCCGGCCGCCCGGTCGAGTGTCAGACGAGCGCCGCTGCCTGCCGTTCCAGGCGCCAGTCAGCGGCGTCTCCGGAGGGTGGAGCGCTCCGAGCTCGGCTGTGGAACCGGCTCAGCGGCGCCCCCGCGTCCGGCAGGGAAACATGCTCGGCGATGGAGACGAGTGGAGAAAAGTTTACTACGGCTGCGAGAGCAAGGATAGCGTATTTGTATTTGTATTTCCAAAAAGGTGACCACATCCACTTAAAAAGACCATCTAACGTAGATAAGAAAAATATAAAAGAAAAAATGGAAAAGAAAGTATCTGGCCCAAGAGGAACGCGCTGGATGGACGGCGGGGCCGATGCGGTAGAACGGTGCTAGACTGAAGGCGAGTCTGGGGCGCTCGTGACTGGAGCCGTGTTGCGGTTCACCCAGTGACCGCCTGAGCACCGTGTTCTGCGTGGATAAGGGGCACACCTTCGCTGCTAGCTAAACGTTCCCTGCCCAATGGCTGGTGCCGGCGACTGCGGCCCAGTTTGTAGCGAAGTTACCGCGCCTTGACGGTATGCGCCTGTCGCAATACGATATTTCGTGCGTCGGGAAAAGCCAGGGCGTGGTGGCTTGTTTTTGCCTTTGGGTGGTCGTGGTAGCGACGGTATCTCTGCGGTGATTTTAAAACCCGTCCTTTTTTCTTTCAGGCAGCAGCCATGAGGGTCATTCAGGATTCACCGCGCAAGTATGCATACCAGAGGCAAGGTACGTCTTGTCTGCCACTTTTTACCATATTCAGAGAAAGCGAGTTAGGCAGGCGGCTACAGCGTTACAATGGATGGAGACTAGACTTCTGGTTCGGTCCTGTGCTAGTTGCAGTCTACGTCCTTAGTTAAAATAAAATTCAAAAGGAGCATTTCCGTGCGGAGCTCGTGACCGTGGAAAACCATACGATGTGACGAGAACCGCGATACGAGCTCTGATTAGAGAAAAGCATACGGCCATCTCCCATTCACGTAATAACTGCGTTCTTTTGACAGCTTTGGTTTCACACAGTCCTGTGCGAATCTGTGAGCACGCTGTGCCATATTACAAGCACATTGGTATGCTATATGGTTCTGTTGAGTGTCTCTTTGTTGCAAGCCATCCACACAATCTGCTTGCTTTTGCGTAACCACGCTACTAAAAAAGAGATGTTATGCCATGATGTCGGATTTCACGTTTAAATCACGCTTTAACGCTATAGTTGGTTTTTTCAAAAAGCCACTTCCTTTAAGCGCCCAGATTACAACTATTCGGGCAGTCCAGACTTCAGTGTAGTTTGTCTGCTGAACGTTTCTCAGTAACGAAAATTAGCCACGAGATGAATCCCATTTGAATCGACCTGACAGAGTTATTGGGCCGCTTAAAGGGCGCTTGAAGCCTTTTAAGGAAGAAACGAACTATAACTGACAAAACGTTACTGTCTTAATTTCACGACGACGACGACCGTTGCCCCGTCACGTGACCTCGACAGCAGCTGAACAAGTCCTATCAGCCATTGCTTCGCTGCCTCCCAATTGAGGCTATTCTGGCGCGTCTGTGCCAGCACCGGCGCGGTTGGGTAAGACTTGACGGCACGGTACGGGTTGCCTGCTGGCGGTACGGCAATGACCCGGTCCGGTGATGATCCGTGACCGACCCGTTACTCCCCGTGACCGGCTGCGGCGGTCCGAAGCCCTCCGTGACGTTCCGTGATTATTCATGGTTGTCCCTGGTCCTCAGAAGTCCTCTGAGATTTTTCGACTCGCCGTGATCGTTTGAGACAGTGCGTGGTTTACGTCACACATCGCTGGCAGACATTCGTGATCGCTGGTGGCTCTGCCCCCGATCTGACCGCGCGCGACCCCCGGGCGATTGACCGTGACTTCCCGTGACCATCCGTGACGGCTCGTGACAAGCCGTGACCGACGTCTGCGTCAGTGCGGCGCCGGTCCGCCGGTCGGCCGCCGGGAGCTACTGAGTGATGACGAGCCGTCAAGTGTCCACCATATGGCGTTGCGTAACACGCCGTTTCAAAACGGCGCACCGCGGCGCCGCAGGAGCGCGTGGCACGGCGCACGATCATCAGATCGCGATCTGAGGCGCAGCGGGGAGGCGCTACCTCCCCGCAGATCGTCATCATTATTGCCACATCACCGATACCGACGGAGTCACTACTGCCCGTCGGGCACCCCGCGTCGCCCCCCCCCCCCTCGCCGGCGTTGTCGCCGTGGTGCGGGTCGGCTGCCGGCCGCCGCTTGTCTCTGTGTTTACGCTCGGCGCCGGTGAGTGAAAGTGCCTCGGGCGGTGCGGCCTTCGTGGACGGCGGCGACGCTGCGTGGTGGGTCGGGCCGGGCCGGGCCGGTCCAGTCGGGCGGCCGGGCGGCGGTTGTGAGGAAGGGCACGGTGCACAAACGTCTGGCGGCAGGACGACCGGCACATGAGCACCCTCACTGGAGAGATGCGTGAGTAGGCTGGCTCTGTCAGGCGGCAGCGTGTGGACAACGCTCTGTAGTTGCCGGATCGTATAGTCGGAAAATGAAACAAAGAAGCAAGGAGGCCAAAATTCCGTGACAAAAATTACGTTTAACTAAGACAGTAAACTGAAACGAAGCGTTGGACATCCCGCTCTGTATGCGGCGTTCCTCATTGTTTCAAGGATGAAACAAATTGCACGTTAGTGAATCTGTGGTCTTGATACTAGGCTGTTGCCGAAGATGATTTCGTACGAGAAAACTAAATTTCGGAACGTTTAACTGCGGTCGTCGTTTTGATTGCCAGAACATACCAGACAGATTCAGAAAGATTTTCAAATTACTCGTCTGCGTCAAGCGGCTAAACGGCATCGCTGGAATTAACTGCACGTTTAAAAATGAGCAGACCTTCATCATAAGATATATAGTGAAGACGTCATTTTGTTGAGTCTGTGTTCGTCTGCTTCTCGGAGCGCCTCCCGTGTTTAGTTCGCAGTAAACCATAGGCGATCCCCATGGATGACAGTGATGACTGCCCTTCTGCTGATCGCCCTGCGTTGAAGCTGATAACCACGTTACATAAGTATTGGATTTAGATCAGCTAACTATGGCCGTCACCAAGACAGGCATAGCCGAGGCTGGAGCTAATGTTAGGTGTTCGGTACAGCGTATCTGTACAAATTAATTACTACGATCATCTGCATTGTCCCACATTGGTCCAACGTCGCAATCGTCGTCTGGCCATTAACGAGTAATGGGCTCAACCGGTTGTCGACCAAAGGCCGACGATGAAATTATGGCCACATCGACCTGTCGGAAATTGGTGCCACCAGGCTGAGGCCTCCAATTCAATGCCTGATGACACGAAAAGTTCACATTCACCCGCCGCAGTCACGGCTAGTAGATGTTTTGTGAGCCGAACAACGTGCAGATTCGCGCTTAACTGGTCTACAAAAGATGGGTACGTCGGTATTTTGTCAACAGAGCCACCGTGTTACACGGGCCGTGACAGGAGGATAAGACATGCAGCGGACTGGCAGTCTTTAACGCTAAGCATATCGGCGTTGCGCCGAAAGAAATATATGAAAACATCGACCCACCAAGGCTTTGCTAATTTATGTCAGATTTGCGAAAAGGGCATCATGAAACGTCTGCTGCATAAGCAAGACTTGCATGCGTCGCTCAACGTTACCACAAATCCAAAAAACATCACTGTTGGTCTCCTTATCGAGTGTGTGCGGACTGCCGAAATTCGATACCCGAACCGATTTTCTGAGCTGGCTCGGTTTGGCCTCGCTGCCGGCGTCCCAAAACAGCCACACGACCCCGCCAGCCCGGCTCGTGAGGCGGCATCCGTTCCACGTGCGTGACTACGACTTTAGGAGCCGGCCGGCGCGAATGGCCTGCACTATGACGTCACGGGTCAGGCGGCGGCACCGCGCCCCGCCGGGCGCCGCGGGGCGCTGCGGCCGGCGCCGGCGAGGGGAGCGGCCAGTGACGTCACCGCGAATCGATGCGTGGTCGTCGCCCTTTCGGGGCGTTTTCGGCGCCACGTCGATAGGGGCGCGTCCTGTTGCAGGCCGGTTTATCTGGTGCGGCCGTCTGGCCGCCGCCGGCCGCCCCAGTCGCGGCCGAGCCACCGAGCGAGGGGGACGCGTCGGCCGCCGCCGCCGCCGCCGCCTCGTGGGACCCCCGCCGCCCGGTCTGTCGCGACAGACGCGTCGACGTCCGTCGACAAGGCTGACCGGCGCCGGCGGCACGCGCGGCCGGCGACGCGTCGTGAGTGGCTCGGGAGGGACGGCCCGGGGGCGCTGCGTGCGCAGAACGGCGAGCGCGGCTCGTGGTCGGCTCCGGACGTGACCTCAGACACGGCCGGTCGGCGCGATGGAGCGGGCCGAGGGCGCGCCGGAGGCCAGGCCGCTCACCATGGAGGACAAGAAGGACCTGCTGCAGGACGTGCTGAAGAGGAGGGGCGAGGGCGCGGCGGCCGACGGCGCCTCGCCGCCCGAACCGGGCGACTGCGGCTGTTGCCCCGAGGGCTCGCCGCAGGCCGGTAAGCGCAGGCTCACTCGCCAGGTGGCGAGCGGATTTTGAATGCGCGACTTTCTATGTTTTCCGGCCGAGGGACATGTTCAGAAGTGGAGCGTCGATGTATGCGCCGATGGCGAAGTGCTCCCGAGAAATGTCCTTACTGTAATGACCACTTCGTTACTCTGGATTAACAAAGCACTTCCATGTATTCCGATATGCCAGGGTTGAGGAATCTTCGGAAGTCAATGTCCATCTACTAATATAATTTGCTAACCATGAAATTGCATTGCGCTACATAACGATTCGCAATTGATCATGGTTTCTGTACTACAACTGCTGAATTGTTTTCTAGAATTACGGTGGATGTGGATTCGCCGTTTGCCTTCTTCGAATTATTGTTGGCTGATGGCCCCGAAAAACCGGTTACATCCTACAGTTTTCTGATCCGACAGTGACAAATTGCCGTGAAGTACTCGTCGAACAAGACACAACCGGCCTAGAGATCAGCGTTTTCAGATGACGTGATGCAAATGCTTGAGTTAGGCTGTGGTGACCAAAGTTCCCAAATGTTTCACAGCGATGCCTTAGTTGAGCGAGATTAGTTCAGGTAGAAGTGTATTATTAACATTCATTAGTTGTAATCATGGCTACTGCGAGGACAATGACGCACTTGGAGGCACAGTACCATCCGTCACTTGACCTTTTCTCCCCCCACCCGAAAAAAACGTGTAAGGAGCCGGTGTTAGCGCCTCCTCGATGTTCAGCGCTTCAACTCGGGGATAAGATGAACTGGGCGGACTCAAGTCGAGTGAGTGCTACTGTGAACTAAAGTCCAATCCGGGAGATCATTTCACCGGGACAGCTGTTGTGATTTGGTCACGATGATCAATCGCCCCTTGTGAAACGCGCGTCAGATACGCCTGTCAAGGTCGCAGAAGCGTGCAGCGTGCCCACTATTAAGCTGTCGCGATTGTGAAACGCGAAGGAGGCGTCAGAAGCCGCGTCATCCGCTCCTGTTGTACGCTGATCGCTGCGGTTACGTGGCGGCGGCGGCTGCGGGCGGAGGGTTGACCTGTTGCGGAGAGGGGCACGTTGACGAATTTTCCGTCTGCGATATGTGGGGACCAAATGGTCAATGGGCAGGGGCGTCGAACCTTCTCCTCAAATGTGGGTTTCTCAACGGATCTAGTCCACTTTATTTTGACCAATGGAAACTGATGTCTTTTTGTTTTTGTTTATCAGATAAGAAATCACATTTATCCCCAAGTACATATATATATATATATATATATATATATATATATATATATATGTATATATATATATATATATAGAGAGAGAGAGAGAGAGAGAGGGGGGAGACAGAAGAGAGAAAGACAGGTGCAACGCTTTACATTTTATTTCTACTTTCTTCCGATCTCTTATCTATTGCGACCGTTTTTTTTTGTTATTATTACTCATTTCCCTTTGAAACCGGCGGAAAATATTTCGTAGGGGGAGCAAGCCAACTTTGGGGGGCCCAAATCAACATCGGGCGGGCCAGGGCCCTCCCAAAAGAATGCAAATCGACATGCCTGTCGGTGGGACCGATGTCTGGAGGTGAACGCTGATTGTCGCCACGCTGCCACTGACGCCGGTTACATGACTGTTCCGGGAGATTCGTCTGTTTGAAAATCCCGCTGGATGAACAGGTGTTGATGATTGTAAACCCTTTTAATGGTCCTATTTGACTTTGTCGCTTGACGGTTTCAAAAATGGTTCCTGAAATATCCTGAAGTTCCAGAAAAGAGGCATGTATCTGGCATGGGCAGAAAAGGCCAGCTGGTCATGGAGCGATTGTGTCGTGGAGTGACACATGGCGGTGAAGATCCTCCAGCGCAGAGGCGCAGCCAGGATTTTCTTAACGGGGTCCCGGAGCTCAGTATGAATTGAAATGACGCGAAAACCGCCTGCTGGGAAGACGATGTGCAATTGTTTTCACAAAAAATACGAATCTAACGGGGCCTTCCCCCTCCCCCGTTTGACCGCGCCGGTGCTCCAGCGCCACCTGGTTTGGTGCCTGGGGAAAAATTGGTCATCGCACAACACTTACATAGTAGGATCGGCATCTACGCAACAAATTCGGCCAGGCATGGACTCCTCCCAATGCACTTGACCATGTTCAGACGAAGCTTTTATAGAGATAAAGGTATCACTTTACCCGCACTGGCGGGTCCAGTGGCTCCATTTTGGAAGCCCAAACCAAACTTTGTTGTGAATGGTAGGTCAGTGACCGAGGAGGGGTGGAAGACGCTGGCCGTGAATTCTGGGTTATCCTGGTCGTTTTCGAACACCTATAGCATGTATTCAGTCTCGCTACCAGTACGCAAGCAACGGAAAAATCCTCGGCTGAAAGACAAACAAAGCGGGTTGCCATGGTCGTTTTCAGCGACCTCAAACTCTGTGTGGTAACAGCTATTTTTTTTTTTAGGAAGGCCGAATGCCTATTTGGCCCCCTAATCGCCTGCGGGGACATGGCCGAAATGTCCCCCCCCCCCCCGATCCGCCAGTGTTCACCAGAAAACTTCCTAAAACCACCCACCGGAAGATTGAAGGCGATCTCAGTATTTCAGCGTTTTTTTGACAGTATTCATCTTACACATGAGGGAGTAGTTTTTTTTTTTAACTCGCCAGTAAATTTTGTGTTTTTTTCGTACGCTTTAATGTGTAAAAAACTATTCGATGGCTGTGAAAATTTGCAGTTATCCTCAGTCAGGAGAATGGGTGTGATCCCAAGTGCTGTAAAAATCATGGATGGTTATGTTTTATTTGATGAGCTATCAGGCACATAACCAGGATTTTCCTCAGGGGATGCCAAATGTCAAATTTTGTCATATGTCACTGGGATATGACAAAATTTATAGGAAAAAGCAGTAATTTTAAGTAATTTACCTCACATTAAACGAACCAGAAAACATATAATGTTTCCTTTTGCAACGTATATATGATCACTATTCCGTATTCGTGCGAAATCGTCATATATCTAGTGAGGACCGCTTGGTTCAAGGGGGGGGGGGCATGGCCTCCACGCCCCCATCTCTTGGCTACGTCCCTGTGACCTATAAATTCCATTCGAATTATTTCCGACAGCGATGTTTTGGCATCAGGGCCCACGCTAAGCAATCCTCGTTCGCACGGACTAAGCTCCACGCTGGATCATGCAATGCCCGGTAACGTCTGATTTTTTGGCCAAAGGTGGACGTGTCGTCAAGGGTCTGACATGGCCGTTTCGGAGACAGCATGACTGCTAATCCATCGCCAACCCCGGGCAAAACATCGACCGCTGAGGCGGCTCAAAGCCGTCTTCTGACGAAGGGGCCAGCGTTCGAGCAGCTGGTTTGCCGATTACGGCAAATATCTAGCCCAGTACTCAACGTATTGTTTTGCCCGAATCCAGCCTCTGAACATGCCAAACATATATGTCAACGTGCCACGATACAAATTGGTACTACAAAACTGCAGAAAACGTGAGGCGTCCAGAAGGTATACCTGTAGCCAGGGGCGTCGATTTCTATTCTTTTGAGAGGACCCTGGCTCACCCATTGTTGATTTGGGCCCCTCCAATGTTGGTTTGGGCCCTCTCAATATTTTCTGCCAGTGTTAAAGGAAAGTAAGTAAAAATGACGAAAAAACAGCCGCAACAGATAAGAGATAGCCGAATAAAGTCTGAATCGATATGCCAATCTCTTTCTATGGTCTGTCTATATATATACCTATATACACGGATATAAATGCAATTTTTTATTTAACAGATAGTACCAAAAAAGTTGTAGATTTCCGTTGTTCAAAAGAAAGTGAGCGAAATCCGTTGAGAAACCCACATTTGCGGGGAGCTTAGGCTGTCGGGCCCTTCGCTTCCCCCCCCCCCCCAATCATATACAGAAATCGACGCCCCTGCCTGTAGCAGCCTGCAATGGCGCAGATCTGCGGTGCTGGGCGGGCCATCCTGGCTCGAGGAGGCAAACGACGTTGCTGATCCGACTCTGTGACGGCGGGCGCCGGTAAGTCCCACAAAGGAATGATGAGCTTCAACTCTCGGATGGTGTTCGCGATTTGCTGGAGAGCTTCCCCAATCATGCGTTATTTGTTGTCTTTGTACACGGCTTCACTGAGAGTTGAGGCAAGATACTGGTTTGTTTAAAGAGTGCAGGACCTGTTTTAGATAACGCCTCCACCTCTCGTCGCTCGAGGATTCTTATCGTTTGTATTCCGTGTCGCGCCTCCCGCCACCCTGCTCGCATCGCGAGCGGCTTCCCGTCAGCTTCGCCGCGCGGCCGGCAGATGTCCCTGCTGTCGGTGAGGCCGCCGCGGACGCGTCAAGGTCGCGGCCCGTGCGTTTCGCAGGCCGCACGCACTCGACGGAGGCGCGTGTCGCTGACCTTGCCTATTGATCCTCCCGGGCCGGCGCGGCTGGGGACGCGGCCGGCCGGGGTTCAAGTTCGGCTCAAGGTCGCCCGGGCCGGCCGAGGCGGCGAGCCACGGCGACAGGTCGGAGCAGCGAGACGGGCCTGCTCTGTTGCCGCCATGGCAGCCGGCAGCTGCAACGGCCGGCTCCCGGTCAGAGCCCTGCAATGCCTCCCCGGTCCGGCCTGTTAGGCGGCCGCTCTCAGCCCCCGTTTACTCGGCGATTCGGCGGCCTTGTCTGGGTCGGATCTGGGTCGGAGGCGGGGAGGTTTGCCCAGTCGTCGACGAATCTGGGTCGGCCGCCGCCGGCGCCCAGGTCCGATGTTTGCTCGAGTCGCGGCCGCCGGAAACGCTGAGCCAGCAGGACGGTCTCGGGAGCTTCGGCCGACCTTTGGCTGCGGCCAGGAGAAGAAGCCCCGCGATAGCCCATCTGTCCTTCACGGCGACACCGGCTCGAAATCCGGCGCAGAGAAGACTTACGTGGCGCCCTGGAGACGACCTGTATCAGAAAGGCAAGGGCAAATTTGCCGATATTGGTCAGACCAAGGGCAGCAGCATGCTTGGCGGGAGGGGTATTCGACATGGTTGTTGGTTTATTCAATCGAGGCGGTGTCTCGGCTCTTTTCAGTCGCGATCAGGCCGTTAACAGGATCCAGCGACCACCGCCGACAGACGGTGCAGATCTCCGTCTCCTTTTCAAGACCGGTTGCCACCATTTTGCCCTCCGCCCGGGTGTCCAAACCCGCGGCCAGGCCCCGCCGGGACGGCTGGGAGGCGGCCGCCCTGACGCGGGGCGCCGCTGATGCCGAGAGGTGGCGCCTGCGTTGACGTTGCTCACCGTGCTGACGTTGGCCATGTGGAAAGGCCAGGATCCGGAGCACCCCCTCCCCTAACGCGCGGCTGACAAGGTCGCACGGCCACCGCCGTCGCCTGCAGCCGGCAGCCGCGGCTCCATTGACGGGCGAGAAGACCCGGCGGGGGTCCGGGGGCGTGTATGGGGCCGGCCGTGGCGGCGACGGCCGCTGACGCCCGCCGTCAGCCAGGCCTGGCTGCGGAGAGCCGCCGCCCGCTAATTGGCCGCCTGGCCGCGACAGGCCGGCGGGCTGACAACATTCGGCGCGGCCGATCCGGGACCAGATAGCGTCCGTCCTCCGAGCCGTCCTGCCCAGGGTGGCAGCACTTGGAAAATTTCCCTTTTTGCATGGAAAACGGCTCGTATCTGAGGATCTGGGAATATTTCTGGGGAAATTTCTCGGCTGTGGATACTTGATTCGTTTAATTAATTCGGTCTTACCAATGAAAGTTATCTTCAGGCAAGATGTGGTGAAAACTTTGCTTCTCTTTCCTTCCTGAACACAGAGTTATCATTTGGTAGCAAATTACCGCGTATTTTATGTGCATTCTGTAACATTCCTATCGCACCAAGTTGTTTAACGTTTTTGGTGACACTGTGCAAATACGCAACACCCCTTGCGACCAAATACCTAAACGATAGTGTACTAGGTGGAATGTATTGACGTAGATAATCCAAATTTCAAAATATCCTTTGGTTAAATAAAATCCCATCTGAAGCAACTCTTTTTGTACTGGCTTCGCTGGGGTCTGGCGGCTGAGCTGGCGCGCTGGCTCGCTCGTCGAGGCCTCGCTTCGCGGGCGCAGCCGCCATGCGCCCCGTCTGCAGTTTGCATTACGCGTCGTTCGGCCGTTCATTTGTATCGTTTATTGATCGTACCGAACATGATCTTATCCTTTTTCGTATGCTTCTCATATAGGTGTGCGGACGGAAACAGGATTACTGCAATGGTTGTGTGTGGAAACTAGCGAAACGCGGTATCTAGGGGAATGACACGCCAAAAATGGAAATTGTCATCGGAGTCTTGGGAAATGTGGCCGGATCCGCGCGGTCAGACTGCGTGTCGTGCGTCGGCAGCCTTCGCAGCGCCCACCTAGGTCGGCGCTGTTGACTGTGGGGTCGGGGAGGGGACACGGTGAGGATGTTCATCGGGGCGGAAGGGAGTGTTCTATAATGAGAGATGTGTTTTATGTGGTTATTTTTACACTGGGCCCTTAGAGTCACTGTGTGAAGGAGCCCGTACGAACAAGTACAGCAAATAATGCAACAGATGCCACCCGTCTGGCGAAGCGATTTGCGTCTCCATCTTTATCGATTCAAGTACTTTGTTCATCTCACGAGCGTGGGAGCAGTGTTGTCTCGTGTGAATGTGCACCGTCAGTTTCTCAGCGTCCGAACGTCGTCAGCCTCCCCGGCATGCGAACGTCCTCACGCCCGCCGCGGTTCAGCCTCCCCTGCGATCCCGTCTCCTGAGCGCCCTGTGAGTCGATGCAAAGCGTCCGGCCTGAGAGGCCTTGATCGTCAGAATCTGATTCCGTGCGCCGGGCACGTCACCGCCGCCGGCTCTCGGAGGCCCCCAGTCGAGCGCCCCTGCGTCTCGAGGCCGCTCCAGGCCCCTGTCAGGAGGCCCCTCCCCGCCCGAGGCCCGCGGGCGACACCTTGGCGCTGCACGGAGCGCAGCGTCACTTCCTGTCGGCGCTGGTCCGGAGTGACCGGCCACGGCGCGGCCGGGCGGCGCAAGGACGAAGAGAAGGGGGGGGGGGGGTCGAAGAGAAGGGGAACTGCTTGCTGTACGAGTCCATTTGTGTTTCGCGATGGAGCACACGGGCATTCCCGTTAATCGTGTGGACGATTAATAAGAGCAGCCTTCTGTTCCCTGTCGGCGGTGACAAGTTTCAGTTGTCGGCCACGGTTTCGATGGGTTCCGGCCGGCGCAGTTTCGGAGGAGGCCGCGCCAACACGCTCCGGAACCGCCATACCGCAGCGGAAGGCGAACAATCGGCCCGCTGTTCTCGGGCTATCTTATCGCGTCAAACGTCTCGGGAGGACACACTGCCGCTGCGTCATCTACACACAGTTCCGTCGAACAGGGACGTGGCCGTGCGTGACGCTCTCTCCCCCGCGGGAGCTGGGTGCGGCTGGACGCGTCGGCGCCGGCGAGCGCGTTTTTCGCCCTTCTCGGCTCTGTTTTCACTTTCGTCGGAGGCACGGTGACGGCGGACCGGGACCTGCTCGGGGGCAGATTTCACTAGCCGGCGGTCGGCGGTGGTCGGCGGCAAATGACGTCATCGGGGCCCGGTGAGCTGTGGCCGAGGCGTGGCCGTGTGATTGATTACCGCTGCTACTGACGACGGGTCGGATGAATGACGCGATTGAGGGGTGGAGAGATCGCCACGAGGAGACAATTAGGTGTCACTCAATTAAGTCAAAAATGGTCTTTACAAACTTCCGGGCTTTGGGCATGGTTATGAAAATAGACAGCATACTGTAGGACGGGAGAAACTTGAATATATATATATATATATATATATATATATATGCCGTTTTGTTAAACGAGATGGCTGTTTCGACTTTCGCCAATTTCCTCAGATTGGTTTCGGTTGTTCGGGCTGTCGCTGTCCATGTCGTTGAAAGTTTCAATATCTCGAAACAATTCGGCGTTGAACCGTACCGCGGCCCGCAGTAGCACACTGGATTCCTTCACTCGCTTCATGAGTCTACTCGCATATTGTTTTATACACATTATGGCGACCTTCTGATTGCAGCTGTGCAACATATTACGCTGTATGAGCAGCTGGTACTTTTATGTCAAAGTATGCCACGTTTAGTGTCACATTGTCAGAGACAACCAAAGAACAAAACGCCGCACTAAAATATGCAGATGCTTTCCTTATTGCTGTCTTACTCGGTTATGTTTCATTTACAGCCTTGTTCGGCACAATGAAGCATAGCAAAATGTGTCATAGAGGTTGCGATTACTTGCGACTTGTTTGCATAAATTTGGTTTTCTTTGTGACTGTTGGTACCGCGCAAGCACATGGCTGACGGCAGCGCACACAAATACGATTTTATTGTTCATGCACAATTAAGTTAAACGTCTTATATGTGCATGGTCTTGGTAACTTGGAGATGGCGTTGCTTCCATTCTCGGATTATTATTCATTCAATATCGCTGGGTAACCACAATAATTTCTGAGAAAATGCTCCTCGTGTATTTTTCTGTATTAGCAACCGTTCCAGCCATTTCAGGGGGTAAAGAGAAATTTAAAAAGCGGGTTAAGGTATATTTCAGCATGTGAACTTTACAAGATTCGCTTGAGTACCCGTCTTTTGCACGTGTCCCGGGTTTTCGCCCGGTCAGTTCACTGGCGCGACCGAGCCGCGCCGCACGGCTGAGGTCTCGCCCGAGCCGACCGCCCACCGCGGCTCCTGTCTCCGGCGCAGGATGGCGCTGGCACGTGTCCGGCCAGCTCGTCACGTCAGCAGTTGCAGCGGCTGCCACGTGCCGTGGCGGTCCGCCGCCTCCGCTGCAGGTGTAGCCACGCAGCCGGCTCCCCCTCCGCCAGAGAACTGGCGGGCTGTGGAGGCAGTCCTCCAGAGGATGGGCGCAGCTGGGGAGGGAGTCCTTCAGAGGACAGACGGAGCTGGGCAGGAAGTCCTCCAGAGGACAGACGGAGCTGGGGAGGAAATCCCCCAGTGAACGGACAGAAGTGGGGAGACAGTGCTCCAGAGAGCAGACGGAGCCGGTGAGACAGTCTCCCAAGGAATAGAAAGAGTGGGCAGGAAGTCCCCCAGTGAACGGACAGAGCTGGAAAGGAAGCCAGAGGATAGATAGAGCTGAGGAGGCAGTCCCCATAGAATATGTAGAGCTGGGCCGGCCCCCCCCCCCCCTCAGAGAATAGGTAGAGGTGGAGAGGATTACCCCAGAGAAGAGACGGAGCCGGAGAGGAGGTGCCCTAGAGAACAGGCGAAACTGTGAAGGAAGCCCTCTCCCCCGACAACGGATGGAGCTGGATAAGCATTACAAAGTGTCATGCTATTTCCGTGGAGAGAGGCATTCCCGCCCAGAACAGAGGGGACGTGGGCGGCCTGATCTCTTGGAGCGGCACACCCGGGAAGATGAAATAACCATACCCACCACCGAACTGTGGTTGGACAGGGAGGACAGTTCCTTGCTTGCTAACAGGAGTGACCAGCATTGGAGTTGTTCTGTTGCTTCCTTTTAGCTGGCTCTGATCAGGTATCATAAACTAAGCATCTGACAAGCATGGAAGCGTGTGCGTCTTAATCACCCAGTATTTTGTCCGTTTGCTTTATCTTCTGTAATTACCCCTCTCGCGTTTTCCGCGTCTTTATGGACTCTTTTCACGTTTCCGGCCCAGTTCATGTGATCAGGATGCGTTGAGTCAACATTCATAATGCGCAGAGCTTACCACCCCGATCCCACAGGCCGTGTTTTTAAACAAGAAGGTAGTCTATCCTTTGCACCGCGCTGGAAAGCCTGCGTTTGGCAGTGCTTTCTGCAAATTTGCAACAGTTAAGCATTGCGCTGTGCCGAATTCCCTTTCTTCTGTCTCGAATGTTTCCCTCCTCAATGGGAACATGCGCAGCCTCCTGGTAACTTCCTTTGCGCCATCTCGCCCGCGTTCCTATTGCTCCGTTTCTCTTTTTCCCCTCCCGCCCCCGGCGCGCTCCCGTTGCTGCTGTTTCGCTGCGCGCCCCAGTGGGGACCGTCGCCGCTGACCTGACCTGACCTGACCGGACTCTCGGCAGGCGTGGCGGCGCCGATCCCGGAGCCGGACTACTCAGACTCGGAGGAGGAGAACCGCCTGGAGCGCGCCAACTGCCGGCTCGCCACCGGCCCGGACGGCCTCATCCTGCCGCGCAAGCTGACCAACCCGTGCCTGGCCGACCCGGACCGACGGCAGCTGCACCGCGAGCTCATCTTCAACCAGAAAATGTCAGTCCCGCGCCCGAGCCGGCCGGCCCGGGCTCTCGCTGCTGTTGCTGTTGTTGTCATTCGGCTGTTTGTCATAAGAGACCGGAGCACATCCGGGCTCTTGTGAGCGCGATGTGCACGAGACGCTTGTGAGCGTGGTGAGCGCTGGGCGCATATGAGCAGAGTGGGAGCTGGGAGTTGTGCGCAGGATTAGCACTGGGGATCGTAAGTGGTATGAACCCTGGGAAGCTGTGAACGCGATGGACACTGGGAGATGACTGAGCGCGGTGATAATCGTGAACTTGTGGGCACTTGTAAGCGTGGTGGACACTGGATACCTATAAGTCTGCGGGAACTTGGCACTTGCGGGCGTTGTGGGCACTGGAAAGATGTGAGCACGATGGGCCCCGAACGCCTGGGAGAGCGCCGGTCGGCGGACGACGATATGGGGACTTCGTCTGCATGCGTACAGCCTTTTGTCGTCAGACGCAAGGAAACTAAAGGAGTGGAAACTCGGTGTCTCACGGCAATTATTGGCCCGCATTGGCTGGCTCGCATCCGTTTTCAATAGACTGCAGCCGTGGCCTGGTGAATAAGGAACCGGACAGTGGCGTTCGGAGCATGGCAGGCACGGGTTCGAGTTCAAGAATGGACACCTGTACTTGGCCTGGGACCGGAAGTGTCAATAGGTCACGGGCCGGCCATGTCACAGAGTTGCAAGGCATGATAAATATCCTCCAGCGCCATCTGACTCGGCGCCTGGGGAAACATTTCACCATATATGGGATTAACTGGGTGGCACGGTCAGGGTGCAGCAACGAATTCGGTTAAGCTTGGACCTTGATTCCAACGTCACCCACTTTAACACGTTCGGGCTAAATTTATTGCACAAACAGGCATGGAGAAATCCATGAATTGCAGGCAGAGGAACTCTTTCATGGTGAGCGTAAACAACGTTCTCGTTTTCTTCCATGCAGCGGCTCATGGGCCTATTTAAAACTTCCCCAGCAGGCCGTCAATTTCCGTAAATCATTGGGTGGTCCGAGCCGTCGGCCCGACAGCCTAACCTCCCCACAAGTGTGGGTTTCTCAACGGATTTAGCCCACTTTATTTTGATCAATGGAAATTACTGAGTTTTTGTTACTGTTTTTCAAATAAAAATTGTGTATATCCCATGTGTATATGTATATATATATATATATATATATATATATATATATATATATAAGGTAGAAAGATACATAGATACACCGCTTTATGCCTTATTCTTTACTTTCTGCCTATCTCTTATCTACTGCGTCAGTTTCTTTCGCTATTTTTGCCCAATTTCCCTTTAAAACTGGCAGAAAATATTGGAGGGTCCCAAACGAACATTGGATGGACCCAAATCAACATTGGGTGGGCCAGGATCCCCTCGGAAGAATACAAATCGACACCCCTGTTTCCCAGCTTTTCAAGCAGCCGCATTTTCCTATCCGATGGCGTAGTGTTCTGTTTTAGTTTTGAGCCAGTTGGCGTAGATGCGGATCTTATTCCTCTTGCATAGTGCAATCTTTGGGCCCGTGGCAGCCATGACGGTCACGTTGCAGACCACACACAGTCGTGTTGACTCTTGGGAAGCACAACTCACCAACCGCAGCCCGCTCTCGGGTGGTAAATATTGACGAAATGTCTGGATCGGCCACCTGGTGTCGGTTTTAGGTACTAGTAGTTCCGCGTGAGGTTAGGGCTCCTCTCGGAAACCGAAGGGCTCCGTCATGGGGTGTAAGAAAATAGACTCGAATGACACTGATCCATAATGCCGAAAGGCGGCGAAGGACGGATACCTCATACCTTAACCTGTCGAATGTGTGACGGTGGGGGCATGCATAGAAAGCGCATGTGCCACTTGTAGCTCCGATGACGTCTCTCTTCCTTAAGAGGCCGAATGATCTGTTATATTAACCCTGAAGTTATTTGCCGCCATTTCTTGTTCGGACGTCATCCTTCTGTCGCTTCGTTTGCAAGACATTTTAGTACCCATTCTTGCACGTTCGTATTTCGCACGTCTTTGAGTGGAGAAGATTCTTGAACCAGTCCAGACTCTGACATTAACTCCTTTTGATTGAAAATACAAATACTTCGGTAAAAATCAAAAAATGTATGTAAGGCATGTGCGAGTGGCATGTTTTCTCCCGCTCCAGATATCTTGAACGCAGTTTTATGCGCTTTGAGTCTTACCCGCACCATATAACGTACTTTCAGGCGGATTTGTGGTACAATTTTAGCTGACGTTCTAAAATGATCAGTGGTCCAACTGAATGCCTGCTGATCCTGTTTCCTAACGTAAATTATTCCTGCTGACCAGTGGCCGCCGTCTGTAATGTCTTCTGCCGACTGCCACTGAACACTAACCTCCGTTTTCAGCGGTAAGAACGTCTTGGGTCAGAAGAGCGAGCTTCAGAAGGCCATGGAGCGACACAGGGAGCAGCAGCAGAGGCGGGAGAGCCAGCTGAAGATGCAGAACAACAAGAGCAGCTTCGAGATGGCGCTGGAGGAACGACTCATGAGGGTCGAGCCCAAGGTCAGACATTGTCGCATTGGGCAACAACGGAGCCGCTTTTTGTCATGTTTTTGTGCACCTCTCGTCTCGGGGCTGACTCAACGCTTATTCAGCGCTGGGTCAAGATAAATAAACTCACTCCTGAAAATGCGAAGCTTTTGGCCAGATCAGCCAAATGTTATTTCCATTGTTAACTATGTACTGATCAGCCTAATTGTTCAATAATTATGCTTCTTCTGCACACACATTTTGCGTCATCGTCCTGATTTTCATCAGATGAACTTTGTACGGCTTTTGTGACGCATGGATCCATCAATGGTTCACATGAAAACACCTCCAATGACACGACCGATCTGGCTCTGGACTCCAAAGCATCGCCAACAGAGTCAGACCGGGCAGACCTTCCACGACACGTTTCGAAAACCTCCGACGCCAAATTACTGGTTTCGGGCCTCAGTATGGCTACATGTCGCAAAACTAATGCCGCCTTGGCGTCATCCCTGCCTGATTTGATGCAATGCTATCAATCAAAAGATCTTTAAAATCCCTCCTCATGCACTAAAGGCCCCAGTTCAAAGCCTGAAATCACATTTCGCTCCAAAAGGTCATCTATGTAAACTCTATGGAAAAAAGTCATCAGGTAAACCATTATGTGCAAAGGCGCTTCGATCCTTTTGTCGATGCTCTTTTTGTTTTCCAACCTTTTGTCTCCTCGTCACGCCATTAGACGCCCTCTGACGCTCCCTCAGATGGTGGAAGACCCGCCGTCGAAGTTGGACGTCACGCCGGAGTTCCTTAAGGTGCACGCCAAGGTGCGCGCCAACATCAACACCCCGTCGTGAGGTTGTCACCGACCAGGAGAGGACAGCAGAGGGCGACAGCGAAGTGCGCCCTCTGTGCGCCCCTCACCTCTCGAGGGGCGTGAGAGGAGTGGGCCCCATACAGAGTGCCCGAGGAAGTGAGATCTGCGTCGCGTGAGCGCCGTGTGAGAGCCAGCTCGCCGCCACCCGAGAGACATGCGAGAGCTGGCTGACGGTCACCTGAGTGCCGTGACAGCTCACGGTTAGCCGGGAGACGCGTCGGAGCGTCGCGCGGGCGTGAGATGCAGGTAGTGGCCACCGAGCGTCGCTGACGGTCCCCCCGCAGGTCGTGGGAGGATGGAGCCTGCAATGTAAGGCAGCAACTCGGTTGACATGTCAAGAACGAGCTCCGGTGGCCAACTGGCGCTTGGCAACCACACGCGAAGTACAACGTGTCGTGGCCCGTACCAGGGTATACGGTGGGGAAAAACCGGTGACGTTGAGTAGTCGGAGTGACCTGAACAAGCGAACCGAGTGAACCAGTGAACCAGTGACCAAGCAGCCCGAGCAGCCTCGTAGCTTTAAATGTTTGACGACTGGATGTATCCAGCGTCCACTCGTCAGTCCGCCTACTCAGAGTGCAATGTGCAATGATTGTTTCGGCGAACCTGGCGGTAATATTCTGATGTGCATGGATGTTTTGGTTCGATGTTGTTCTTTGAGTGCTTCGAGAGTTTTAGAACACAGGGCCTCTGAAGAATAAAGGCTAATTTTCGTTGAGGCAAGATACTTCCAAAAGAGGTGTTATCTTCAGTGTTCACGTAGGTTCACCCACCCCTCGAAATATTCTTTTCTCGTCCACATGTTTGTAATATGTGTGCAAACAAGACTTCATGGAACACAGCGGATATTTTTAAAAGATCGTATTGTCACGAAGAAAGTTCCATTTGGCCAAGAAATCGCGTCCATAAGATCGCAATGCGTAAAGGCAGCGATAGTGTTCTGTGGAAGAGGTTCGGCAGCATGTGCTAGTGCATATCACGTAACGCCGTTTTTCTCAAATAAAGACTCATTCCCTCCCTGCAACACTTCATCATTTTCACAGAACTGATGCGACTGATCCCGCGTCTTTCGATACGCCTCATAGATGGTACCAAACCCTCCACCGTCCACTTCCCATATGTGACCCTTGAGCACTGCAGAAGTTTAATAGTGCTCATGACCGTTACGCACATATCTGGATATTTCCGAAAATTGTTAGGGATCTGACGAAGGCTTCGGATCGTTTCTTTTCAGTCTTTTTGTCGTTATGGTACACAGATGTAACTTATTATAGATATAGCATTAGGTTTATAAGTCTGGTGCTAAAATCTTCGAAAGGTGGGTCTGTGCCTAGACTCTCGAAACCCCCAGGACCTCCAGTCATATGATCTCCATTCACCAACCTTATAAGCCTAGTGTCAAAATCTCTGAAAAGTGGGTTGGGTCTAGACTCTCCCGACCACCAGGATCTCCAACCATGGGTACACACGACGCCAACCGCTCGTGCTACAGTCGTCATACATCGTATAACGGCATGATAAAAGTCGGGAATTTTCATGCCCTTTGACGCTGAGAAGTCGGTTTCGTTTCCATTTTTCTTCTTTGTACTATTACTACGTTCTACTGTCGTCGAAAATTTGGCTGAATAAGTATGTTACAGGGTGGTGTATTTTCTCATTCGACTGCGAATTTCTAAGTGAGATACCAGAAGAAAACAGAAAAGCTTGCGACCAAGAGAGACGACTGAGTGTTATCACGCATTGTAAATGCGTGATAATTTCATGTTTCACGGGTTTACGGATGTTTTAATTCGTTGGTCCAGTCGACTGCCCACAGTGTATAAGATCTTATCGGATCCCGCGGTGAGCATCAGATTACACACACACACACACACACACACACATGCACAAAAAACGCCAGGACCCTCTTGATGTCCATGGAATCAAATTCACCGGGTATTACCAACAATGAACTGCGCCATTTTCTTGTAGCGCTACCTTACACATCAAGTAACACAACAGTGCCAACCATTCAAAACAATTCGCAAACCGTAGCCGATAGGCGTTTCTCGGTACGGAATATCGATTTTTGTTTTGTTTCAAAATGCACACAAAAAATAAGCTCAATGAATTAAAACCATTCCACAAAGACGTCTGAAATCAGATTTTTCACATCCTGAAACTCTCTTTGCTTTAATAGCGATGACGTCGCGGTGTCATGCTCCAAGTATTCCAGCCCATGACGGTGAAATAGACCTGCACCTATCTAGGTTATTCATAGTGGAGACGTACACTACCACGAAGGCGGCTGTTTTCTGAACATAGGTCTCTTTCAAGGAACTGAAACAAGCCAATGCAACAAACCCCTTTGGGAGCGAGTTTGCTCCTTAAAAATTGTTTTAAACCTATTCCCGTTTGAAGCGGGGAGGAAGCCCACTCCCTTTTTGATCGTTTTTTTCCAGAGTTTTTAAAGCAACTTTACAAATCTTGATGAATTTTGACTGGTCCTACGTATTCCTCTCATGTATCATGACAAATTTTCATGATTCTATTGCGCTCAGGGGCGGAGCCAAGCCAAGTTTTGGGAGGCACCTCAGGCCATTTTTAGCGATGCTGAGGGTGAAAAGAAAAAGAGCTGTCAAAACTGAAGTTTTTAAGTGAGAACTTAAAGACTTAGATGAGTGTATGGATATGTAACTGGGTAAATGCACAAAAATATTTTTGTTGATTTGTTGTCACTTCACAAGGTCTAGTCCGGGTTAAGCTATGTAAACTTTGTTCTATGTCAATGTTTTTGGCGATAATCTTTAAAATGCAAACTAAGGAACATATATGAATCATCGCAGTGTCGTCTCCTTGTTGTTTGAGTTTCAGCTCGACATCAGGTAGGGTCACGGAGCTATGACCTAAATTGTCCGAGCGGGTATCACGACGCCCATGAACAGTTTTTTTTTTAAATATAGTAAATTTAAATGGCTGGAAACTTTTTCAAACACTATGAAATGAACTCACTGCCATTCCATGTGAATGTGGGGTCATTTGAGATAGATCACTTAAGGTCAAAACTCGTGAGATGACCTGATGAACATTAACCATGAGTTCCCCCTTTTCACATCCCTGGCACCGCCGATGCTTACATCATACAAACAGTGTAGTGCGATCTGTGCTTCTTAAGCAAACATGACTAATAAAAGTTTAATAGATGTTTTTAGCTTTCATGTTAATTCAGTTTTCTGAAAAATCCCTAACCTTTTCTAAACCCTTCATACGCCTACGAATATCCTCAATATTCCAAATGTATGGGTCAATGAGAAAAGACCCATCAGTTAGCTCTAGATCATGCCAATTGCATCAAATTCAGTCCATAAACAGCGGAGTTAAAACAAGTAAAAAACTACCCCCTTCTCTCCCCCCCCTTCATGCCTTTTGCTTCCTGTGCCCAGCCTTTTCAAGATTTTATTTTTTGTAAAAACCATAGTTTCAGTCATGGCAAACTAAATGTCGTTTGTTGCGGTGACACCGGACCGGTGGTTTTCAAGATCTCGGGGGAGGGGAATAAGGCCCCTCCCGTATATGGCAATGCGCCCTATTATGAGTTATGAGTATGAGACGAGTTATGAGTACGGGAATATGGCTAATGCGTGATATATTGTGTGTCAAGTCGCATAGCCGCTCGGGATAAAAAAACAGTATTGTGTCAATTCCATTCAGAAGTCAGTCAGCCAGTCGAATGTTTCCTGGGAATCAAATTATCACAGAATGCCCCATCTACTTTTCAAATGAAAAGTGCCCGTCAGATGCGACTGTCGTGTAAATTTCGATATTTGATCGTGTCACCTCTCAGGGCCGTGTTTCTGCGGTAAAACAGGCGACGAGCCCGGTGTAGATCGGGCATGGCTGGAGGCGGACTACCCAATGCGTTAGTCTGTCTACATGCGAGCGCATCGAATATTGGCCAAACAACCCTGAAACGCGTCATTTACAACAGACGCAGAGCACCAACGCCTGCGGTGGACGTGGCATCCAACCGAAGCTGTAAATTTTGCGTCCACGTAAGATATTTATGACTTCATTTTCTCGACGTTGCAGCACTCCTTAGCATTGTGAACACTTCACGTGAAGGCACGTGATCGCCCGCCAACAGTTTTTGATGCGCGGGACTGCAATATGTTGTTCAACTGCTGAACAAGTCCATTGCAACCGATGCCTTCGGTTTGTTCACTGCTTCTGACATCGCCTCGACATCAAAGAATCGTGGTAGTTTATGGAAACATGGGAATTCCTTAAACGCATTCAGCAGCTTCATAAACTTAAAAATTCTTCCAAATCAGACCACGCACGTCTCTCTCTCTCTCTCTCTCTCTCTCTCTCTCTCTCTCTCTCTCTCTCACCTTTCGCCGCAGTCGCTGGACCCGACCTTCAGTCGGCGCGGGGTCGTCGACCGGATTGGCCGCGTCCCCTGCCCGTCGCCGCCGCCGCCGCCGCCGTCGCTCCAGTCGCCGCTGCGCCGCGTCCGTCTCCGTTAGCGCGTCCGTCATGGCGGAACAGGCTCCGCTGGTCGGGCCGGCGCACAAGCGGAGCACCCACAAACACTGTCTGCTGTACGTGGCCGCGCTGCTGCTCAGCCTGTCGGCCATCTCGATCATCCTCGTGCTGCTCTCCCAGCTGGGCGGCCCAGACGGCACCGCGTGGAGGTGAGGACACAGCCCACACAGAACACCAGTAAAGGGGTGTCCCCGGGCGCGAGACCGCATGTTCACTTCGCTAATGTAGCGTGAAATTCACGCAGGGTGGATATCACGTTACGCAGTGTTTGCCACTGCCCTGGCACGCAATTGAAAGACGCATTTTATGCGGTCCTGTCCATGCAGACTCGTATACGAATTGCTTGATTCCATAAAACTTAGGTTCATGTAACCTCTGTTTTGGTGCAGCGGAACCCATGCCTCTGCTATTCTTGATTTAGACATATCGCACTTGTGGAAATGCTTTCATGTTGTCCATAAGGGCCATAATGCGAAACAATAGGCGTTGGTCTACCGATGCAGCCTCGCCGGCCTAGCAATCGTGTTTGGGCCAAAGCCCGGTCGCAGGCTTAGCAATGTTTGTCTTTATCAGTTTGGAAAGATGGTGGGTTAGAATGAGGCTTCACGTGGCGTACCCATGTAACACTCGCATGCCCTTCCAGAAGAACATTGTCGGATTTTGGAGAATGAAAGACATTGCCGAGAGATTTCATTACACGGAACGCTGTATATATATATATATATATATATATATATATATATATATATATGTATATATATTGATTTATAAATTGATATGTATACATGTATATATACATATATCTATGTATATATATGTTGACATATATATATACATAGAGAGAGAGAGAGAGAAAGGGAGAGGAAGAGAGAGAGAGAGGGACAGAGGGAGAAAGACAAGCTCTGCTTATATTTTCCAAAACTTGACCCGGTACCCCCATGCCCGGTTTGGCCACCCCTGCAAGTAAATTAGCAAATTCAAGTTCCACCTTGTGCAGTTCGTGTGGCCATTTTGACACTGGAACTGACCCATACAAAATACCGTCTGCTTGCAAGTAAGTCAAAAGTAAATAATTGTACTTTTTGTTAGAGAGTAGGCTACGCAGCCTCTTGGGCTCAAATGTCCGCGTCTTTAGTCGCCTGGTATCTCGTCAGGCGTACGTCAGTCGTTTACGTTCCACGAATCTACATTTGCTTTGTGACCCTCGCAGCCCACCCGTCTCGAACGAAAGCAATCGAAGCTTGTAAATGGAAGATCATTTTGACTTTATGAGTACCTGATTAAAAACGTTTTAAAACCATTTTTGGGAAAAACTTGCAAAGCAGCAATGGCGGCTCAGCAGTGAAGGTTGAAATATGGTACGTGCGGAAAGCTATGAGTGGCAATGACTCAGCACTACAAGAGGCGTTACCTTCCCATTCCTCTTTGTGTGCCGCAGGCCGTGGAGCGGTAGGCGTCGCCACACTCCGCGCACGGTTACCACCCTGCCGGCGATGCCCGAGGACGATCGGCTGGTGGCGGCTCAGCTGTTCCGCTACCTGAGCCGGCCTAGCAGCGGCGCCTGCAGGCGGCTGCTCAGGTTCGGAGGGTCGCCGGTAGGTGGCACCGATATGTTGGAGGCCCGCCGATAGATGGTGCTGATAATAATGTTAAAGATTCGCCGGGGGTTGCTACGCTACTGATGTTAGAGGGTCTCCGACAGGTGGTGTAGCTGGTGTTAGAGGGTTGCCAGCGAGTAGTACTCCTGAGCACGGAAGAGGGGTCACCGGTAGTTGGTAGTGCTGATGTAAGTGGGACCAGAGGGACACCGATACGATGTCCGGATCCGAGGAACCAAAGGGGAATGCCCCCAGGTTACCCAAGGCTGAGCGAGCACTTTTTTCGTTGGATTTGAGTGCATTTGCGGCTGAGTTACATGCTATAATGCTCATTTCATATCACCCATCCGGTCATTCAATTGTTGAACAATTTTTATCATCCTTATCCCACCTGCGTTTTGTTGCAGTCTCTGAAGCTGAACGGGATGGTGGCGAGCCTGGTGGGCGGCCAGATGGCCTGCCTGGACCCAGAATTCTCACTGACGGCGCCGGACTGTCTCGTCTATTCGCTGCGCCAGGGCGGCGACCTCTCGCTGGAGGCGGCGCTGCGCCGCTACGGCTGCCGCGTGCACACCTTCGACCCGACGGCGGCGGCCGACGCCGCCGACGAGCTCCTCGCCGCGCTGGACCGCGCCGGCGAGCCGGTCGCCCTGCTGTCGGCGACGGCGCCCGGCGCCGACGACCTGCTGCTGAGCCGGCCGGCGGTGCTGCGACGCGTCGAGCAGCTGGCGCTGCGGCTGGACTTCGGCGGGCGGCCGGCCGGCGCCGAGACGGCCGCGCTCCTCCGGCGACGTTACGGCCAGCTGCTGCGGCTGCAACAGCTCGGCTTCCGGCCGCTGGCGTTCGAGCTGGACGACGCGGACGGCGCGCTCAACATGACGGTGCCCGGACTGCGGGAGCCCCTCACCTCCGTCGTGGAGGTGGTCCTGATGAACACGGACGTTTGAAGAGGAGAGTAGCACGGCCCTGCTGGGGATGTACGTTAAGGCGTTAGTGAGGATGAACATGTTTGCTTACGGATCAGTGAAGTGATACCCATTCTGGACAGATTTTAGTCTTGCTCAGTAGAGACGAAACGAAATGAGTTAATTTCGGGACTTCCGAGGAATATTCCCTTGGTTTTCGAAACCCTTTTGCAGTGCAGTCTTCGGTGAACACCAGAATCTAAATGCAAGCTGCGAGGACATAACAATCGTGCCCTGCGAGAGCTATCGATATGTGTTTGATAAAGTGAATCCTTATATTTGTTGTGCCGATAGTGTTGAACATCGAAATGCTTAAAGTCAACTACTGCGTTGTGATATTAGCCGGCTTGCGATAATTCGCCGGGAGGCGATTTGCTTCCTACTATGAATGAAAAAAAGAACAGAACGTCCGAACATGAAACTGTACTCTTCAAAAAAAACCCAAGACACCCGACAACCAAACATGACTGTGGCGGGTGCCAGGGACAACGGCAAACTGCACGCGTGTTGCTTAAGTGCTTACCACGTATACGCAAGTGGACTGCAACGGCACACCTCCCCTTAGTCGATCGTCTTGCATGTGACGCGAGTCGGGTCGAGTATCAGACGAATCGGCGGGCGACGGTGCCGTCCGCTCCGGTGGGGCTCACGCACGTCCGGTTCGTCGGCGGGCTGGAAACGTTTCCAAAGCTGGGTAGCAGATGTGGGGCGGTCCTGGCTTCGCTGGGAACCGGCGGACGGTATGGTTACGGGTATCGCCAGAGCCTCCAGAGAACGTGGCCGCTGGGCAGTTTGACGAGGTAGTCTCGATGGCGTACTGCGCAGTTGATTACCCCTTCTAGTCCCATAGGCCGGTGTCGGCGTTCTGCAGCGTGACGTGGGCTCCGGTCTGCGGGTCCGGGGGCTGCCTGGTGGCGCTGTTGTATTGATCCCCGGCTACCTTCCTCATCTCCTTTCCCTTCCGGTCGCAGTCCGCCGCCGCCTTCTGCTAGGAGACGCCAAACGCACGTGGTGAATGGGGACTGGGCTGGAATCCGGTATTACGCAACCATCCAGACAAGATCTCGGAATAAACCGATTCTGTGACGGAATATCCAGATGATCGATGCTGTAAATCTTCTCAGTTGTTCGTCTCTCTCTCCGTATGTGCCTATGGCGTCATCGATGCCTAAATCTAAAAGTGTCATCGCTCTTATGAACTCATTCTGATATGAACTTGCATGACCTTGACGAAAACATCACCAAACTGTGCAGAGCTGATGTACCGAGGGAGGCTGTCCGTCGTTTAGTCACAAAATTGGCGGCTGAGACAAAAAATGGGAGTGTTTTTGACGTTCCCCTCCGCCCACGGATGTCTCAGGTTAAGAACGAGTAGTATGGTCTCTTTTAGGTGTTCTATTATTAAATACCAACGGATCTGTTGGCAGCGGAAAGAAGTGAAGCCTTCCCAGATAAAGAGGCCTCAGACGCAACAAATTGGAGCGCTCAGAAATGGCCAGGCTGATTCTAATACCAACAGCAGATGACTTAAGTAGTGATATCAAAAACTAACATCAATCCCTTGCCTATCATACAAGTTGACGCATTTCGCTTTCGAGTCCAGGGCCTATGGAGGAGCACGTTTACCGCATGCCCTCAACCCCACTCTCTAAACCCGAGAAAATACCTCGAACACTGCTCATCAAAGTCTTCATATAGATGCGTTAATTTCTCATATATTTTTACAGATACGCACAAAAGGTGTATTGTGTCATGGCATACTGTTTACAGACTGATCGGCCTGCCGAATTTGTCTTTGTGCCACTGTTGACTGATGCTTCATGCTCAGCCGCTGATGATGCAAATGTGGTTTTTGTTATGGATTACTGTGATGCATGCAGCTACGGCTGGGAGAGCGAAGGACCTAGTTGCGGGTGGCACACGTCTACGGTCAAGGCTAACTCAAATATAGGTGGCGCTAGGCGAGAGCATCGGTAAAGGTATCACCTCTGGAGTGATAGATGGCACTGGCGTCGTCCGCTCAAGAGTGGACTGCAGACTGTTCACTGCAGACGGTTTGTTCCTCTACCGGGAATCATGAGATCCGCTGGGTCAGTGGATCTACTTATATTGTATATCGTTCTTGTACTTGATATTTTACCACCGATGACATATCAATATATATCAGCAATACAAATCAAAAATGGTCGTAGGTTACTTTACCTATGTTACAATCGTGGCGCAAGTGAACACTGTTTTTAAACTGTTCACCTAACCTGACACGATCTAAAGCTCTCTAAAACAGATTTTCCATCATGACAAAATATTTCGAGTGTTTTTAGAGCGCTTGGTGCTCACGAGCCTTTCCAGCTATCTCCCTGTCTGCTTCCACTCCCCAGATGGTCGGAGGTCATGTCATATGTTTGTTCGGCTTCGTGACTCAGGCATTCATGTTAGATCATTTGCTTTCATATTCACTTTAACTTAATAGTATGTATTTGAATTACTCCCTTGTCTGTAGCTTCATTACTTCTCATGTCCATAAGGGGGTTTCAGAGACTCCCTCGGAGCGGCGAAGAACGATGCATGCCCCATGTTTGTAAAAGGCTGACATGAGGAAGATGGCATCGTGTGTGCTACATGTATTGCTTATCATTTTAATTCAGAGGGAACAAGTGGTTCCCGCTTGTTCTCTGTGCGAAGATGTGACGCCCTTGGCGCCGGTGGCGTCGTCTCTCGAAGAATATTTCAATGAATGTGAAATAGGACTTGCATGAGAGATTCAAAAGTTTCAAAAATCCAAGCCGCAGCCCATCCCTCCCTGGTCCAATATGGTTTGTTCCACCAAAGCTCACCATTTCATCATTTTGACCTCGGCCCGCAAACATATTTATAATTTAGCCGCTGTGGGCAAACAACGTCTTGCTTGTGAAAATTGCTCACATTTGACGTACATAGAGGCTAGGAAAGAGTTCACTGGTCAAGATGAGTGAAATAAAGGCCATGTGGGGTGACAATTTGCATCCCTGATTTGCTTTCCGACGCTTATGCATCATTCAGACTCAGTTTCGTCGTAAGCTCTGCCATTAAAATTCCTCTCATGAAATGGCTTCACTCGGGTTTCTAGCGTAAACGAGCTATCCACTGAGCTCGAGGATCCTAAATCCATCGCTGTTCGGGCTTCTGCTTTATGTTTTTCAAACCTAGGCGAAATGCCATTGGTCTCCCCATCGATAACAGTCGGAAAACATGACCTATTCTCGTGCTTTCTGTGACTGGTACCGGCGTCGGAGAGTCATTAAATTATGCCTTGGATCGTTACAAAGGTTGAATCTGTCGCGTGAGCAAATTTCATCTTCATCGGTGCAGCCGTTCGTGCTGTGCATCTGGATCAAAATCAGACACACACACGTACGCTACCAATTCAAAATCGACGGAACTGAAAACGTGCTTTGCAAACTTTTAGCGGCCGACTTAGCGGACAGATCGAGTTGTAGGTTTTGAAGCGATTAGTAGCGTGTGGCACGTGCCACGGGCCACATGGCTCGAGCCAGACCCTGCAGAATTCAACTAATCACGGGTGCAGGTCATACGACAGGTGCTGTTGACTCAAGCCTTGGTGAAAATATGGGCCCCACTTGTGGGTGCGTGCTTTCGTGTTGAGCACCCACTTGTGACTCACGTGGCCATCCACAGGAACGTGATTCGGTTCGGACTCGTAGAACTCCCAGTTCCAGAAACAGTGACCCAGGTGGCTGGAATTTGGTGGGTAGATAGACTAGCAACAGGGCTATCTAATGGTATCCCATATGATGTGATACCATTAGATAGCATGGGATATTAGGGACAACGAATCCCGTGCAGCGCACGTACCTCGTTTTTACAACCCTGTATTTTTATGGGCCTATTGCCGAGACGCAAACGGCATGGTTTGGTGTGACGATGACTTGAAAAGGCGGGCAGCTGGACGATCAATTTCGATGGATTCAGGCCGAAACGGGGTGTAGCTTGCACGTGGAGCGCTAGGTGCCTAAGTGATTAATACCCCTCCTTCGTTGCCGCAAAATTACTACCGGTGGGATGCTGGAAACTGGAGGGCAGGAACACGTGATTCGAGGCAGTCCATGTATGTGGCTGTTTTGCATGTCAATGGCTTCAGCCTGGTGTGTGCGGGACGCACATGCTGAGGTATATCCCGTTGCCATTCAGGCTGGCGACACATGCAGCCAGGCGATGTATGTAGTTTACTGAGCGATTCCATTCCAGACAGGTGCTGATCGCTGGCGGCCGTAGCCGAGTAGCTAAGACGGTACGTGTCTGAATCCGACAGCGCGGGTTCGAGCGCTGGCGGCCGCGAAAAAAATCATAGTTCGTAGTGCGTCGTTGTTATGCAGATTTGTTCACTGTGCAAGTGTGCCGTTGAGTGAACGGTGATATGACTCGCTAGTATGTTTTACTTATGAATGATGGTAATGTTGATACTGAGCAGGTGCACAGGTCTGCATGTGATACAAAGCCCCGATTTTGACCCCAGACTGGTCGTGCGACGCGTTAATTTGCGCCTAGTTTAGTTGTTTAGACAAACAGAAAAATATTGTTATGTTCTATCGCAGACTGGTGATTCATGTATGATACATTAGCCGACTGGTAAGGTGCTTGCTTCTCATGCAAGTGCGACGGGTTCGATTTGCGGCTACCGAGCTGGTATTTTCCTTGCTCGCATACGCTTTTTCTTCCCGCGCTTGTCAGTCTTCCTCATTGGCCGGCTGACTCCTTACCACGTGACCCTAACCTGACCTCAGTAACGAGTAGGCGAGCGATGGGCAGTCGGCCTCCCGACTCGCTCCCGTGCGCGCTGGCTCAAAGCTACACTCGGAGGCGCACTCCTTGTCCTACCCATTCTTCCCGTGCGCGCTGGCTCAGGCTACTCTCTGAGGCGCACTCCTTTTCCTTTCCTGACATCTCCTCGCACACCCTCTCTCATTGTGTCTCCTTGCTGGTGAAGACATGTAAGCCACAGATCTGTTTGTGGCAAGCCGGGTTGCTCCCTCGTTAACTGTGTTTCTGTTGGTCTTGTCGACTGAGGACAGTTAATATAAGGCTTGTTCTGGGATCCAGAAGATGTTTTCGGTTTGCTTCTTGATAAGGTCCTGAGGCGGACGGCGACAGTGGAGCGTACCAATATAAATGCACGTCACGACAGCGATACGCTGTACCTGACTTCATCAGCAAAAGTTCGCAGATGAAAGGTGGTGCCGACATTCGCACCCGAGAACATTCCACCTCGCCGCTACACACACCTGAGAGGAACCGCCATGTTTCGTTACATAACACATACAGAACAACGTAACATTATATAACTCCCGCGCAGGATTTTCCGCACGTTTGTAATTACATTGCAGACTACGACAGGCCTCTCATTAAAGCAGAGACTCATGCTCATTGAGACTCGCCAAATAAGCTGCTGCGATCGTTTCCTCCAGGGCATAGCGACCATTTCGCACGGGAAAACCGTGTGAGATGAGACAGCAAAGGTAGGAAGGTAAAATTTTCTTCACGTACCGCGCCCGGTTGAAGGTCTGTCTTATCAGCCAAAACTAAAAACGGCGGCTTAATTATATCGTATGTGTTGATATTTCACGCATATAATATTTGTATTAACGGTATATAATGTTTCAGAACGTTTCTATGTTTACGCATATATCTGCTTATCTGTGCGTTTGCATGTCCGTGCGCCAAAATGCACGTTCATCGTACTGGCGGCCACTAACCATTGCCTAACCCTTATGTTTTCGTCCATAACTTCCAAGGTTAATAATATTAGCACAATGAAACTTTGTCTATGCTCTCCAGTACTCCCATCAAATCTTTTCCGGTGCCCAATGTTAGAATCACACATAACTTTTATCACCACGACCCGGCGAAGTTGGGGCCGTGTCCTGCGGCAGGTCCATCGTAGGCGGCGGCCAGGCGCAAGCGTGTCGGGCCGTAGGACGGGCATTATCCTGTGTATGGAACAGTTGCTGCCGGACAGCTAGCTAAAAAACTTTGTGAGGATCTTGTGTGATAAATTTGCAACCTTAAGGCATAGGTAACCTGGATCAGGTCAAGCATTGTCAACCAATGTCAAATGGCCGACATAAAACATTTTGCCTTGTTCCCTCATATCCTTTTGCAGGATCTCAGCGGAGATTTGTGGGAATTAGTGTACAGGAAAATGCTTCTACCCCGTACTACAAGCAGTCTGGGCTAGGTCGATCAAAATCAACCAAGTTCAGGTGAAGGAAATGTAGCATTCTGTAAATGAGTCATTATGAAATTCGGTGCACCCTTCGGCCGTATGATGAATGCAGACGCCCCAAGGCAAAAGCAAGATAGGTTAGGTCAGTTGAGGTTATCCAAGGTCGTTAAGTGAAGATGCAAAATTCCGATCTATTCTCTAGTTCTATCCAAATAATCTCCATTGCCTTTTGTGCTCGTTGGAGTGAGTCCCCCAAGAATGAGTACGGTTTAACATTCATAACAGTTAAGGAATATGAGTTTCGTCGGACGTATTTTGGCTAAGACTTCTTTCTACCGACACCACTTCACTGACATTCATTGACGCTGGTGATTGAAAGAAAAGTTAATTCACATTTGGTTTTCCCTTGCTTAGCAGGGACTGCCGCGAACTGCACTTGCATTATTTCTCTTCGGTTTGGGCATCATCGTAGGATTCTTCGTGTCGCGTTGGATCAGAGAGGGGCATCCCTAGCCACCTGCTCCTGGATGGCGGGTACATGGAAAAGTGTATAACCTACAGATACATAGGTTTGCTTCGTCTCTTGAGAACCCACCAGGCTGCTTTATACTCCATTTCAACAAAATGCGGCATCTTCTAAACTGACCTGAGTAAACGACTTGACTTCGGTCAACCCCACTTTACGATATGCAAGTGGTTGCGAAAGGTTATGTAGATCTTGAAAAAGGAAAGGGCGGAGCATGACCTCGTATCACTTTTCTAAACTTGACCTAGTTCAGTACGATTCTGAGAGCTGTAATATCATGACACACACTAGCTATCTACAAACTGTCTGCCGTCAACTGAACAGATCAGGAGTCCGAGTGGGAAAATGCCCCCGGCCTATGTACGCAATTCCGAGAGGGCACCAGAGCGCGACTTGTCTCTCTTTCCGGTTGATGTCCTGTATGTCTGCCTGTCTGCATCTCCGAACGTCTTTATGTCTGTCTGTGTGTATGCTTTTCTGTCTTTCTGTCTGGTAGTGTGTCTGTCTGTCTGTCTGTATGCGTTTTTGCCTGCCTGCGTCTCGCTGCTCGTGAACCTTCATTATCTATATCGGCTACGTAGATATTTTCTTACACTAAACGTTGCTAAAGCCCCTATTGCCATCCAAGTTGCTTGGCAAATTATCGACGTAGTTGCATGCAATGGCAATTCATCGCAAAACTTCACTGAGGACCCCATTTCCCAAGATTATCTGAATGGAGCACACTTCACGGACCTGCTTCCTTGCCTTCTCAACCTTTCTTCTCCCCTCCCCCGTCCTTGTCCGTTCCGCCTGCGATAAGTTATCTGGGATTTTTGAGCCGAAAAAGTTAGATCCAGTTTTAGGTTACCGAAAAACTGAAATTGATGTCCGAAAGCCGCAACAATCTTCCGACTTTTACCCTCAGGCTATTTAAACATTCGTCAAAGGTTGGATCTAAATCAGAACTGCATGGAGAAAGACAAACACCTGTGCGTTACCAAGGGGATTTTCATTACGATACTGCGCGAGGAGAGGCTTCTTCTATAGCTCAATGAAGAGCTTAATGACGTCAGCGAGCCAAAATTGTTGTGTGCGTCACAGGTCGTAGCGTTGACGCAAGTCGTTCCAAACGTCCCAAGTCTTGTCTGTTGAAACGACTTCCCGGTACGTTCTGTAGGCACAACACCTCTGAAATGACTTTGCCAACCCGACGAAGTGTCATTCTTAGTCAAGTTAGAAGCGTCATCTTACAATCCGGTTTTAGCGGTACTCGGTGAGGGCGCGCCCAATTATCCGCGTTGCCAGGCAAAGTTCCGCTGCGTCGCCGCAACCGGAATCTAAGAAATAAACATTCCCGACGACAGAAATGTGACATCTTCGATTTTCAGCAGCGTACCTTTGTAGTGAGCACCGGATGCCTCAGACAAGGATGAAATGACGTTGGAAATGGCATGGACACTATGGTCCCTACTGTCCAACTAAGCTACTTCACCTATGCATGCTTTTGGAGAGAAGAAAATTCAGATGTGTCCCTCTACCAAACTTTACCTTAAATACAAACCAAACAACGCCATTGTGTACTTATCCTTGCGCCTTTACCCTCTGTTCAGTCGCATTTGGATAATCGGATCAGCTTGATATTTCATTTACCTTGTGTCAACTGACGTCTGCTGGTTCGCCAGATAACGGGATCACAGAATGGTGATTTGAACAATCCGATACAACTACATTACCTCTGTAGGGTACACCGGGGCGGGTTATCACGCTCTTTATTATTTGGCAGTTTGTCATGTCCATGGTCTTTGTCGTCAGCGCTTTCTTTTAATTCTGCAATAACGAGTTGAGCTTCGTTTACGCGGGAAACAATGCGACTATTACCTATGTGTTGTGACCCTGCTTTTGGTGTCACGTCAAGTATGAAAAATCCACATGCCAGGGTAAGTTTTCACGTCCCTGGGCTGGCTGTCACGCATTTTGTCTTTAGAGAATTTCTGGAAACTTTGCTCTCGTATATTTCACAGAGATGGGTAATGATTGTTTCAACAAGTCCCAAAATTCTGTCCGTATAAAAAACTTGATTGTAGTACGTTTTGGAAGGCAATGACTTTCGTCAGCATCAGAAAATCTAAAACGATCAATGCAACTCTGTCGGAGTCTGGGCAGCAGACCCTGCTTTGTAACGGGTGTCATGCACTCCGTACGTCAGACGTACAGAACTCATCCCTTTCAATTCCTGCGGAAGGTAATTTTAGAACTTTGGCGCAACTAGAAAATAATTTGTTTTACATGGTATAAGTATTCCTAGTATTTTACCGCGGCAATGCCTTTGACGTCCACAAGCAAAACCGCGCAGAGTTACTGGCGACGATTTTATGAAGTAGTGGCGCAACGCAAAATGATTTCATTGTGAAATATGCATTTCTGTCATGCCACGTGCGGTTGTCACATGCATTGCATTCCAGCACATTGTTTTCTATTCCATGTCTTTGTAATAACTGACTGTAAACGTCACGTGGCGACGACTTTGATTCCACGTCTAAATAAATGGCAGATTTGGAACAACTGTGAGCGGAAAATTGCGCCAATAGGTCTTCAAGGTCGTATGAGGTTAAGCAGGAAGTACCTTTTTTTTACTCACCACGGTCAAACTACATAAGGCTAATTAATGAAAAGAAACCAGCTTTTTTTCTCGTCATAAGCTCAAAAGTGGCTAATAGGAGCATTTTCAAGATTATCCTTTGACTTTGTCATAAACTGTGTGCGTGCGTATTTAACAACTTTCTAGCCGCCGCCAAGGATCAGGTGACCATGACTCTCCCCAATCAACGTTATTTCTCACGGTTACTTACGTTTGCGTTGCGTTGATTCCCAGTGATTTCCCATTTCCAGTTTCCCAGGACAGTGAACTATCCAAAATAAAAGAGGAGACTGAAGTCGTGGCACTTTAGTGTCGTGTCATCACCTCTGATTGTGTTAGGCATTGAGCATATACTATAAGTGTTTTAATCCCGCACAACTCTGCGAACCTCTGGCAACTTCCGTTTATCATAAATGGTTTTGACCGTAGATCTGTTTGCTTCCGTTTAGTTTTCGCCACGGGCCGGGCTAAGCTTATGGGCTTAGGCCGGCCCATGGGCCCGGATTGGGCTAGGGCAGGATAATGTCCAACTACGTAGGGATCGGGCCGGGTGTGGACCCAAATATCCCAAACATATTATATCACACGCCGAGTTTCGAGATATAACTATTTAAACTGTGCCCCCAGTAAAAGTTAATGGGAACTCTGAGTTATTTTTTAGCATGGACTTCCGTCCTTCAGGCTTCCTGCATGCCTACTTAAGCAACGAAAGACTTAAGGCAGGACTAGGTCTTCATTTACATTGCATTGATAGGGCCAGGGTACGGCCTGGGCTTCACGTCCATGGGCTAGGGATGGACTAGGGTGTGTCATTTTGGGACCGTGGCGAACTCTGCTTCCGTTGACGAACTTCTGGTTCCGTTTCTCGTGCTGGGTCATTTTTCCTTTTATGTCAGAAACCTCTCTAATTCTGTGACTTCAGAGGAAACATGAAGTTAAGCGGAATCCTCCGTGCTTTCTCAGTCGTCTGAACTAAGTCGACCTCGCTAAGACACAGATGACGTTCAGGTGGCAACGTAGTGTATCGGTTTTCGGTATCGTCGTTAGTGGTAGTGCTCGCCTGGTGCCTGAAACTAAAAGGCTCTACTTCGGTTTCGGACAATAGCAAATTCGCAACCCCCGCGGCGGTCGGCACTAAGTGCTGTGACCCGACGTGACCCAGACAGCCGAAAGCATCGATAAAGAACCAGACAGCCAATAGCCCCAACCATACCACCCTCTGACAAGAATATCAGTTGATGATGTCATGTGGATGTTGGACAGAGCGTGAATACTACATCAAGTGCCCACTGCAGCTATCATGCAATGAATCTGCAATGTCTTTAGTCAGAAACAAACGTTTGTCAGTTCAGAGAAGTGATAATTTAAATACAAATTTGCCTGATAAACATATTTATTCTGAACTACCAACGAACATCCCCCACCCCCAAAAATCTGGAAATTCCAAATTCGATAAACAAGGTAAGTGCACTCGAAGCTGCAATCCCAATAACCGCAGAAAAACTAGGAATTTGCATTCGCATCGCATTTCTTGCCGCAACCAGTCAACAAAACGTTCTGTCACTTGGCCGTTATCAGTACGGTACACAAACGCGTGCACAATACTTGATAAGTAACGATTTATTCAAACATTATCGGGTCTGTCTTAAAGCTAATGATTCACGGAGAAAGCTTATAAATGGCATCTGCGCATCATCGCAACCTATCGATCAATGTAAGTGTAAAAGTTAAAAAGAGCATTCTCCTGATCTTTAGCATTCGTAACGGCATCTTGCGATGGCTTTTGACAAAAGAATAACTCTGGAAAGTTTCACTCCATGCGAACAGAATGTCACGGGTACTGGAACTGCATCTACGATCGGTACTGGCAACGTTTCTACACCACAATTTACATCTTTCCACCCCTTCGTCGCCATCCTCCGGTGAGCGACTTTGCGACCACCCCTGTACGCGGCACGTGTAAACAAGTTCACATGATGGAATATCACACGGTTAATATCATGGCTGACGAGGTTGTCGGCCTACGGACCTATGGAAATACACATGTTGCAATAACACCGCGGAACCTGAATTCGCCTTTGCCACAAGAAGGCCCCCTGGAAATCCGCCCCTGGGTATTCTAAGCTTCATAACATACATCACTCGGATAATAAATACATATTTACAATTGCAGATGAGCCTCGCCAACGAAGCACAGGACCGCGTGCATTCAAATATCTGGGCAAGGTTCCGTGCCCCACCGGTGAAGAGTGACCTCGCTTCCGAGATCATACAACAGAGATCACATGCGAGCTCCCAGCACGGCAGCATGGTGGAGCAGGAGACAGTCTGGGCTGCGGCAGCTGTACGAGTCGCTCCTTCGCTGGCCTGGAGGCACGCCCGAAGAAGAACCGAAACCGAAGAACGAGTCGGGCGAGCCCGGCGTCCGCCTCCGACGCCAGAGGAAACGCCTGGTCTCTGGCGGCCGTCCGCGTCGCCCAGCCCTAAGCCACCTTCACTTCGGAGCGGGGCCCACGTCTTCCGGGGCCTAAACGGTCGCTCTCGGCTTGAAGATGAGTTTGAACGAGTCGACGGGCAGCGCCAGGCAACCGGACCGCATGTGCTCCTCCACCATGCGCGCGTTGGCGGCGTCCGCCGGCAGCAGGACGTCGAACTTGGACAGCACTGTGCCCACCGTCAGGAAGGTGATGTTGGTCAGCAGCTTGGAGCCCATGCAGCTGCGCTTGCCGGTGGAGAAGGGGAGGAAGTGCGGAGGCCGTACGACCACCCCGTGGCGCACGAACCGGGCCGGGTCGAATCGTGTCGGCTCCGACCACAGCTGCGGGCTCATGTTCAGCTCGTAGTTGTTGATGAACACCATGGTGCCCTTCTGAACGTCGAAGCCGCCGACGGTGGAGTCGCGTGACGCCACGTGCGGCACGATCGGGCTGGAGCAGACGCGCAGCGCCTCGTACATGGTGCTCTCCGTGTACGGCAAGCTGGTGCGGTCCTCCAGGCACAGCTGCCGGTCCCCCACCTGGTCGTCCAGCTCGTCCTGCAGCTTGCGCATCACTTCCGGATTGCGAGCAATCTGCAAGCAAGACGTCAGGTTGACATGAATGGCGCACATCAATGCCAAGTCGTTGCAGGTTTTTGCGCAAGCGAACTGCGGCGCTTGAGAGAGAGGCGCAAACAGCGCCTTTATCGGCCTTTAAAGAGAACAACAGTCACGAAAAATTCGTCTTTACCGCGGCCCGTACCCAAAGCTTCAGCTAAAATTCGGCCGTTACCTGTGTGATGGTCTGCATGATGATGTTGCCGACAGCCGAGTGGCCACCCAAAAAGTCTTCTAGTTCGTACAGAGCTGTGGTCTCAGAGATTTGCTCATGAACACCGTCCTGGCTCTGCAAGAAGGTGAAGCTTGCGATACATTCACCGTCAAAACGGTCAGATATGAACAACGCAGCACAGTGATACTTCTGGACAGCACACGGCCAACTCGTAAAAGATTCTGTGACAGTCCAATTGGAAGGGCTCATTTGGCCAACGTGCATTCACTCTGATAAGATAAAATGCACTTCGGAACGAAGACCGATAATAGATGTCAGAACTCACCTCCATGCGTTTCAGCAGCATGTCAACGAAGTCTCTGGGATTCTCATAGTCTACGTTGTCCTTGTGATGTTTGATGATCTCCTCGTTGATAAAGTGCCTGATGTCAACTGAGAGCTTCTGCAGATGTTTCAGCGTGCCCTGGCGGAACACCTTCAGCCAGCCGATGAAGTCCATGGCGTAGCCCTGGTTGATGTCCCAGAAGATTTCGTCAAAGTTCCGCACGAGCTTCTGGAAGACTGGATCATCCAGGGCGAACTTTCGAGAGCAAAGGTAGTCAGAAAAGATATTGCATGACGCATGCTGGATGATCTGCTTGAAGGGCACGGGGGCGCCGTTGGCCTCTCGCAGCACGCGCTCCAGCGACGACATCTCGGCCAGGACGGAATCGTTCAACATCTGGAAGACGTCGGTGACGGGCCGGACGTGCATGAAGTAGCGGGCCACATTCCGCCTGGAGACCTGCTTCTTCGACCAATCGCACAGCGCCAGAGCTGCAACAGGACCAGACCAATCGTCAAGACGACTCCGCTCAGTCACAAAGCGCAATAGGACCAAACCAGAACGACAACACCCTCAGTCACAGAGCGCCAGAGCTGCAACAAGACAAGGCCAAATGTCAACAGTGCAACAGGACCGGACAAATCATCAAGGCGTGGACTCCTGGCTTTTGCCTGACAACAAACACGCCGATGTCAAAGCGTTGTTTTATCGAGTCGGACTTCTCTCCGAAATCGCCTGGTAACGAAGAATGTTCACACGGAAACAGCACCCGTCGGGCGACCCACGGACCATTTCGCTCTCAGCGGTCCGCATCTTAGCAGTTTCTGGGTTCCGCCAGGCTCGTAATCACCACATTTCCCACGGGCCACAGTCTCCTGGCGTCCCAGGGCCGTTTCGTGCTCGCCGGCCGGCAACCAGACAGACCGCCGGCCGGGCGGGAATCCCCGCACCCTCCGCCGACGCCCGCTTCCCACGCCGCCACCGACGCGGCTCAGTCACGTGACGACAGCCCGGTATCAGGCCGCGGGCGCGCAGCACTCGGTGGCCGACGTCGAGCGCCTGTGGGCGCCGGCCAGCAGAATAGCCCCGGGCGATCCGGCCACAGCGATGACTGAGCAGTTGGAAACGTCCCGACTTAGGCTATAATGGCACTCGCGTGACGTTCATGTTCGTAGTTTACAGCCGAGTCGCGATTCTTCCACTGAGGCACATAAGGCCTCCTTGCCTGTAGTGCTGGGTTTTACCAATGCTTTTTTGCGTCTGATTATTCTGAAAGCTTCTTATCAAAACGACAGATCGCATTTCTAAACAAAGCACAACACCGATGGCAGCTCAAATTGTTCATTACGGTGAGAACGTTTAAGGTTCCTTTGACGAACAGCATCAGCCCTCGTTCGAATGACATTGCGAAAAGTTGCCAATGAGGATGACTCACATGGTTACCATATCAAACTGATAGCGCGCGATTTGATACCGATTTTAGAGCGCCAAACAAATCGATTACTGAGTGCCGTTTCTGTACACGAATTGCGCGTGTCTGAACACGTCAAACAAAGTGGTTACTGAGTGCCGTTTCTGTACACGAATTGCGCGTGAGTAAGTGTCTGTGTGCGGTGCCAATTCACCTGTGCCAGGAAGATCTCAGCCGTGAATTTGCTAGTTAGTGCTAAATCTGATTTTGAAGCTGCAGTAATTCGCCAGTCGACCTGGGAGTGAGCGTTGAGGTATTAGGCTAGCTGATTAAGCTAGCCATGGCCATGAAGCAAGCATATCATGATTACCAAGCGTATCATACCATAGTTTTACCATACCATACCAAACCTGCCTTCTGATTCCATTCTTCTGGTACCTTATAATGGTGGGCATAGGGAAAAACTTACTGTCCAAATTAAGGCGACCAAAATTCAGACAAAAATTGTTTCAGGTTGGTCAGCCAACATTTCAACACCTATGACGAAGTGTCACAACTATGGCAGTGCCTCTTCCGTTGCGGAGCCTTAGCGCTGGTAGTTTACCGCCGGTGGTTTATCGCCAGGATGCGGGGATCGAACGGAGTCTTGGATGTCTGCTGGCTGTTTTCGCCAGACTGTTTTGTTTTGTATTTAAACTGCTTCTGTATCGCTTTTTGTTGACTGAATATAGCAGGAGCGTAGTGAGCGAAGGGCTGGGAGCATTCTGATGGGTTTTCAAGTCCCTCCCTTTGGAAGATGTCTTTCGTTTTTTAAAAAAAAGAGGCAAATCTTGGGTTTGTTACCAGCCGCTTTGCCATTCTTGATAAGAAACCGTGGGAATTCTGCGACATAGTATTCAGTAGCGTTCAGAAAGCGTGAAAAAGCTCCAGCCGACGATTTCGGCAGAACCGGAAAATGCTTGGCTGACCACCCGATGCTCCATGCAAACTTCGGTCGGCGAGAACCTTTGAACAAAAAACAACAGGTTTCACACCGCTGACCTTGGAAATCCCAGACCTCAGACCGGTTTCTCAGTTTCGACTCGAACAGCAAGCTTTCCTCCTCAAATGGCAGAAAGGTCGTAGCACCGCACTACGGCATCAACGGCGCGGTATTTCCGCGGACCGGCTACTCGTCTGTCGTCACGAGGAAGGACGCTAGGAATCGCCGGTCTCGGTCAATCTGCGACCGAGCCGGGATTTCTTTACCTCTTGACGGCGAAAAATGCGTTGCTACCGACCACAGTTACGTCCTGCGAAGTATCCGTGACGACCACATTTGACATCATGGCACGCGGAAGAGCCATTTTCGTCGTATCTTGAGTACTGATCGTGAACGGAATTGGCCGGGACTGGCCGGGCTGGCAGAGTGCCCAGTATAACGGCCCCCGGCAGCCCGGAATACGCCACGAGCCGCCTGACCAGCAGGGCTGGTGGTTGAGGAGGAGCGGTGTAGGCATGACCCCGGACAGATGCCACGCCCGCGGCCGCGACTTCCAGGAGCCCGGCACGGGCGTCACGTACTATCCACGACCGGGAGACCGGTAAACGTGTGCTGTACAGAGACTAACTGGACGCCGGTGAGTGGGCGGATGCCAGATACAGACAGACGTTTTAAAGTGCACAGGTGGATAGTTTTTCCCACACGCAGGTGTTTGCATACTGTAATAATTTCGTACGCTCCACACACCAAAGGACACAGAAAACGGCTGTCTGGTAGTATGCCCGGACTTAATCTAACCTTTTTCCAGCCTTCACCATTTAGTCAGCACCGTGCCTCAGCTGTGTGTTAAGGGTAGAATGCTTGAGTTCTAGCGATGAGAGTCAGTGACTACAAACATACCTTGCATAACCCATGCATTACTCTTCACTTTTGAGCTCTGTTCCGGACATTCCCCGGACAACTACTTTTTGAGCAGCAACCTTCTTTACTAACAATTTAGGGCAAATTGCTCTATAAGCTCTTCTGCTAACAAACCCTTAATAAAGTATCTACATCCAAGGACCTTAACCCCCTGGGCCTTCCGCCAGACGGTCTGTAAGCGACTGTAAGTGTAAGTGTAAGCAACAAAGCAAATGTCTGTAAACCGTTGAGCCAATATCTTTAAAGTGCCCCTGAAAACGTCGTTTACGACATCTCAGCCCTGAAGCGTAGAGAGCCAGACCCGGAGCACATCAACCTGTCCGAGTGTTGCAGACGACCTCGATCTGGCCGGTACGTGACGCATTCTGAACAGGGGGGCGGGGGGGGGGGCGCTGAACTCGGCTGCAGCGGGACGGCAGTTTGACACCCCCGCCGTCAAGGCCGGCCGCCGGCCACGGCCGGCTGGCGCCGTTCAATGGGGCCGACCGACGTAAGGAAACGTAAACTTGACCTTGGGCGGGGCAGAGGCCGGCTGGCCGCAGGGTGCAGAGGGTCGGGGACAGAACGGTGCGGCCCGGCTGGCCGGCCGACTCGGCCCTGTTCCCTGAACCTGGCGCTCAAACGTGCCAGCGTGTTAAGCAGTGGGAGAACGTCAGGTGCGAAGCTTGCTTTTGGTGGGGACAGAATTGGGGGCTAGTTGTAAGATAGAGCGAAGGTAAAAAAGGAAGATATTGGACAGCCATGCTTGATTCAGGCAAAAGGCAGTTTGAAGAAAGGCTCGTAAGTCCTTTCACCGTTTCGGAACAGAGCTGAGTAGGTCACTGTTACTGATCTTTCGATTACGGCATATTTTATTTTGCTTCATAGCATGGCATAGCATGCCTAATAGCATGGCAGAATGGAGGAATGTTCTTTTCTGCCTCCTTCGTAAATCTCTTTCCTGGTCGCGCAGAAGGGAAGTCACGCGCCGATCCACGTTCCGCACAAGCATGCCAGTGCCGACACAACAGTCGCCGTCGCCGCAGTCTATACTCACAGTTGTCCCGGTCCCCGCCGAACAGGGCGTTGTAGCGCAGGAAGTCCGGCCGGCCGTCGAAGTGGTCGCCCTTGGTGACGAGCACCTCGCGGATGCTGGCCATGTCGCTGACGACGACGGCGTCCGTGCCGCCCAGGCGGAGGCCGTAGACGGCGCCGAGGCGGTGGCTCAGGTCCGTCATGCACTCGTACGGGTTGGGTTTGAGGCCGAGCTGGACCATGTTGCCGAGCACGGGCAGGCCCCAGGGCCGAGGCGGCAGGCGGCGGGCGGCGGTGGCGGCGGCGGCGGCGGCCGGCCGCGGCGCCCGGCCCGCCAGCGCCCGCAGCAGCGAGCACCCGTCCAGCTTCCGCTTCTGGCTGAGCAGCAGGCCGAGCACGTGCGCCGCTGCGACCACGGCGAACAGGATCAGGCTGACGGCGTCCATGGCGAGCTGCGTCGGCCGTATGTTCATCGTCGGAGTCGGGCAGCCAACTACCGCGGACGGGAGCGGAGCGGATTAAGTAGTCGGGCGGCCGGCCGGCGCGCCGACCAATCAGCGCCGGCTCCGGCGCGGCGGCCGGCGGGGCGGCGGCCCGGAGACTCCAGACTGCAGTCTGCCGGCCGGAGACGCGGCGGACTGGCGTCGGAAGTCTGCCGCGGATCGGTGGCGAGATCGGGAACGCGGCGGCGGCGGCCTGCGCCTGGGCGGCGCCGTTTGAATCCGGTCTGAGCCGAAGTTCGAGGTGGAGGATTGTCGAAGATATGGGGCAGGACCGATTCCTTGGCCTAAACGTCCGACCGACGACATGGAGACGACAAAATTGCCAGCCGAACACAGCTGAAAATGGTTTGCTTCTTTTTCGTCTCACGAGGCAGGGAACTAGCAGCTGAGAGTCCCGGATCAGGAGTGATGTCGACAGTGATGTGATGTACGGCTGTGATATCGCGTAATCGGAATAACATTGAACATGACTAACGACAGTCATGGGAGTGAACAAGGTATTTCGTAAGCTGAGTAGTTATAACACAAAACACAAAAAAGGAAAGTAACAACAGTTGTCAATGGTTGTTTTTATGGAAGTGCTACGTCCTCGATTACAATGTATATGTGACGATTTATCTCATTAACTTTATGTAACATAGCATTACATGTCTCACCAAAAATATGTTGGATGGCTTTAATTAAAGCAATAAAACGACACCATGAATCGATTTAAGCATGGCGCCGTTTTACCCCTTTTAGCTAAAGGTCAAAATGACTTTCTTGGGTTGTGCCAGGACATACGGCAGCAAGGTAGGTTTCACGGCAAAATCACCTAAAATAATAATGTTTTCAATAAAACCTTGCATGCAGACAGTTTTTCCGTTCTCTTTTTTCAGTAGACCGGACTCACATTTTTCGGTTGTTACAACGGGATGAATAACTCAAGAGGAGTTTGCTATGATGTGTTTTCAGGTCAACTTTAGGAGTGCAGATGGCCTCGAGGTAGCAGCAGAACGGAGCTCTTATGATGCAGCACTGGCGATGTAAAAACTAACATTTGGAATGTCACCTTTGCTAGGTGAGTTTTTGCTTTTAGAGTGCACCCTTCAGCTCATAACAACCGCAGTAAGGTTTGAATCGTGTTTCACGATTAACCATTTCTCAACGGGATCTGGTCTCCACAGGACGAGAACAAAGAATTTTGTTCATTCCTAAAAGACAAAAAAGACATACTTGCAAGTACAATGGCGCAAGATGTAGACATGTTTATTTACCTGTCCGCAAACTCTGATGCGTTGCGACTGCTGTCTGGTGACGTTTGAAATGCACTACACAGATGTCTGATTTGTTGTGCGGCACTGGCTTTAGCGATGCTCATGACGGACCATAAAAAAGCAGCACATTCGAATATGCATCGGCTTGATTTTTAACACATTTGTTTTAACACCAGTAAGCAAGACATTTGCCTCTTAGGAGAAAGATGATGACAGGAACAATTGAGCCTTATTTGGCTCCTCCGCCAAATAGCCTCTGATTCTAACGGAAAGATTCCATTGAATCAAATGGACCTTGATGACATTGAAACAAAGACGAAGTTTCTTTTGACACTGCCTAAGGCGCTTGTAGCGCTTTTAACAAAATAGGGGAGGGTTTTGCAACCATTCATAAGCTTTGGGCAAATCACCAAAGTTCCGACAAGATTTCACCAGCCTTGGAAAGCATACGTATTGCAAATGTTAAGTACTTTGAGCAGAGACGATCCCACACGGGAGGAAATGGAGGGGAAATTTACTGTTACATATCCAAAATTATTGTATGCTTGCCATGTGCTGTTTTTGCGTACTGGCTCTATTTGAAATTGCAGAACAGCAGGACAGAACAGCGGGCTAAATTAGACCCCTAAGTGTTCTCATGTAACATAAAAGTGTCGATGCTGCATTGAGTGCAACGCAATCCAATCCAGTTGCACTCCGAACGTTCTATCTGTCAATTAGATGAACCAGATTGCATCAGAAAACTCGGCTAAATGATACCACACCTGTCTGGGCTCCACATTTCTGCGAACAATGGGAAGATGGAGTCCAAATTTTCCAGTTGACCGGCTGTGAGTTCCTCATACCTCACGGGTCGCCGAAGAGCTCCGTACTTGCCGGAACCGGCCGCGGGGCGCTCGGTGAAAGCGACACCGCGGCGGCGGCCGCCGCCGCCGAACGCACCGTAACCGGTTACGTCTGGAGCTGAGGCGTCCGTCGCGCCGCACCGCCGTCCAACGGGACTTCCCGCCCCAAGGTCAATGGCACGGCGCCAGCGGGCGGGGACGGCCGGCGGTCCGTTCCGCCGTCGAACAACCCGCCGCCGCCGCCGGCGTCGTCGCCTTCGGCCGCGAGGCGGGCTGCCGACGCTGGGGGGCGCCGGCGCCAGCGGCGGCGGCGGCGGCGGGTCACCGCGACCGGCCGGGAACTGCGACGCAGCGACGCCGCGCAGTAGCAGTCTCCCGCGGCCCCGACCGTGCCAGTTCGAGGATCTGTGCCATCGTTTCGTCAGAAGCGAGACCGTGACGTCAAAGGACGCCGGCCGACGGCACCGATGACCCAAACGAGGCGGCGGCAGGGTGCAGCGCATCGACCTCGCGTCGGCCGCGGCGCTGACGACGCCGACTCAGTAGCTACTCTCGGCGCTCGGTGAGTACGTGGGAGCCTGACGAGATCTCCCGAAGTGCGCACGTGTGTCGCGCCTGGACGTGGGGCGCGCACAATGGGGCTCTGTGCGAGGGCCTGGCCACTTCAGTGTGACTTGCGTGGCAACTTTCGATGGGATGAAAGACTGCGAGTTTTGCGATAGGGTTGGCACACATTAGGGTGCAACGATTCGGGTCAGTTCGCCGTCTGGTTGTCTGATGCGCCTCAAAAAAAGCTGTCGGTCTTATCTCTGAAGGTCAGGCTCCACCGACAAAAATACTTAAGTCACGTGAAATGAGCAGAGATTTAAGGATATGGAAACGAAATGAGAGACAAGGCAATCGCACCCAAAATATGAAGATATGTGAGTATGGGTAGCTTTACGAAGTTTCAGTGGTGACCGACACATGGTGTCTGACCAAGAATGAAGTTGCAGTGCACATTATTAGAAACAAAAAGTGCTACCCGGGTTGTCGTCTTTCGCGGAGCGCACCTATACCCTCAAGCCTTTCTTAAGTTAAGCATGACTTGACCAGTTTGTCAACTAAACCTGTGATCCACAGTGGGACGGAGTGATCTCGGATCGGTGGCGCCCTCTTCGCACCGGCTGGACACCGTCTGCTCCGTCGCACTGGCGGCATTTGCAGAGCTGGACCCGCATCGTCGTGCGCCAGCGTCCTGTTTCCATAGGAGGGTTAACTTTCATGCGTGGCGCCGTTTGTTTTGTGTCGGCGTCGGGACCTTCAGAAGCTGTCGGAACTGCCTCCCGTGCCCCTGAGAGTGTCCGGCCCGCACTCATAAGGACCGTAGAGTGTCCGGCCCGCACTCATAAGGACCGTGCACTCATACGGCGAGGAACATCACGCCAAGACCTGCGAGCCAGAGAGCAGAAACGCATGCAAACGCATCCGTACCGGTTTAGTTTCAATAGCAACAAGAGATTTCCTTATGCGATTGCCTCTTAGACACAGTTTCGGCCGAGAACACCCCGGGGTTGACGTTCTGCGGACCTCTTTCTCTCTCCGACGCCTTGTGCGCGCTTTGCAGGAGTAGATTCCGGTGGTTCAGGACATGTCTCTGATCATATTTTCTCCACCCTGGTCGGAGAAATATCCGGAAACATCAGGAACTATATTTCTACGTGCCCGCTGTAATGACGCATGTTGAGTTTTGTGCTCATGTTCATTGGTCTGTGTTTGGTTCTCGATACACGATACAGTCTGCGCTCCACTCTCGCTGGCCTGCGCCCGTTTGTGTCTACTCGACTGCTGACCATAAGACACGGATGGACGGAGCAAGAGGAATCATGGCAAAATTCTTAAAGATTCCAATAAATATTGGGATTTTGGGCGCAATGCATATCAGTAATCGAACTAATGTATCCCATTCCTAGCCTCGGTTTTTAATTCATTTAAGACACCATTTTTATCATGACTGGAGAACATAGGGAGACATGATGGTCTAGACTCATATCCCACCTCACTTCTTGGAGATTTTCACATTATTTATATATATATATATATATATATATATATATATATATATATATCACAATAGATCAAGGGAAACAGTCTAAAATCCTAGTCAGACCCCCCACCCCCAATGATTCGCGGAAGTCCCCAGCCACGATTTGTGTCCGTTAAGCTTGAATACGTTACTCCTTTCTTTCAGAATTGTACACAACATACACACACTGACTTTCAGATTTGAAATCCGCCACTATGGAGCAACGGAATCTGATTAGCTGTCACCGGTCCTGGCGTCAAAAGCCAGACTTGACGGGTTACTATGTCTCAGTTGAACGAGACCCGAGAGGGTTAGGTAGTTTAGTCATTGATTTGCCTTGAAGGCTCGAGAGTTGTGCGCACTGAGAGTGAAGAATGAGTGGACAAAATCGAGAAAGCGGTACTTTTCCGTAATGCAGCAATACTTGTACTCCAGCACCCAAGGAGACTTCCTTGAACGTTTCCGAAGAAAATCGGAAATTAAAATGCCGTAAAATTATGATGAAATGCTGCTAGAAAGGACTCTCCTGTCGCCACTGGACGGCTGTAATGCTGTGTGAGGATCACTTATAAACTACATTTTTTTTCCTTTCCGGGCTATTAACCTGGTATTACCTGGGCAATTTCATCCGCAATCACATGGAGGGGGTGACCACTGCACCGGTGGGGGCTTTCTAGGTACTCCCGCCGGTTTTCTCTCGCGGAGCAAGCAGCTCGGGTTAAGTATTTCAGAGTTTCTGCGCTTGTTCCTCAATTAATTTTTCACGTGAGCGATTTTCCGACGTGCTAAAAATTGGCGCAGTTATGCCAGAAAACCTCTTAACCTCCTACAATGTCGGTCTGCTCGAAACAGCCGAGCGGACGCGCCAGCTGGCCGACGCACCGCCTCATCTTTTTTATATCCTGGAAACTACAAAACTTACTGAACCATAATACATTATATACTATGCTGTTGGAGAGGACATGAGGAATTTAGTGATGCCAGTTCTGTAACGTTTCCCGCACTTAGTTTAGCGATAATGGGCATTTGATGTCAAAGATGTGTCCATCATTGAGACGAATTGAAACTGTTTTTACATAACTGTGTCTAAATGGGAGACGCAGACATTATCACCTCTTCCATGGTTACCGCTGTTTCATCGCGCTCCTAACGGTGCCAAAAGAAAACCAAGTGGAATAGAATGTGTCTTTTTGTGAACCGATATGTGGGTCACGGAGCACAAAAACTCAGCGCAGCTGCGCCGAGTTTTCGTCCTGGTTTAATTGAACACACGTGTCATTGCGAAATATTCCCTTTTAACAGGCCCAAATCACAGCACCACATAGCACAGGTAAAAAGTACGGTCGTCCATCCTCTCGTTCTCGCCACGTCCTGTCTGCATCTTCACAAATCTTGCCTTCCTGAAAAAGCTAAGGTGTTCTTAAGACCTCACTACTTACCGCCATAGCTCCAGCATTATATGTTCTGGTTGAAATGGTTCTGGTTACTTAACCAAAGGGGGGGGGGATTAGAGATTTCCTGTGAGGTTTTCGCGAGGTATGGATACGCTCCTGTCCATGCGACGGCCCTGTTTCATTCGCCATAAAACGCCCCTAGGGGATGACACAATTTATATTGGTCCCCTCGTACTCCGGCTGTGCATGCCGGCTGTTTGGTTGTGACCATTTCAACTACATCATCACTCTGCACTTTTTCCAACACGGCAAACATGCACGCGTCCGGTACAACAGGACAACGCTGGTGAAACTCACCTCAAGGACTACATTTAGACCTCGGTTCCGCCGCGCTCACAGGAGTGGCGGACTTCCCGCCGACTGCGGTCGGTCTCTGACCGGCGCCGAGGGCAGTTCACGGGCTGGAGATGGCTGCGCTTGACCCCCGTCCGGCGCACCCTGCTGCATCCATCCTGCCCTTCCCCCCTCCCCCCGACCAAGTGCCGGCGTGGGGAAACCGTGAACCCGGGTTATCCAAGCTAATAAAGGATTACGACAACAAACCAATACATTGCGCACGCGTCATTAGCTAGAATTTTATTTGGCCGTTATTTTAACTTCATATAATTTAAATTAGCAGTTATATAACTGCTTTATTCTATCCGCAGTTTCCACTATTTGGGCTGTTGATGAAAACGCACGATGTCTGTAATTTGATGACAATCACTTTCATTCCTGAAAACAAAGCACTGGCCAGCGTGGATCCAAGGGGCGATGGGGACGGTCTTCTCCCCAAGGGTGAGGGGCCCTTTTCAGGCTTAAAAAGGAGTCCCGAGAGGGACTGTATGAGCTTCACGGGGTCTCTGCGAAAACCTGATGGGTTCTTGATGCAGTCAGGGAGCACTTCGGAAGGGTTAGATGGCTCCTGAGACGGATGTAAGGGCCCATGGAACTCTCAAAAGGTCCCTGAGACCGCAACAAGACTCCAACACGGCAAAGTGCCCCTGATGCCGCCAGCAGGGTCATAGGGACCGTGAGACGACAAAGATGAAAACTAAGTTCTTAGGTCGGCATAGGGGCCCCTGGAATGTCATAGTGGACCCGAATAGACTTCACGGACCTGTGTGAAAAGCTGAGGATTTCTGATGCTGTCAGGTCTCGGGGAGGTTTAATGGGACCCTAAGATGGCAAGGTGCTCCCGAAGACGGATCCCTTAGATAATGGAGTTTCAGAGACCCCTAAGGGTCTCTGAAACTCTCCAAGGGCCCCTGAGACCGCAAGAGGGGTCTCAACGTGCCGAAGGCTCCATGAGACCGCTTAAAACGTCAGAGGGGCCCCTGAGACGGAAAGACATTAAGAGGATGCCTAAGCCAGCATAATGAAGTTCTGGTTAGCCAGAGGTTCCCCCTGTACGGGGATTCATCGGCGACACTCTCAACCCCCAGAGGGGCCCCAAATGGGCTGCACTAGTGCTTTTGAAAACCTGAGGGATTTTTGATGCAGTCAGGAGGCACCGGGAAGGTCAGGTGGGTCCTGAGACGGTAAGATGTGACCTTACACCACAGAGGGCCTCTGAGATTGCCGAAAGGGTCAAAGGGCCTCCTGCAAGGGCAAAGTAGATAAGGCGGCCCCGAAAACGGCACGAGGGTCCTGGACGGCCAGACGGCCCCCGATTGTGCTAGGTGAGTTCCTGGTACGGGAAAGGTTCCCCTGCCTGCCACTTACTGCCAGAGGGAACTTAACGTAACCTAGCCTAAGCTGGCAAAAAAGAGTCTCCAAAAGCTACGAGAAGGTCTTCAATTTTTGGTTATTTCATGCAATTTATATAGTTCAGATTCGAAATTATGTCAGATATTTGCACCTGGACCCACGCGGATCCACCCTTCTTCATATCTAAAGAGCAAAAAATGGGGTGCCCGGCCGGAAGGGGGACTCCGCGCTGACCACTGCCCCCCCCCCCCCCTCCTGGTGAAATCGTGGATCCGTCCCTAACACAGGCCGGTGCTGGGTATAAAAATCACAGGTGACAGAACGTACTGTGGCCGTGCAGTTCGTTAAAGAGGCTGTTCCTGAGGATACACTGCACCATAGTGTAACTCTGTAGAATTTTCACAGAATTCCTTGGGCTAACCCAGCGTCGAGACTGCTATAACCAGACAATTTTATTGCGGTGTCAGAAGTGCTGCGTCTAAACTATGAAGTGAAACACTAATGATCGTGTTAGAAAGGTTCATGCATCCGTTTTGCGATATCGTGTAGCGGCCGTGTTACGTGTAACAACCGTTAAAAATAAATCTAGTGTTGAGGGATTAAAGCTCGTCGGCCGCTATCGTCATAGGAAAAATTTGCTAAGGCTATGATGAGATGATTATTCATTTGGACTTTTGATTTAAGCCCTCTCGTGATGAAGATGGAGACGCCATATGCGGTCAGGTGCAGGGCCTTTAATTACTGCTGAAACATTGCCGGTGGCACAGGTAAAATACTATCATTAAAAAGGGCACTCCTTAAATTCGCAGACGAGGGTGCGGCTCGCTTAAAAATATGCAGCACTGCGTGCTTACTTCCTGGTTCCCAGAGATACCAATGAAACGGACGCGCCAAAGTGCCACAAGTCAAAGTCGTCCGCTCTCACATCGAGAGCTTCGTTTTCGACGGGCGCTTCCGTCCTTCTTCTCTTCCTGCTCCAGGAATACGAGTCCCGTAGGCGGGTCCAGCGCGTCCGTAAATAGCGGACGCGGCAGCGGGCGGGCGTAATTGATGGCGCGCCCGGCGGACCAGGGAAGACCGGGACCGGCCGCCGCCCTGGCCGCGCCTCCCGTCAGGCCGGCTCCGCAGGGGGCCTCGGGTGGCGCACGACCGACGGCCAAGGTCGGCGGCCGTGCGTCGCCCTCGCTGACACCGACCCGACCAGGGCGCGGCTCCAGCTGACTATCGCTGAGGCATGCTGCACGTGGCAGAGCTGTGCAGCGCGTAGCTTAATGTGATTAAAGAAAGCAAACTTTGTAACAAACGGGCTCTGAAGCGAAAAAATATGCTACCAGTCGCGTTGGATTAACGTGATGGGAGATTAACGTTTCCAAAAGTGTTTGTATGTGTAACTGATGATGCCAATTTTTGTGCTTCCGGACGACACAGCAGAGAAATTTAGAGGTAATTATCCACGTCAATTACAGCGAAAAATATGAAGGTATTCCCAAAATTACAGCACCGTCAGACACACTGTCCTAATCCGTTTCCATTGGATAGTGATATATATATATATATATATATATATATATATATATATATAAACATATATTTCTGAGCAATGCTAAAATTAGCAGACAGAATACGATTTGATAATCCTGTTTATACATAGACGAAAAGTTAAAATGGAATTCTCATGTTGATAAAACATGAGCAGAACAAGTAGAAATGTAGGCATGATTTGATCCAATGAGGAGCTAGACTTTTACTCTGTTCTCGAGAGCTTCTCTTTTTTTATAACCCCTCAATACTACCGTATATGAAGTACTGTGCAATCATCTGGGCTAGCAACTACTACAGCAATGAAGAAAAAATGAACACAGAAACGAGCTCCAAAAAACTGCCGACAATTAGCCTCATTATTCATCTCAAGAAATGTTCGTAAAGTAAAACTCTTAAAATTTATATTTAAGCTACTGAACGGAATTTAATTACCTTGCTGTTATTATGAGACATTTCATTCAGATCTTAATACCTCAATGAAACATTATCAACAACTTTCTCCAGACTTTAGGCGTTCACAGGGTTTCGAAAATAGGAGGAATAGTTTTCGAAGCCCCAATTAACGAAAACATGTTCAAAGCACCTTTCTATCTTATTCTAGTCAAATCATGCTAAAGAAGCATAAACCGTATTACAATGTTTGTATAATGTTAACATAGGTGGTGCCAGAGACATGAAAAAAGGGGCTGTAATGGTCACATGCTCTTCAGATCAGCTTACCACCTTTGACCTTAAACAACCTCAAATGACCTTAGAGTCACTTGGAATGATCTTGCGTGCATTTCATATTGTTTGGAAACGTTCCCAATCATTTAAATTTACTTTATTTCCAAAATTTCATTTACGGCTGTTGTGATATAGGGTATCCATACTGACATTCTGGGTCATAGCTCCGTGACCCGACCTGATATCGACCTGAAACTTGGAACACAAGTAAACGACACCCTTCTACGTCATATCTATTCCGTGCTTGGCATTTGGAAAAACAGCATCAAAATTATCACCACGGAACCAAAATTTGACTTTTGACCTTGATCTGACCCTGTAAAGTGACCTTGGAAAACTGTATTAAAATTGAAAACTGTATTAAAACTATTAACTGTGTAAAACTGAGCAAAGCTGTATTTGTATGTTGCCAGACTATTTACCTATGCATCCACATGAAGTTTTAAGTTTTGTCTTAAATTTTAATTTCCATAGTCTTAAGTTCTTTAAGTTTTAAGTTCTTCATCTAAAAATGACTGCTGTTTTTGGCAATCATTCTTCTTTTACACTTAACAGGGCCAAAAATGGCCTCAGGTGCGTCCCAAAAACGTTGACTGGCTCCGCTCCTGAGCGAAATGGAATTACGGAATTTTGTTACAGTACGTAGAAAGAATAGCTAGGAAAAATGACCACGTTTCGTGAAGCTGCGTCAAAAACCCTGGAATTGGCGAGCAAAAAAACCGAGGGGGCGGGTTCAGCCTCCTACCGGGAATAGGGTTAATGCACACTTGTGGTACTAAGCTCCATATTTTGTCCCATTTCACACTGTCCACGCGTTAGCTAATATTTCTTGCGATACAACTCTACTTCCGTTGCCTGGATAAACCCTGAAATGTTCATTCCTTTTGATGCAAGTAGTTGTGCCATTCATGAAGGATCCCATCGTCTTTGCCCCCTCCCCTTGGTTAAGAGCTCACCTTAGTAATAGTTGCACGAGAACATGTCAGCCTCGCTACTTCAGTGGGCTGACGTTACAGCTCCGATGGTATGGTCAAAAATTCCACACCAGCCGAAATTCCACTCAGTTTCCTTACCTTTTACAAATATTATCAAATATTAGGTGCCAAACTAGGCAGATAACATGTGCCGGTAGACAGCCCTGACACGACTTTTTATCAGGGCGCATAAACAGTGTTGCAAAGCCTCGCTTGTCAGCATCGAATGTCTCATATTGTTTCGTTTTGCACGCTGATAAAGAGTTAAGGTCAGACATATGGTATTTTTACGAGCAAGGCGGAAGGCCAAGTGAGTCTTAATTCAATCAGCAAAACAATATGTCTGCCCGGCCATCACGCTTTCTTAATGCAAATAACTTCGCAGCTACTGGACACCGAATCATTCAATTTCTACTACACTTTAGCTCAGTTCCTTTAACTTTTGCTTATTTGTACTTGCAAAACGTCATCTTGCAAGCACTTTCTTCAATGTACTATTCCGAGATGACGGGATAACGTTTTCGCCGTTAAGCCTTTTTCCACAGGTGTTTTTAAACCGCTCAGTAACCGTTTCGAGGCCCTCAGGGAACTTTATCATCAATGAGCGTGACCTTATAAACTAACAGTTCTTCGGGAACAAGATACCGAAACAGGATTGATAAATGCCCCTTTGTGCTGTCAAACAAATAAAGGAAAAGTAGTGATGCAAGCAGCAACGAAGTAGGTATCAGTCGGCGTACGACCCACAAGGCGTCCTGCTTGTTTTAATTCGCCAATCGATCGTTGAATACAATTGTTAGAACGTAATCACCCACCACACCCATACAACTGTTGGAAAATGGCAACTCAAATCTCCTCAGAACCTTATAAACCAAGCCGAATAACGCATGTGGTCCCGTGTGGAACTCTCTGCGTTGTTTGGCGCTGGCCTCTCAAAAGTGTTCCAATTTCCTTAAAAAAAAAGACTATGGCGGTCCTGTTTGGCCTTCAGTGTGCTTAAAAAAGAAGTTCTTCATCTCATCAGGAGCTTCAAACTCTCGCTTAGGCGCCTATTCTCCAATTCCAGGATTTCCAAGTTTAGCCATGAACATTGGGAAGGAGAAAAAGCCAGTCATCGGCAGGCAAAATTAAACATTGGATGTATACATGCCCTTCCAAAAACATATAAAACTCCGTCCTGATACCATTAATGAAAGAAATTTCCTAAGCAATTTTTATGCTCATCAGATTGCAACTCTGGAGTCAGACATTGTTAATGGAATCGATTTTTATTCTGATTCCGCAGAAAACCGTATGATTCGACTCCGACTTTGATTCCAGCACCCATGAATGAAATCGATTCTGATTCTGACTCTGGCCAAACGGAATGGATTCCGGGACCGATTCTGATATCGCTTGAATCGAGCATAAGTCTGATATACGTCGTGACGAAAAGTGTCATTTCTCCCGAACATTTTGTTAATTAGGACGAGTTACCAGCAGTTATGTGATGGCCCTACCATGAGTCATAAGTTTTTGCCTACGTATTCAATGATGACTGTTGGTTACGGAGATTTAAAGACCCAAATACCTTACAATCCCCTCTCAGCACAATCACTGCAGTGTCGTTTCAAATTCATATGCCATGGGTGATAACGTTACGTTTGCAGGGCGCCGTTCCCGCACCCCACCAAACTCGGACGGGCGAAAAGCGTCGCACGCGACGTGCGTTCAGGCCGCGGTCGGCGCCACGCCGCATCGGCCACGTGCATCGGGCATCACGTGTCCCTGCGGCAAGGATCCGGCGAATGAATTGCCGTCCACGTGACGGCGCCGATCGGCGTCGGCGCCCAGTGAAAGGCGAGCCTGCACCAATGCTGCGCCGGACCGGCCGGCCGGCCTGCTGGCCCGCTGGGCCGACCCAGCCGCGCGGGTCAGTGGAGCGGGTCGAGTCGGCGGAGCTGGCGCCAGCCCTTCGCCCCGCAGCCTCCAGGCGACGTGCGGCGGTCTGCTCCGACTGACCGGGTAACCCTGGACGCTCGCGTTGTGGGGTCGGAGCTCGGCGGTCAGATGTATCGGATGTCCCACACTCCCTTCGTGACTTGACCGGCAATGTCGGAGGAGCGGCGCGGAGGTACGGGGAAGGAAAACGTGCCTGGAAAAGACGGTCTCGACGCTAAGAGGAGTGGGTACTGTAGCTTGGGCCAACATAGAAGTTGGGCCACGTAGACTAGCTTAAACAGTTTCTGGGGAGCTTTCAGCTGTTGCGGTCTGCATCTAGAAAAACATCCCCTAACAACACTACGTCTTCTGGCTTTCCTCGCCTACCAACGTACCAATGGCGTACAGGTTTTGGATAACCGAGTCCCAGTTAACAGTCCGTAGTTGCATGCAGTGAGCAATACCAAATTCATTTGTCTTTAGATGTTAAGCGCCTGGTCGGAATACAGTGCTGCTTTTCGTACACGTCTGCCGTCATTCCGAAAACTCAGGTGATATTTTAACCTGTCAAAGCATGCACAAATGCAATAGCCTGAGGAGTACTTTGGTAGCATATTGCAACAACGCGTTAAGATGATGGACCGCAGACGCGAAATGCAGCCCAGGTGTCACGGCCTCTTCAGGTTTCCTAAAGAGGCCGTTTTCACGTTTTTTTCAGGTTTCACAGTTTCTTCAGGTCAGTGTTTCCGGAACGCTTGTCCGGACTCCTTGCCAAAATTTCTTGCACTACTTAACCCCTATCTGTGCTAGACGAATGGGCGTGAATCATGACTCCCGATAGCCAGTGAGCACCATTTGTCTAGGTTTTCGAAACGCGTTCGACGGCGTTCCTCATCGCTGACTGTTGATCCAGCAGGAAGTAGTTGTAGGCGAGAGAGGATGTTGTGATGGACTGAGGCCTTCCACGGCTATCGTAGACAGCGAACTCCTCTGGAGAGCCGACACACGCCTGGCCGAGGCTGCCAGCAGTGATTCCCAGGCGTCAGCTTTGGCACTTACTTATTTTCGGTGTCCTTTGGGTGTTTTCGAACGATCAGAAAATGGTTGGCGGTATTTTCTGTCTTATGCTTCAGTACATGGTGTCGAACTCAAATAGCACAATTACACCCCCATACGACTTTAGTTTCAAATTCATTTCCGACGATGCCAAACTGGCTTTAGGCTTCATTCTAAGAGTATAAAACGATAAAAATGTCATTTTGCTCCGTTGCCCCCGAACGTGATACGTGGCACGTGGCACGTTCGGGACAACATTGCCTGAACGTGCATGATGCGACATGAAATTTGGTGCTCAGTTTCCTGTGGGACACTGCTCGTTGCGAGTCGATCCGGCGCTGGGTCGCTGAGAGAGATTGTTGGCACCGAGACGACTCTGAAAACGACTGGCTCCCGGTTTTTATGACGCGGATCCCATGTTTTGAGCTGCACGAGCGTCATTCAGCTTCGTCGTGTCGTCTCGTTTCGGGTTGCTCGCGATCGTCGGATGAATGATACGGAAAAACAGTATTACACCGACATGTTGGAAATGCTTACCAATATCGTGACATTCTGCTCCTCGCTTGAAGTTCTGGATTCCGCTCCGCGTTTTCGTACGATTTTGAGTTTTTTTCGCCAACACTAATAAGTCTGTGCTCATGGTTTGGTTTGAAAAACGCATTGCTACCTTCCTTTCTAATGTGCCGCAACGCATGTCACATGTTGTTCGTGGACATAGGCGTAGCGTAGCAGAACAAGGCAGGACAACGAATGGCATAGGATAATAATGAAACTATTTGTGAAACTCCTCCGTTCACCCTTAACTACCCATGGATGTGACATGGAATTCCAAAACAATGGAAGGGTATAGAGAAGGGCTCGGACCGTTCCTTTAGAGGGTCCCGGACCCTTCCCAAAATCCCAAATATATGTCCATGCCGTTGCACTTTGGATCTGAAGCAGAACTTCTCATTGTTCAACAACTTGTTCTCAGTATTCATTTGCTGCAGTTTGGTTTTACTGTTTTAAGAGCAATGTATTTCAGCCTGTTTCTCGTAGAAGACACAATGATATGGCTTAGCACGAGATACCATGTGGTTAGTACTAACTTCGTTGGATGCACAAATGAGCCTACAAACTGTCACGGAAACGTGTAAACGGAATTTTCCGGTTCGTGGAAACCGTACGCAAGCAAATGTATGTTTCTGCAAGAAGGTAGCACAATACAGGCTTCCGAAGAGAAGGTGGTTGCATTCATGATTATGCCGCTGATCGAAGCCTTCGGCTCAGCTATTTTTTACGTCACGAGGTCGAAACATCAGATTGAACCGCAGCACCTTGCGCAATGTTGAAAGCTCTTCACTCGAGTCTCAAGAAACCTAATGACGTCAGACTCCGCCGGCACCAAATTCCAGCTCTCCCAGCGTCACAGTCTCGGAGCTTGCGCGAGGAAATCTTACACGTGGCGAAGTGGGTCGTCTCTAACGATGGCGACCGGCCAAAATCCAAGATTGAGGTCACACCTTGCGACGGGCGTGGCGTTCTGTGGCGAAATCGACTCTTCGGACTGGACCGCCAGACGAGCGGGCACCGCCGTCCGTAAATACTAATGATCTGCCGGCCGGCGTGCAACGGTATCGTGCCGGCGGGCCGCCTGTTGTCTTGTAACAGCCGGTTCGTTACAAAAGCTCGGGCGGCCTTTGGAGGTCAGAGTCGAGGCTTCGCTCCGAAAGTGGCCCAGCGGGTCACAGGGGCGCCGTGTCTCCCGCATCGGCTGGCGGCAATCGGTCACCGGGCTCTCGACAGTTGTCTTCAGTCCTCAGTGCGGAACACTTCCTAAGAAAGGGATATTGGGGACAAGTTGCGCTCAGCCTCGGGATTGCGTGAGTTCTGGTCACGCTGTCAGCAAAACGCTAAAGCCCGGTTGGTCAGTCGTTTTGTGCGCAATGCACGACGCGTGAAAGTAACACAAGTAACGGACGAGTATGTTTAATTCAGAACAACCTTTAGAATGGACATTCCGATTCGATCTCGTTGGTGTAGGCTATGTATGCACACGCCGTCCGTGAAAACACCAGGCAAGTTCTCGCCATTCATTTTTATAAGCACTTGGAAACCGCAGCTCAAGAATATGAAAGGACGCCATCCGGCGAACGCCGCGCCTTTCACTGCTTTAAGATCGCCTCCGACGCCCGTTGACCCAGTACCGATAAGGCCGGGTGGCACCATAGCTGCCGCGCGGGGGCAGCCGGCCGGGCATTGTGAGTTCATCCATCTCGCCAGTCGGCCAGGTCTCGTGGCTCTCGGCGCGGAGCGCAGCCTGCGGCAGGTCAGGGACCGGCTGCCGTGTCTCTGGCTCCGCCGGCCCGCGGCTGTCGCAGCGCGCGCCGCTCCCTGAGCCGGACTCTCAGCGACGGCGCCTCCGCCGGGCGTCGGCGGCGACGGCGGCCGGCCCGGCGGGCGCGCCGCCGGTAATGACGTCGTGTTTATTCGGGCCGATGCCGGCTGCCGTCATCGTTAGGGCGCGCGCCGCCGGCTCCGACGGCCGACCAGGTCGTTTCCCGCCCCGCGGCGGCGCGGCCGCGCGGTAAAACTGATCTCCGTTATAAGATCCGACGCGATACTATTTGTTGTGAAACGACGTGCTGCAATCGCCGGAGAGCTTTTCATTGGCGCCAGCCCGGCTCACTTTCTTCGGCCACGCGGCGCGGCTCGACGGACCGATGGGCATCGCGATCACGCCCATGGTAACCATTGCTCCGCTGGCCTACTCTCGGAAAGAGAACAGGAACTGAGCTGGCCAGCCGCAGCACGTGCCGCGACGCGTGTCGGGCCCGTGCCGGGCACGCGCCCTCAGCGCCGGAAGCGTGACGCCAGTGGGCGGTCGGGCTACGGTTTCCCAGCGTTTACAAACTTCAGGAGGGCGGGGAAATCTCGATAAGGGCACGCACGACAGGAGAGGGACGCTAACGGTCCCGTTCGGTTTGATGAAGGGTCAGGTTCAAGGCCGCAAACTGAATGCCGTGGTCCGACCAGTTATGCAGAGAAGCTATGGAAATTTCAAATCCAGTTACTCTTGCAAGCCCGGTTTGCTTGGAATTCAGTGGACAAGTCTTCTCAGTTTTGCAACGCTTACCGCGATTGCCCCAGTGTTTTAAATTTCATTGTTTTATTGAACAAGTCGTTTCAGTTGGCAGGAATGAGCAAGAGCAGCGAACGCACGCAGCCGCACCATCGACAAAAGCTGGGCCCCTGCCTACTTGCTCCCGTATTGTAACTGGCTGGTGTTAATACACTGATTTGGCCAACATGATGCCCAGAGAAATGCTGTCAAAAGGCGCTCATTGATTGGTCAATAGTAAAAAAGTTGCTCATTCACAATAAGCTATTCATGGCAAAAAATCGCATCAAGATAAAGTTGCATCGTCTTGCAAGGCAAACGTACATAAAACGGAAATTTGTTTGGTGTATACTCACAATAAGAAGAAAATAAATTTTTAAGCTCAAAGCAAGTTTGAACATTAATTTCGTGGACATAGACAGCTATCAGTCCAACGGACGAACAGCGGAACATTAAATACAAAACTTCACTTTTCTGAGGCGAATGTCAAGTAGTAAAATTACGATGGGTGCATCCAGCATGTTTTTCCTCTTATGTCACTTAAAGAAGTGGCTTGTTTTCTTATGATACCTTTGTAATGATTCTGAAATGGGGTCGACGTTTTTGCGAAAAATACGAGTAGCGATCAGCAAGACCTGGAAACGTTACGTGGAAGCAAACCTGGTGCTTTGTTATAACCCGGTTGGAGACGTACAGGAGATGTCTTGTTAGTATAACTCGCTCAAAAAAGGTGTATTTAGATGTGAGTAGATGTCCCTTGCAGTGAACACACATTTTATGAATAAAGCAAATAACCATTAAAGATATATACTTTATTTATCGCTGCTTGTTCATAAATGGAAACATTAGCCACAGCTGTACTATTGTATAATGAATACCACCAAGGCCAGTGAGTGGTTCTCGTCCCTGTTCGACAAAAATTAAGTGTTCAAGGCAAGAACAGAAATTAAATTTTCCAGGTTTTGCTTGTTCAGCTCGATTTGTCCGTTCTTAAGTCTTTACTTAACATTTACTTAAATTCAGTTTACCAATCTTTTACATCGAACAACGAGGAAGTACGAGTACATCGTATTTCAGTCCAAAATAGTGACACCGTAACAGAAATGTTATATTTTTAACGCATATTTGGGCCTGAGATAATTGTGTTGTGGCCAGTATCCTTAGAAAGTCCGTCTGTTTTAAACACTGTGTTTCAAAATTCCACATTTTGAGTGTCTGAAAGCCATTTTTGTACGGTTCCCTGTGTATAATTCAGCCATTTACTTTTTCTTTTTTTTGCGTGGCATCACAAACAGGCACAGGCCAGTGAATGTCTGCAGAACGCCCGCAATGGTGACATCCGCTGGTGACTTCAGAACAGGTTCTAATTAGTTGCATTTTTGACGCTTCTGGACATTTTTTAATGCAACTGAAACGTAGTTGCGAAATTTTTTCATATCAGTTAAATTCATTTATGAAAACAAGATCAGGATGGAACATTGCTTATAAACCTACTTTTTGAAAATGTTTTGAAACTTGAAATGTGGAGATGGATGACAAAACACCAGCTGGTAATGGTCAGTATCAGGGCTGGGGCAGAGACGGCGAAAGAGAGGGGGAGGTGCAGATTCTGCCCGCTCCCTTCCAGCTCGCTATTCTCAGGCTTCTGGGAGTTGCTCCATGAAGCTTAGTGACTTCTCTCAAATATGTTTTTTGGCATGTTGCGGCAAAATCTAAAAATTTGCTACCTCCAGAAGCAGTTCCAGGAGACATGTTTGGGAGGCATGTTTCAGGAATATCGAGATTTCTGGAGCGCACTTCGACGTGGTCACGTACTATTTGATGTCCCTCTAATGTCACGGGTAGCTCAAATGGTTGCAATGTTTATAACCTACACACATCCAAGTATTTTTTTTAAAAAATGTTGACCAGTGGTGGATTTGGAGGCATGTGAAAGTGGTGTTTATATTTCCTTATTCCTAAGGGATTATGACTCATTGTACAAACAAGACAAAGGCAACGTGTTATATAGGCATATTTGTTTTAATTAATTCATATAATTTGCCTAAATACGCACTGCCAGTGGTGTATCGAGGAATTGTTTCCGGATGCATGTTTCGTCTAATAACACGTCACTGGCCTGAAAAGTACCTGGATCTGGGTGAATGGTTTTGCTAGTCCCTATATATTACTATCAAATAACATATATTTCACCGAAAATAAAAATCAAAGGTGGCCCCAGGGTAATATTAAAGGGGTGTTTTATTTCTTCTTATTCCTGAGAAATTATGATTCGACCTACGTAATAAAACACAGTTATCACTATTTGGTTATTGACCCTTTTTGTCTGATACCTTGATCCTCCTATGAGCACTTGCAACGTGTACACAACAAAGCACATGGTAATGTTTTCTTGGCGCACATAATCTTTCTAGATTCAGAGTATATGACGAAAAAACTTCACATTTTCCGAGAAATTACCCCTTATATGTGCTCTGGTTACGCTTCTGATTCATTATTTTCAAATATGATGCACTGGTGATCCCAAAATGCGGACTTAAAGAACAATACAAAATAGTCTTCAAAGTAGGTCTGAATACGACAGCTCATTACCAAAGGTGAATTGCCGTGTAGAAAATTATCACACCTTTTGTTGACAATGAGCCGCCTATGGGCATATGCCATATGTATTTAATATAACATGTTGGAATGGAAATGTTTTCACAAATGGAAATATTTTCCAACATAAATAAGCTAGCCAGTCTCACAAGATGTAGAATGAATTAACATTGCCCAAAAACACGTGCCTCTCCTCTATGTCTTGGAAAATCCCATTAATTTTAAGCATTAACTTCTTCCCATTTGTGATAGACCTATCAATATCCGGTACATTGACATGAGGTAGAACAAAATCGGTCGAAAATGTGGCCAGAAAGCCCGTATAAGCAAGCACCTATTTAGATTCTCGTTTTAGCCTCTATCCTTCCCTTTCAAAATTTTTTAACATTTTTATTTGTTAAGTGCAGATCCTGCTACAGGCTATCAAACACCGTTTTCCGCTAGGAAATTGGACCAGTAATTTTCCAATCTGCAGGGGAGGCAGAATCCGCTCCCTCCCATGCCCCCCCCCCCCCAGCACGGAATCGTGCGTACCGCGCAGGAGCACGGAATAGGGTTAAACATTAGCACGTCCGTTAAGACGACGTTTTTCCCATAAGAGGACATGGCATTGCAAGAAGCTACAGCGGGAAATCAGCGGCCTTTCCAGTGGTCGACATTTCAACAGCATGGCTTTTTGTTTTAGTTTGTGCTTCGATTCTAACTCGAGCGACTATTTATGATATGATATGATATGATATGATATATATATATATATATATATATATATGATTTCAAACTGTCTGGATTGTTTTGCTTTAGCATGTGGTTAACGGGAACAGACAGTCTGAAGCCATTGAGGTGTATACCCAATTTAAAAAAAACCGCGCTGCATGGAAAACAGTGGGCTCATAATGGCATTTGCATTCCCAATAACTGTGGAAAATGTTCGCTATTGGTCGTAGTTACTAACCTTAGAAACCGATTTTTGAAGTACATTATGTCTCAAAATTCCACACAATTCAGTGATTTCCGCGAATCTTCTCTACATGCTTTTCAGCGATGTTTTGTTTTTGGCTGTTTCAACTGTTTGTCATCAGAAGGTCTGTATTATGTCATACTTGCGGATGGACAGTTAATAGTAAAATCGTAATTTGCGGCATTTTACAGACCAACGAATATTTATGACAAGTCGTCTAACGCAAAACATTCCCTTTTGAGACAAAACAGGGCTGTTGTTTAAATCTAGAAATAAAAAGAGTGGTTGGTCCTTAAAGATCTCCTGATGCGTGTTGCTCGCTTTCTACGCAATGTAAAAACACCTCCCGCGATTACGGAGGAATATATGTATTGTACATTTTGGTGTAAGTCGGCAGAAGATATTCTTCTGGTCAGGTTTTGTTGACATGCTCTTATGTCTTTTCTAGTCTATCTTCCAATTAGTCGGACTCTTTAAATCATGGCTTAGTTTTGAGATAAGATATACAAAATGACTCGTATATTAACGTTTAAGAAATACCTTTTCCGTTTTTATAACAGTCTGCTTTCTAGTGGAGTAAAGTGTTTGTTTTTTTTAATAGACATGCATCGTTTTTTAATGCATTTGCGTTTTTCGTTTCTTTTTTTGCGATTTGCAGTCTGCAATACACTTGGACGATCGTTATCATTTAAAGCATTTTTCCTTCCAAAATGGAGTTCACAGTTGGTCACAGTACATTAATAGCTTACTAATCTACCTAACATTTAAATTCTAGCCAGTCGCCAAAAGCTCCAAGTTATACAGGATTTAGTTTGTTTAAATCGGGCCTTAACTATTCCGGAAGGGCCAGACGGTATGGCCGATTCCCGGCAGGGGGGATTCGGCCCCCCTGAGATCTCGAGAACTACACATCCGATTCCATCGCAACAAACGGCAATCGATTGGCCATGACGTAAACTACTCTTTGAAAAAGGCAACTTTCAAAATTTCGAAAGGGGTTGATAAAGGGGGCAAAAAAGTCAAAATTGGGGGTACTTTTAGACTTCTTATAACTCCCTTGTTTATGGACCGATTTCGATGAAATTGGCATGAATCGAGGGATTAAAGATGGGACTTTTAAAATTGCTACCTACATTTGAAATTTTGAGGAAATTCATAGGTATCCACGGAGTTTCAAAAACAGGAGATTAGTTTTTTAACAACTGGTAGAACAGAAAGGCAAAAGCACTTTTTTTGGCTTCTGCTAATCATTGTATGCTAAAGAAATACAAATCGTATTACAATGTTTGTATAATGTTTCCATAGGCGGTGCCAGGGACATGAAAAGGGAGAAACTGCGATGGTCGTATGTTACTCAGATCAACTTGTGACCTTTGACCTAAAATGACCTCCGGTGACCTTGGGGTCGCTTGGAATGATCTCATGTGCATTTAATATTGTTTGTAAATGTTTTCAGTCATTTGAATTCACTCTATTTCTAAGATTTCATTTTACGGCTATTGTGATATATATGATATACACACACACACACACACATATATATATATATATGTGTGTGTGCGTGTGTGTGTGTGTGTGTGTGTGTGTGTGTGTGTGTATGTGTGTGTATGTATGTATGTATATATCATGTTTTGTTAAAGACCAAGCAGTGATTTGTTTCCATCAGCTTCTTGAAACATTGTTCGAGCTTCCGGATGACCTTTTTGCATGATACAGGTAAAGAGTAAATCAAACGGCCTACAGACATATATGAGTGTTTAACGTTTCGGATATCATAATCCATCGTCAGAATATGAATGTCACAAGTACAAGTAAGCATACACTGGAAAAAGAATGTTACGCGATACACGCATGTGATCAGAGAAGAGTGAAGATTAGTTCATACCCTTTCGGTATGAAGGATGAACAGGAAATGTTATTAAGCACGAAGTGAATAATCAATCAATCAAAAGTCAAAACAATCACAAATAAAACGGCAAGAAATTTTGCAGTCGATTTTGGTCTGGGTTTTGGTCCCTAATGAACATGGCCTCAAAAATCGTCAGTCTTCTTGTTTCTGTATAGTTTTGTACAACAGAAGTTCTGTCCGCGAGATTGTGTCGCCTAAGTCTTAAATGATGAGCTGTTTCGGTGTGAATTTTAGATGTCCGTTCCCAAAGATGCATGGTGATACGGTGCGATAAGGTTGTTGTCGTTACAGTAGTATCAGTCCCATTGTTACGAAACCTGCATTCTTCGTTTTGACATTGAAATTTCTACACTATATTGGTGCTTTTCAATTTGTTACGCTTAGTAGGTTAGTTATTTTGATAGCTTAGTTACAAACTTTTGAGTACATATTTAATGTTGCTATATTGTGTTGTCATTTCAAACACGCTCATCTATGCTGTAGCTGGATGGCATTTGGTTTTGTCTTGATTTGTTCGTTTCTGCCACCAAGAGATGAAAGGATAACAAAAGAATTCCGTGAGAAACTGTTCCAGCACCATTTCTGTGAAAGAAAAGAGCTACGTCTTCTTCCAACGACTAGCTCGCCCAGAACATGACTATCGAAACAAAAAAATCGACACGACGCTCCGAACCAAGATCGACAAGGAGCTTCGCAAGTCCACAGATGCAACCGAACGATCCACGAAGCAGAGAATCAGGAAAAAGTTATGTAACCTGTACTGCAGTTCTATTGTTCTGCCCGAAGGCAAAGACGGCTACATCAGCTCGTCAAAGACACAGCTTACGGAAGATTAAAAGACTTTTCTAAACCTTAGTTTTTATTATCATGTTCAGAAGCAATTTGATTCCAGCGAGAACAAGTTCAACATGGAAGTTTTATATCAAGACATCCCTAAACTTCGAGATGAGAGGAAAGTGACAGTGAATTCTAACCTCAAGGAAATGCTCTTGGGAGGAAGTACACGGGTGAGGGGACACACGAAGAGCAGGCTCTTGACAAAAAAAAGCTTTAAGTTAGCAGCAAAACATCTTTGTGAAAATGAAGATGTCGTCATTCGTCGAAACGATAAGTCTGCTGTTTTCATTATATTTCACGAAGAAGAGTACATGTTTAAGATCAACCTTACATTATCTGACCAAGACAAGTTTGAAAAACTGACGAAACCCAATCATTGTCTTGAAAGTCAAGGTGAACCGACTTCTTAAAAGCGCTAGCGTTGTGACTGGCAGTGTACTCTTTAAGAATTAGCGGTAAATGTCATCCCGGCTATGCTTATGGTAAGATGCAGAAGGATGGAAATCCACTCCGTCCGATCACTTCACAAACGCCCATGCCCACATATCATTTTGCAGAGCGACTAAATACTTTGATTTCATCATGTTTTCCCTCCGGTCACGGTCTGAAATCTTCCCATGAGTTCTTGGGTATTTTGAAAGCTTGCCAATCCAGAGACCAGCCTATTTCCTTGGCCGTGGAGAGTTTATTTACCAGTGTACCGGTGGAGGAAACCATTCAAATGATAATTCAAAACGTGTACAAGAACGCTTCTTTAGCCCCACTCAACCTCTCACCTCCTTTTTTTGGAAAAATGGCTTCGTGCACGCACCTTCGATGTTCCCTTTCGTGCCTTTGGCAGTCTGTTGTACCGGCAGACAAATGGCGCAGTTTTTGACAAAGATATCTGACTTCATGACGCGAAAAACAACACAGAGAAATGACCACAGATGTAACCAAAGGGACATCAAGATGCTCTATAAAAACCAAATGACCTCCAACTACAGGATAGATGAGCATGTTTCGACCCTATTGCCGGGGGGCTAGACGGTACGATTCCCGTAGGAGGGAGCGCATTCGCCCCTCCCCAGATCTCGAGAACTACACATCCGATTTTATCACATTTACATCATGGCAATCGATTTGCCATGACGTAAACTACATTTTTTAAAGGAAGTCTTCAAGCTTTTGAAAGGGTTGGGTACAAGGGGGCAAAAAAGTGAACATGGGATAAATTTTTGGACTTGTCACAAGTCTTTTGTTTATGTACCGATTTTGATGAAACTGGCTCGAATCAAGAGATTGTGTATGGGGCCTTTACAACTGCTCCAAACATTTCAACATAGACGTTCACAGGGTTTTGAAAATGGAGGATTAGTTTTTCAAAAACCCAAGTAACAAAAACGCTAAAAACGTTTTTTTAGCTTTTACTAATCATGCTATCCTGAAGAAGTGCAAATCGTATTACGTTGTTTGTATGATGCTAGCATAGGCAGTGCCAGGGACATGAAAAAAGGGGAACTGTCATGGTCACATGTTTATCAGGTCAACTCATGACCCTTGACCTTAAACGACCTCCAATGACCTTAGAGCCGCGTAATCGTGATGCAATCACGTGATGCAATGCAATCACGTGATCACTGATCTTGGGTGCATTTCATGTTGTTTGAAAATGTTTCCAATCATTTAAATCCACTTTATTTTCAAAATTTGATTTTACCACTGTCGTGATACAGGGTAAGCGCTCTGACGTTTTAGGTCATAGCTCCATGACCCGACCCGATATCGACCTGAAACTTCATACACGAATAGAGGCCACCCTCTTACGTTATAAAACACTAAAATTATTATCATGAAACCAAATTTTGAGTGTTAGCCTTGACCTATCCTTGTGAAATGACCGCAGACAAACAAAGTTTTATTTGTGTATTTGCCCAACTATTTCCCTAAACACATTTAAAAAGTTTTTATTCCATCTTGGAAATGTTATTTTTGCCAGCCATTTTTCTTTCTTCCTCAACAGGGCCAAAAATGGCCTGAGGTGCCTGCCAAAAATGTTGCCTGTCTCGGACCATGAGCAAAATAGAATGACGAAATTTTGTTACAGCATGTAGAAAAAAGTTAGGAAAAGTTACCAGGTTTCGTACAGCTGCGCCAAAAACGATGAAATTGGGAAGCAAAAAACCGAGGTGGCGGATTCAGCCCACCTGCCGGGAATAAGGTCAACCCTATTCCTGGCAGGAGGAGCTGAATCCGCCCCCCTCGGGTTTTTTGCTTGCCAATTCCAGGATTTTTATGTAGCTTCACGAAACTTGATGACTTATTCTAATTATTTGTTCTACGTACTGTAACAAAGTTTTGTCATTCTATTTTTCCCAGGGACGGAGACAGGCAACATTTTTGTCAGGCACCTCGGGCCATTTTTGGCCCTGTTAAGGGTAAAAGAAAAATGGCTGCCAAAAATAGTGTCTTTAAGACATTTTATTTTATTATTTTTAGTCAGCAGAGATCATTTAAGTTCAAAGATCATAAGTTGATCTGAAGAACATGCGACCATGACAGATGCTCTTTTTCATGTCCCTGGCGCCGCTTCTGCTAACAATATACAAACATTGTATTAAGATTTGTACTTCTTTAGCATAACATGACTAGTGGAAGCTAAAAAGGCGTTTTTAACTTTCTTTGTTAAATTCCGTTTTTGAAAAACTAATCCTCCTATTTTCAAAGCTCTGTAAACGCCTATGAATTTTCCAAGAAAAATTAAACGTATGGACCAATGGTAAAAGTCTCATTTATAATCTCTCGATTCATGACAATTTCATCAAAATCGATCCATAAACAAAAGAGTTATAACGAGTCCAAAAACATCTCCATTTTGACTTTTTGCCCTCCTGTATCCACCCCATTCAAAATTTTGAAAATACTGTTATAAAAATGAAGTTTACATCATGGTCAATCGACTTCCGTTTGTTGCGATGAAATCAGACATGCAGTTTTCGAGATCTCAGGGGGGTGTGAACGTCCCCCCCCCGTGCACGAAATCGGCGATATTGTCTAGCCCTCCGGGAAGAAAATTAAAGGACATCATCCATAGTTTGTATGAAATTCGTTGTGGTCCATCCGCTGTGTGCGTCTTTTTACGCATTTTTTAAGTTGTCGATCCGTCTTTGTTAGAGAAATTCTCAGAAAGGAAATGAGACTAGAAAAGCATTCATGTATTACAGACCAAATTAATGTCCCCAGCTCATTTCCTATCTTTCAAATAAGATTTCTGCATGCTCTTAGCATTTCATACAACACTTAATTATTATATGTATGTAATTATAATATATATATAATTAAAAAGCACTTCATACAACACTACTTAAATTTACATATACACTACATTGGTGTCATGACAACGCCATTTCTTCGACGTCTGACGAAGCGCCTACGTGACGGAGCGCCTGCTCAACATATGCCTGAAAGACATGACCGAATAATGCCAAGGTAACATCTGGTGGGGAATGCGACAAAAGGAGAACATGATTCCGATTGTTCATGCGATTCCGAGTCCGACTCAGGTCGGGACGGAATCGATTCCAAAGTCCAGAATCATTTCGACAGAATCGGGCACAAGCTTTATCATTATTGTCTAAGATCGTTATGTATAAGTTTGCATTAATGCGCCGTATCCAAGCATTGTTGTGTGATCTTGTTAAACAACATTCATGTAAAGACGGCAGCTGCATTTTCCCAAATTTAGCTCATTAGGAATCATCTCCAGTCATTCCCGATTTCACCACGCCCCATGCCAACATCGTTGCCGGCCAGGAGCACGTGATGCTTTCGTTTTCATCAGGAGACACACTGTCCTGGTTTCGTTTTCGCGTGGTGCTGTCGGCTTCCTTCCGGCCACGAGCGGCCCACACCAGCCTGAGAGAAAGCAGCGCCCACGTCTCGCCCTCATCTCCGCCGGCGTTTCGACGTTTCCGCTTCCTTCTCCGTCTTCGCCTCTCCGTCTCCGTGTCCGCGTCTCCGCGGAGACTGGACTGCACGGGTCCGCGTCTCGTTAGCGTGCACGTGCGCGCTGTGTCGCGGGCGCGCGACACACGAGGCGAACGTCAGGCGAGGCAGGAACCCGGCGCGGACGCGGGAAGGTCGCCGCGCCGGGTAGAAAGTCGGCCGCAGTGATGTCCGCCGTTGATGCAATCAACGCCAGCCGAGACCGAGAGGCGCCGGTCGGCGGCTCTAGCACCGACCGCCGCCGGCCGTTTGCCCACTTCGCGGTGCGCAGAATGAATGGCGCGACTGATGTCACGTGCTGGGTGCAGCACGTGACATCATGCCGGTTGTGGCGTGCCCCGGGAACCTGAGTAACGCGGCGGAACGTAAGCCCAGTGCCCCGAGGGCTTATGTCGAACGTTCAGCGCTGGACCGCTGGGGCCAGTGGTCGTCAGTCATCTCATAGCCAGCTGGACCCAGGCGTCGGAATGCTTCGGCCTGTCGGGGTTTTCATGGAAGCAGTCCGGGCTAGTGACAGTTTTCGGCGCCGTCATGGCCCTGCTGGTGATTAACTGGGTCAGTGCTTCACGAAACCTTTCCAGACATCGGAGAACTGCCTGACGTAACTCTTGGCTCGCGTGCCTACAGTGGATGTCCCACAGCACGTGGGTGACCGAAACAGATGACGTCACTTTCGTGGAATCGCGAGCCTGAATCTAAATATGTTGCATCATCCTGTAAAAGATCATGCCTATTTGTTGCGAAACATATCCACCATTTCATTCACACTGTTTTCATTCACACCATTTCATTCACACTTTTTATTTATCACTCTATGTGAATATTAAACGCACAGAGAGCACTAAAAAAGTTTTTTTACCGTGTCTGGAAACAATGAAATCGCCGCTTGACGTCTCAACAAAGCGGCATTTCTTTAATCCCAATGACCCTTCTAAATGACGAGGGTTCATCTTTCCTCAAACACCACGGACATGTTCGACCACACTGAGCGAATTCATCGTACAGTTTCTGAAGATGTTTAACTATTTAATGGGACTTGTGTTAATGTCAGAGTTTGTCGGATATTCAAATATCCGATTGCATCCTGTCCTTGCATCGAATATAAGAATCGAATATTGCAGTTTTGTGAAACATTGGTTGCTTTGAAAACATTGGCGTGTGCCTCTTGTGAACACAGGCATACATCAACGCATCGTGTCCAGTATCAGTCACGGTTGCAGGGTTTCGGGCACGCTAGACCCCACCCCGGCTGTTCACATACTCTCGGTCCATCTGGATCAGGTCCTTGCCCTGTTGTCCGTGCTTCTCGAGCGTTCCCCGCCGCCAAACCGCGATCCAGTCCTACCTGCGAGCCGCCCGCCACCGAGCCCGTCGCTGACCTACAAGCAGCTTGCACGGCGCCGGGCGGCGGCCAGCCGCAAACAGGGCACCGCCCTGGACGTTCGACGGCATTCCAGGCGGCGGTGGCTTCCGCGTGACGGGCGAAAGGCGGTGGCGGGAGACGCCAGAGAAACGCGGGCGCCGGCTGACTTTGACCCGCGCGCCGGCCGGCGGCCGTGGGCGTGTGCGGCACGTGCCCGGCGAACCGGGTCGCAGAGACAGCGAGCCGGAGAGGACGGGAGCAACAGGTGGGAGATGAGAGTGGTGGAAACGTATGGTAAAGAGGGAGGCACGGGAACTGGGACAAAGCCGGAGCAGAAGCACTGGACACTTAGGGGGATATAAGCGTAGCGGTCCATATACCCATGTGCATACCCATGGGGTAGGTCGGTGTTGGTCCAACGAATGTCGGAGAATTTCGGCATCGAGTGTTGCATGCGGAGAGAGAGAGAGAGCGAGAGAGAGAGAGAGAGAGACAGAGAGACAGAGAGAGAGACAGAGAGAGACAGAGAGAGAGAGAGAGAGAGAGAGAGAGAGAGAGAGAGAGAGAAAGACGAAGAGGTCGAGGAAGAAAAAGGGAGAGAATGATAGGAAAGAGAGAGAGGGGAAAGGGAAGGAGAGAGAGAGAGGGAGAGAGAGAGAGAGAGAGAGAGAGAGAGAGAGAGAGAGAGAGAGAGAGAGATGGCAGGAGAAGTCGGTCAGCATTCCGGGCCGGTCCTGCTTTCGGTTTCATCTACTACAGTGCGCCGATGAGTAAAAGTTTGTAGTAAGTTTCACACATTCAGGATGACGCGACGGGCCGATGACGTCACCTAGACTGGGCGCGTGCCACTTTGGCGCCGCCTTGCGAGAGAGCGGGCATGACTGGGCAGTAGCGTTCTGAAGAAGGGGTGGTGACCTGAGTTGGCAGGCAGTTTCTTTTCCAGCAATTGTGTGTAACACGATTGTGAACGTCCGATTCTGGTGTCTCATGTATAAATGCAATGATCAGCTCCATGTGCGACTCACAGAAGCTCGGGTCAAGACATGTTAAATGTGATTTAGCCAACTGGGAATGTTGCAGCAGTTATCTACTACTGTTTAGAATCACCGCAGATTTTGGATTGACTAAGCACATTGATGGATTGTATACGCCTAGTATACAGTGGGCCTCCACTATTCACGGGGATTACGTATCCCCCACGTAAAAAAGGCGAATCGTCGAATAGACCAAACCTGCGCTCAAAGCCACTTTTCATTGCTTGAGTTATTCCCATTGCCTGCAGACCACCTACGAGACCATTAAATGCATTTTGCATCGGGAACATGCAGTACAAACACTGTGAACTGTTCAGAAAAGCTTTCGACTGCGAAACATGCCAGCCTTCAGTGATATTATTTAACTGATTTCCCCACCTCCCCCACCAAAAAAAAATAATCCGCGAATATGCGAATCTGCGAATGGCAAAGCCGCGAATGGACGGGATCCACCGTGCATGTATTATAAAGTTCCGTAATATATACATATCCTTCGCTCCGTTCCATGTGAATGGTATTATGAATGTAATTATACAAATATACATTATGTATCTGCCGGTAAGTGACAAGTAAGTTGTATTTTAAGTACACACTCCATGTGTGTATACGTGTCAAATGCTTACGAAAACTTCTACTATGAGATGCGCAGAGACTTCTTTCTGTTGAAATCTAGTTGTATTTAATCAGAGCTTTTCTTTGACATAAATGTGCGAATAACGCAAGGTACGGCGTATTTTTAGCCACGTAAGCTGGATCTTTCCCAGCCTTGATGGGATGAAAATACCATTTTAAATTCGGTTTTTCTGCCACACATCTTAGAAACGTATATTTTTCCTCAAACATGAGTGAAATTTAAATTGTAAGAATCTGTTCGCTAAAGTTTGCATAATTTATAACCACGTTATGCTGATGTCACTAATCAAAGCATTTCGTCACTTAGGCGTCAATCACCGTTTGATGAGATATTTATTGCTCCACTAACACGCATTTATATCGACAGCCCAATCTTTGATTTCGTTAAATTAAACAACAATCAGAAAACCTGCACTCATGCAATTTTCAAAGCGATAGAGCTGGTGACACCAACAAATCGTTATGTGATGCATAGGGTGGTGCATTTGATGCACTATGAATACTACTGGCCCGTATCTAGCATGAAGATATTTGGGGTACGTGCACCCTCAGGAATCAATGCGCCTCTGGGGCAGATATGTGCCCCAACGGCGTTGGGTGGCTCTGACGCTTGTGACTTTGCTTTTGAAATGTTTTTTTTTGTCTCTGTGCCTCTCTGCCATGTTTTGCCAAGTACGTGCCTAAAATATTGTGCAAAAGTGGGAACAAAATGCGTTAACCCGCGCAGTGGAAGGGGTTTCGCGCTGACGCGGACTGGAAGGGGGACTAAAAAGGACCCTCCTTCCTATCTCAAATACGGTAAGAGCTAGAGACATGAATTTTGTGGGTAGGTAGGGTAGGGCGTAACGATTTATATTGTGTGTAGCTTTTATGACCCTAGGTCAATCTCCTCAAAGTTAAATGGGGTCAAAAAGGCGAACTTTGGACACTTTCTCTGCCCGTAAGGGCCATTCCGTACAATTTTTCGAACGAAACGGAAAAGGGGTTTTGTTTGAGCGTTAAAACGTAGAGTACAACTATCATTCATCTGACGTCTTGACTGAGGATTTCGGACCGAGGTCACGTCAGGTCATTGACCTATGCCGTCATTTTTTCATCTTTTTCGAATCATATTTCGAGCAACACGGGATAGCCTCAGTGTAAACGAGGGCGCCACACGCATCTTTTGGCGCATTTTCAGTGAAGGTAGTCAACATCGGTACATCTGATCACTTCCAGCGTTTATATTTAGGTATGTATGTATAAGTAGATATGTATATGCATAGGAGTATCAATGTGCCAAACGTGTTTTTAGTTGGGTCTTTGAATGCATATTTCATACGAACTGACATATTGCAAAGCAAATCTGGATCAAGCCACAGTTAGTTGCCTTTGACCTTTGGTGACCTTGACCTGCGTTGAGCCTGGTGTATATTAGCGTATCCACGTGCGCACACGTGTTTTTATTAGGGTCTTTGAATGGACATTTCATACAAATTGGCATGTCGCAAAGAAAAACCAGACCAGGTCACAAGATGTTTAACCTTGATCATTGATCGCCTTTACCTCTACTGACCCCGGTATATGTAAGCGTATCAGTGTGCGCACAAGTGTATTTATTAGGGCCTCTGAATGCAAATTTCATGCAAAGCAACATGTTGCAAAGCAAATCTGGATCAGGTCACAAGCGGTAATAACGTTCACCTCATGGCTTCAAAGTTCCCGTATCAGGAAACCTTCAAATTTCAATATTTTCTAGACTTCTCTAAAACGTAGAGGCTTCCCTTCAAAAGCCTTTGGTTTGTGAAGACTGTCTAAGGCTATCAGATGCCTTCAGCTCTAGTTCCCACAGTCGGCACAGACGGGAATCAGACAAAGACGTCTGAGAACGCATTAACACCAATCACGTCACAGTGCCCCTAGGTGAATGATATCCGTAACGTCGAACGATACTTCCTTTTTCTAATCTTAAAATAGCTTACATCCGTGGAAACTTCTGAGCTCTTGCATCCGCCTTACATCAGCCAGTTCTATGAATTCCGTGCGTTCTCACGCTCGTTCATTGGCTAAAGCCTAGTCTTTCCAGAATATTCGGATCACAAAACGCCTCCTGCTTGGCTGTATATATCATAATTGCACTATCCCCTTTCATCATTTCTGTTCGTAGGTCGTATATAAGCAGCGCCGGTTTTTGCTCAGTATGTTAAGGCTCAAGCTCAGTCTCTGTGATACTCTGCGTGGAAGACTGTGGTGGTGTTCGTGGTGTTAGTGTGAGGAGTGACGGTGCACATAGTGTTAGTGCGAAAACGGCCGTGCATTTAGTGCCAGTGGGTAAAAGATAATGCAGTGTTAGTGAGGAACATATATTCGTCTCTGATCCGGTGCCTAGTGACTGACTAACTGTAAAGGCTGCAAGAACCGAGGCGATAGTAAAGACTGGCGCAAACGAAGTCGCCAGTAGTCAAACTATCACGCCAGGCAGTTAGAAATCTGCTACACAAGCCAGCTGACCTTGACCTTTGATGGCCTTGACCCTTATTGACCCTGGCTTTGTTCTTGGTTCATCAATCAGTTATGCCGGAATGACGTCGCCTGATTATATTCAAGCGGTAATCTTACGTAGAACGCACAAAGTTTCACAAAGTTCCCATTCGCCAGCGACAAAAGTTATTTTCGTTATGTTTGCTTGATTTCAAATGCTTTCAGCTTCAAAAGTTGCCGTCATATTTTCGATTTTTCTGCGTCATTCGACGAGTTATTCAATTGTCATAAATGTCACAAAGTAGCAGCAACCAGCTCTCATCCGTTCTCGAGATTTTCAAGAAAAACATGTTGGGGGCACAAAAAAAGCCCCCTTCCAGTTTCAATTTTTTTTTTACGTTTTCGCGTTTTAGAAGTGGATTCATATGTTGAACGTACCAAGAATTTATTTACAGGAAAATGCGGCCTAAGGCCAGCATTGAAGCAAAGTTGTGAAAAGAACTTTCAACATGTCCAGGCCTCACATTAGGCCATGCACTGGGCTTTAAACCTTTGCTTTGTTACAAGAAGGCTTGTAAAGCAATAGTGACGTTTCTTTCTTTGTATCCACCCCAGTTTATTTTTCATACACGCAGTTGCGTTAGAGGAGTTTCATAAACCATTGGCGAAGTTGCATTGATGGTAAAACTGCTGGTTGTTATGGCAAGCACCATCTCAGATAATAGAGAACACACGGGCCCAAAAAGTATTTGGAAGGACGAGTCTCGTCATGACGTCATATAGATGAACAAACTGGTCAGTGATTTTGCAGACGCTTAGCTGTTGTTTCCACGAGGGTGCACTCCAATTTTTCAGGCCACCGGAACGTGCTGTTATGTAGTTACTACAAAAAACAATGAGGGATAGCTCAAAGGTCTGCATAGCCCAAAGCTATCCGTCCTCTCACTAACTTCGACGGGCACATACCATAGGACTTTGGGACGATGCTGCTTGATCACATTTACGTCGCACTTCATAGTCCATCATCATGTGCTTCTGTATATATATATATATATATATATATATATATATATATATATATATATATATACATGCGTCACCCCACGGATCACATAAGTCTGGTGGTGTCACCAGATTTATCGCTTTCAAAATTGCACGAGTACAGATTTGCCGATTGTTGTTTATATTAACGAAATCAGAGATTGCGTTGTCGATATAAATGCGTGTTAGTGGAGCAATAAACGGCTCATCGAATGACGATTGACGCCTAAGTGGCGAAATTATTCTATTAGTGACATTAGCAGAACGTGGTTATAAATTACGCAGACTTTGGGGAATGGATTCGAACAACTTCAATTTCACTCATATTTCAGGGAACATATATGTTTATAAGATGTATGGTAGAAAAACTGAACTAAAAACGATATTTCCATCCCCAAAAATTTTGGAGAAGATCCAGCTTACGTGTTTCAAAATACGCCGTACTTTGTGTTATTTGCATTGTGTTATTTCGGCATATATACGCAAACTTATGTATCACATCTGCAACTGACCCACAAAATCTTCACATCTTCGAAGCATTATACATCGGACAATTCGATCCAGTACTCAAGAAACAAGTAAACGAGGGAATAGCCGTGATGATGTTTGGATAAATTACAGAAAATGTACGTGAGTGCAAATATTGGGATCTTTAGCCTTTCAGACTTGTGTTGTGTATCCTGTAGAACCTGTGTAGCGGAAGTTTGCGACCTGTGTGCGGAAGTATGTCAACATATGAGTGAACGTGTATTGTATTTTAGATTCAAACCCGAGTGCGATTCAAATGTAATGTCGCGGTGCGATTTTGACAATAGATAGCGCGATATCCGAAACGTTAAATGCAGCCTACTAAGATTAATTGTATACTAAATGTGTACATTCGGATCACTTTTGCATGGGCTGAATGATGACCCGAAACATATAGTTTGAGACATCGGTAAAACAAAGGGAGAAGTAATTAAAACAAAGCATTCCCTAGTGTTCAGTAAAACTTGAATAAAAGAAAACAATCCGCCTAAACATACCAACATATATATATATATATATATATATATATATATATATATATATATATGTTGGTATGTTTAGGCGGATTGTTTTATATATGTGTGTGTGTGTGTATATGTATATATGTATATTTGCTTTTCTGTGCTGTACCTGAGATGCTTTGTCAATGACGAGCCCACTGACTGTTAAGAGGATCTGTTTGTGAAGATTCCGACGTGATCAGTCAAAATTTCCATCGTCCCTCCAAAAATCCCAAAACGGCTGCGATGCCTTTGCAAATGATTTTGAATGCACTGTACTTAAAAGTGTCGGAGCAGAAGCGGCCGGGAAGGTCACGGGCCCCATTCTTTGTGGCTGTCTAACAATGACCATGTCGCGTTGCGTAGAAATAATGAACTCACCCTTCCTCAGGCCCCGAGAGTGACCATAATTCCATTTTTATTCCATTTTTGTTTTGTTTGTGGTAACAAAATTTTGACGGTTTTTCCGCAATCTCGCGATGTTTTCGTTTTTTATTTTTCTCATTTTTCATCCGCATTTTTGATGTTTCGTTTGCCGATGACTGTAAAAAACATCCGTGTTGTATTATATTTGTTTCCTGACCACCACATGCATGACAGAGTGGTCAGGATTGTTGTCACCTCACCCACGCAGGTCCCCACAATAAAAAGTGCGCTTCTAACGAGCAATGCGCAAATTACGTCACGTACGTACGGGGCGGTCGCTGTTATCATGCGTACGGTGCGGTCCACACTACAGAGTGAGCTTGTCTGCGGGTTAGCCTACCTGTTCGGAGACGAAATGCGTGTGCAATTTGCGTTCGCTTTTATTAAGAATTCTAGCGACATTGTCAAAGGGTATGCCGTATCTACGCCGCGCACACGAGGGAAAATGTCAGCTGTATGACTGCAGCACAGCTGGCAGTTTTTAGCCATCATCGTAAGTAATTATTTTCATCCACGCCCGGACAATCAAGGTAGTGGTTACCACCCTCATCTCATTGCTCTCCCTATCAAGATAAAGCGACGAAACAAAAAAGAGTGTATTGTACATTACTCTCTGATTGGAGTCATATTTGACTTGATCCCTTCAGAATCCTTGGTGACCTCCCACATCACAGCGAAAGAGACAAGGGTGGCGGATGGGGGTCCGGGGGTGGGGGCAGCTGCTCCTCCATCCGAAAAAGTAAGGGAATATGTGATTTTTCCCCCAAAATCCTGAGGGGTCACGAGCATGCGGAGAGGCCCCTAAAAAATGAATGAACCGGGTAGCGTGTTTATTACATAAATGCAAATTCAAAGTTGGGAAAAAGACCCTCTCCAAAAATTCATGTACATACTTGGAGGGTATCTGGACCTGACCACTGACCAGGGAGCCTCTATATATTCAGGATCCTTCAAAAGTCATGGACCCAGACGCGACTTTATAGAAGCTACAGAGCCCTGACTCCAAGTGGCCTCCGAATACATTAGGCCCCCGGACCTGGCCGGCAGCCCTGTCTCTCATAGGGCCCCAAATGCACCGAGGGCCCCCAGTCAAGACCAAAGACCTTCCAGACATGTAGAGGGCATTCCGAACAGGGCCAGGGGCCCTCGGTATGTCTTTGGGTCCTTTGAAATTCAGGGACCCAATGGGTCCCAACAACCAAAGGAGCGCCTGACTACCCCCAAATACACAGAGGGCTCCTGGTCAGGTCTGTAGGCCTCCAAATGTGCACGGGGTGTTCTGGAGAGGTTCAGGTGCCCTTATTTACCTGCGGACCCTACTAAAGTCAGGGGCCCCAAAGGGCCTTTAAGAGCCACAGGGACTCCGTCCTTCCAATGGGCACCCAAATACAGAAGGGCCACTGCCCTCCCCAGAACACCCTGTACGTACATACCTAGAGTTTCCGGACAATGACCAAGGCTGGGTGCCCTTGGTATGCCCAGGGCCCTTTGAAAGTCAGTGGCCCCAATGGGCTCCTAATTAGAACAACGGAAATTCGGGAGCCACAGGGTTTCCTGGATCTCAGAAATAACCAAAATACATACGGCCCCTAGACCTTATCACCTTCAAATGTCCATGGGCATCCACAGTTCCCGGTCAAGTTAGAAAACCATTCAGATATGCGAGGGTATTCTGAAGAGGGCTAGGGGCTCTTGGTGCATCCAAGGGCTATCTAAAAGCCAAGGGCCCCAATGGAGCTTTCGCATTAGCCACGCTTAAGCATTAGGGGTCCCTGACTTGCAGCGGACCCCCAGATGCTCGGGGGCCCCTGCAATTGCGTGCTCAGGATTTCGTCCAGGAGAGGGTCAGATTGGGTCAAGGGGCCCTTACAGCCAAGGAAACCCTCTATGTGGCTAGGGCAAGGTTCTTACAGCTAAGGCTGCGTCATCTGTCTCCGAAGCGGAGGTGCCCGTCTCCACGTCGTCTATGGCTCCATCTCGCCAGCGCGGGAAAATAACTCCATAGACTTAACATGGAACTTTTCAAGCGTCCTTTTCGACCCTAAAGTAAGCCACCAGGTAGATTTTTCCCAGAAAGAGTCCGAGGAACTTCTTTATGCAGAATTATTAAGCCTTTCCACGGATTTAAACAAACTTCAGATTTAACGAAGTGATATATATAAGTTAAAAGCAGAATGTCTCCCTTCGGTCAAAACGGCTACGTCCGACACTGCAAGAAGAAAACCTGTGCAACAAATGTAGCTGTGCCGGGCATTAAGTCAATGTCGTGATGCAATAGCTGATTTCGCGACTAGACCCTCGCCAGTATTCGCTATGTGGGGACTCTGAAGTGCAACAGCTGCGGAAGGGGGAGGCAGTGGTCAGGCACGTATAGCCACGAGGCGGCCCACTGGAAAAGGGCGCATGTTTAGAAGCGGTGCCTCCCCACCCTAAGGGACCCTTTAGCCCAAGCGGCCTCTACGAAAAAGGGCTGAAATAGCCCTGTCATGCCTCAAAAAGAGACATCGTATGGCATGAAAAGGACCTCCATAGCATAAAAGGGCAAGGGCGGCTGAAGAGGAGGGGACGGGGCGGGGATAGCTGCCCCTGAGGACCAACTGAAATGTTTGTGAACCCATTAAACTTTTGGGGCCTTCAGTACCTTCCGGAGGCCCTCATTCAGGAACGGAGTTTTAAGCCGGATGAAGAAATGTCTGTGGGCGCTCTAAAGATAACAAAGGCCCTCTTAAAAGCTTGAGGATTTCATTAAAAACTCCAATAAGCCTCCAGACGAATTCAAGGAAGGCCCCGATTTGAACTTATCTAAAGGGCTACTTGAAGTTTTTGTGAGTCCTCAGCTTTCTGAGCTGAGGACTGGTTATTATATATTACGATTCTGATGATCTTATTTTTAACAACGCCCTAGCTTGGCTTAAAAAGCCTTCTATAATGTTTTACAGGTTTTCTGGAAACATCGCCGACCCTTTCCTCAAGGGCACCACAAAAACCCGAATGACGCTTTGGATAAATGCGAGGAAGGACTCATCACACCTCATGGAACGCCCCTAATGTGGGGTTTTGAGACACCCAATTTCAGTTGGGACCTCTCAGTTCCCTATGTACATTTGTACATTTATACGTCTTATATATGTATACCTATACACACACACATGAAATCAGACCATGTATCTACTATGAATCTTTTTTTTTTAGAACAACTGCCGCCGATCAGAACAAAGAACCCCAAATCCGTTGAGAAACCCACATTTGGGGGAAGGCTATGTTGTGAGTCTCCTCGGCTCTGCCTCCTCCCCCAAATCATGCGCACAAGACGATACGCCTGGCCATGGGGACCCCGCAGTGTTCAACGGGTCTCTCGGTGTTGGGGGCCCTCATTCTCTAGAACCCCTGCACCGGAAAGAAAAATCCTGGCTACGCCACTGCCAAGGAGCCCTGTTTTTTGACTCGGTCGCCCTTTCTAGAGTCGGGATCGTATTTTGATGCCTTTTATTTTGGTGGTTTTGTCCAGGAGGAGACGAAGCAGTTCATTGGGGCCCTTCCGGCCAGGATAATCCCTCTTTGTGGTTTGGTGGCCTTATTTTTGGATTTGTGGTCTCTTTTTAGGCGCGAGGTCCTATTCTGGTGTTTGAGAGGCCCATTTTGGACGGCATTTTATTTCAGATACTTTCATTTTAAGCCTCTCATGCATGTTACTAATTTTGCTAACGATGGGGCCCATTGCCGTCAGAGGGGGCCCATGCCGTTTGAGAAGTACCTTAAAAGTTGCTTGCCCTCCCCCTCCATCCGAAAAACGATACACCACCACAGGAAGGAGAGTGCCTCGTCTTTTTCCTTCCCCCTTGCCACTGTAGTGGCTTTGTGGCATTTTGACCGTCAATCCGTGCTTTTGCAGCAAGCTGGTTTTAAAGCTGGCTAGTCGTCGCAGTCAGGGACTGCTTTCTTTTGTGGCCATATTGAAACGTCAAATATTGTTATCGGACTTCGCTACACTGCCAGTGCCGAGAGTTCGGTGCAGTCATTCTGAAGTCTTATAAGGCCAGTAACACACGACCTTGACATGTCACATACTTTTTCAAACGCCGATAAGCTGCCAATGATCTACCCAAACAGTCCTATACTGAAAGTTGGTTCCATATTTCATCAGAATCCTGATGAAGAAGCCAGTATGGCTCAGACGTAGTAAAACGACTGGTGAACCCTGGCGAATGACGTCACAACTCGGTGACCTGATGTCACATGGCACTGGTTCTTTTTACGATGCAGAAAGGATGTGAGGTTAGGTATTGGAAATTTCAGGCTCTTCATGCGGGCCGTTTACAAGTAGTCTAAGAAAAGCCTGATGGGAAATGGTAATCTCCTTCCTGGCCCGACGAGAGTTAAGTTTTAACTTTGTGAAAAACGATACCTCTACACCAGCCACCTGCGGCTGACCGAAACAGTACATCATCCGCGGAAACCGAACCCTGTTTCTGGCATGGCATATGACATCTCGTAAATGAATTCAGCACTCTTATCTGGGTCTGGGTCCAACATCTGCGTGACCGTGTCATCCACTGCAGAGAACACGCGTCCTTTGCAGGCGGTCTTCGGACACCAGCTCTCCCGACCGACTGGGCGCAGGCATATCTCAGCGCGCCGCCTGCCGCTGAAAAGGTATGACCGTCCTTCACGTCTCGGAAGGCATGGTCACGTCAGCAACGATCGGTCACGTGGCACTGGATTCCGATCGCACTGTCGCCGGCACTGTGCTCTTCACCTGACGGCTTACGTCCTTCTGCAGAAGGGTTATGAAATGGGTTGCCTTGACATGTCTACACTTACCTACTTAGCGAAAGGGAATGGGGCCTATCACGTGCTCTTGCACGCGAACAAGGTGCTTAGTTCTTTTTCCCTGGTGCTTGGGTGTTTACGGGTATTTTCGTGTTCTTGGAATTTATCTTCATCCATCGCGTAGAACAGTTCTCCGGTTGCGGAGGTGTGTCGCACTCCGGAATAGTTAAATGCCAGCTGTTTTTTTAGCGTGCTCTGGGCTGCACAGACGTAATTTACATACACGGTTTTAGGCAGACCTGAATTTGCAGCTTTGGTATTCATCAACTTTCATTAAACCATTGTGCTGCAGCTCTAAGTTGGACGTACATTCCACAGTTTTCGTCTTTTGCGTCGTAGATACGTATGAAAACAAGTTAATTCCAATATCCCAGCAATTACTTATCCAAATGAACGCTACTTTTACTCCAAGTAGTCTGTTTCACGCTGTTGGGAGATTGATCTTAGCTTAGTAAGATGTTCCAATGCCGTATTAAAAATCCGGTCGCCACGTGAGACTTTCACTATGATCCTGACATAGTTTTCCGTCGAACTGCAAAGCCCACTAAGACCTACATCAAGGCCGGGATTTGGAGGATCTTGACCTCAGCCGAGTTGCGGTCTTCGTTCGACTTCCAACGGGCTGAATCATGTCAATCACGTTTTAAGCCCTGGCGCTACATCTTGACAGGCAAAGGAAGGCAACGTGGTCTATGTGCAGCAAGTTGGCTGGTGACGATTATTTTTTGCCGTACATAAAGCAAACATTTTCAGAACACTGTGAGTTTATTTTCAGTCTTTCAGATAATAGAGCTTAGTTGTATTGCATCTCTTCATATTGTTCGTGAAGCATGTGCAGACATCCACAGAGTACTGAGTATATCTGATACGCGTCGTGGCCAGAAAATAAATGGTGAAATAGAACGGCTTAGAATGGGCCATATCGGTAGATAGTGAAATGTCACAATCCATGCTGCGTAAGAAGTAGAACTTAGGTCAGAAAAGATCTCAAGCGTTTCAGCTTGACGAATGGAGTTCCAGGTCCACGTCAACACTCCGTGAGGTGAGACAGGACAGAATCGAACAATAAACCATAAACATGAAGAAAAACGTGGCGTTTCGGACGTTTCATATTGCTATGTTTCGTTTGCGAGGCTTCGTGGACTATCGTCAGTATATAAATAAACGAAAATTTTGGCCGGTAAAATGTTTATTTTCGAAAATCGTGATCCAATCTTTCAATGCACATAAGTTTTTAAAAATACTGTCACATAAGTTTTCTTAAAATGTTAACTGTATTTTCATATTCGCGGGTGCTGAATATCACAATTCCGTGTACGTCCGTACTATTATAATGTTTTAAGAATATTTCGGTGGCGGTGTCAGTAAGCGAAACACGATATCTGGATTTAGGCATCAGTTCTGCAGCCTCCGCCTGTCTGAATGTACGTTACGACCAACGTCCTCATAAGCTGTTATTGTAGCCTTACGAACTGTCTACCTAACGAATTTCATGATGCCATATTAACCCACATAGATAAAGAACGGCAGGGCTTGGCAGTAACGAACAATAAAATTCCTCAATATTCGGTCTGGTCTAGTATTTCGTAAATCGCCAACCGTTTATGAATAAAGCAGAAACTGAAGGATTTCCAATAATCTGACCTCCCTTTCCATCCACAGTTGATGTCTAGATTGCATGGTCCACAGCATTTTGCGTGATGCGTGCAAAACTGCAAATTCGATAAAAAAAAAGTTAAACAAAGGGCAGGCGAAGTTAAAACAGGAAACTGTCTCTACTCAATTATGAAGTAAAGTTCAGCTCAGGTTTTTAGCACGCATTGCAGGCAGCGAAAGCCTGCCTTTTTTCATGTCACGTGCAGACGCCAAAACATCGTTTTAACATCTCGGCAGCAGTCGTTTAAGAGCAGGTTAGCAAGCTGTTTGCTCTCGAAGCGTGTGCAAGTCACTATAACGGACCAAACACCTGGCCGCTAAATGCATTATACACCTTAGTGTTTCCAGCGCAATATAAATGTGAAGATGGTAATAATGAATAGATAAATAAGATGTAAGTAAAAAACTTAATAAATATAAATGACGCTAACTACATGACTATATGTATGGTTAGCGTAATTTTGTGTACATGTATGCATAGTTGGTTGGTTATATATATATATATATATATATATATATATATATATATTATAGAATATATATATATATATATATATATATATATATATATATATAACTTTATGACTTTGCATAAGTGTCGCTAACAGTTCCCACAATGTTTAACTTCATAATATACGTGCCGCTGTCGGTTCCCACACTCAAAGGGGCGTAATCCGGTGATCAACAACAATAAAGTGTCACGCCTTTAATGCTTTTTAATAGCTGCCACACTTTACTCAGCGTGGCGTCTTTGTTCTGCAGCTGGACTGACAGATTTTTGCCCGGAATTCCAAAGTATTCACGAAGAGTCGTGAGTATCCGCTGATGCACGGGTTCAACTCGCCTACGTCTAATTAAGTCTGTGCATAAACTGAACGACATTACCCAACAAACTTATGGACACGAAAGCTCGCACGAAGCACACTGAAAACAAGTCACACCACTTCGCGCGTATGCGACACCTGAAACCCATCTCAGATCACGGCAATCGTGGACATCCCAAGGATGCATGCAACGCGGTCCGCCAGCGGCCGTGCGGAGCGGACTCAGACGAACCCCGCCCGAGACCGGCCAGCGGCAGTGAACGCTCAAGACAGTGCTGACCAACGCGGGGTGCCACAGCGCTGGAGAGCAGCGTGACAGGAGGCGCACTTTTCCCGTGGCCGTCGAAGCAGCGGCGTCTGAAATCAGACGGGTGCCGATGCCGAGGAGACGGTGGCGATGTATATCACCATTTAATTACCGAAACGCGACTGAGTGACATGGCAGGAACTTGCTGCCTGCCCTCCTGCGTTTGCGTGACTTGAACGCGTAGCTTTGACCATAACATAAATCAGAAGCTTTTTTAATCGCCGAACAGCGGCAACCCATGCCTGTGTTTTCATTTGGTGGCATTCTCAGTTTTCTCAGTTTGCTCTAAGCTGTCTCTTCCTGTGCCTTTCAGTACGCAAGGGGGACAGGGGCAGAAGCAGACCCCGCCTGTCTCGAGACGCCTGCCTGTCGAGACAGAACCTGCGTGTGCCGTCGATCCTCAGCGCTGTCCGTCAGACCAGCCTCGTGCTGCGCCCCATTTCCCACGCTTCCGCCCCCGCTCCCGCCCCCGCCCGGCGGCGGCCGGCACCACTACACAGTGAACATGTCCTGCTCCTTGGTGTCCTCCTCCGACATCGCTCCATGGCGGACCCTGATCCTCTGGAACATGTTGCCGCACACGTCGAAGCAGGGCGCGAGCACAGCCTGAGCGCAGATGCGGTTGACGGCCCGGATGAAGTTGCAGTTGATCTTGCACTGTCGCAGGCACGGCGTGTTGCACCAGATATGCTGCAATCGGAAACAGCCGTGACGTGGTGGCCGACTAACCTGGCGATCCTTTTTTTCAGATGGTGACGGCCTTTCCTGGTAATTTGGCAGTGTATTGCCAGTACTTGATGGGCGCATATAAAGACCGCTTTTTAACTTATTCACGTTTAAAATGCTTCTTTAAAAATATATGTATATTAGGATGAGGAGCCAACTAATGTGTAATGTTTTTGTAGAACCGAGGATTGCTGAATTATTTTTTTGTAAATGAATATTGAAAGCGTGGGGTTGGAAGTGATTAGAAAGTGGAGGCAATTACCGGGCTTTTTAGAACTGAACAACAAAATTTGGATGCTTGGAACGGCCTTCAGCTCAGCATTAATACCACTCCCGATTGCCTCCATCGCACAGAAATGCCGACTTTTATCCCAAACGTAAAATCAATGCTCGCCACAGGCATTGCGTGACTGCGTCCACTGGAGACCAGCCAGAGAGGCAGGCGCCGTCGGGCAGAGATCACTGCCGGCATAGCAGCGGTCCTAATTCTCCTGAACACCGCCTGTGCACGGCACGGACCCCATCACACGGTCCTATTCTGGCACAGACCCCATCAAGCGGCCCATGAACGTCACGACCCCGCCGCCAGCAGCCGAAACACCCGGCACCGGCCGCTCGTACCCGCCGACCCAGCCGGTCCTCCGCCCTCTGGCTCAACCGACCCTCCACCCGCTTATCCAGCCCTGCATAGCATCCACGGCCAACAATTTTTCGCCAAAACCCACCATGCTCACCCAGCTAACCCATCGCCGGTTTAATCTGCCTTCAACTTCTGACCCAACCGACCAACGAGCCGCCAAGCCACCCCACATAACCTCACCGACCGCACACCCTTCGCGCAAACCAACCAGCGGCTCCTGGAGCCAACCGACCAGCCGACCGGGCCGACTCTCGCCCTTCTGACCCACCTGGAACGCCAGGCAGGCGAACTGGCAGCCCAGACAGCAGGCCAGACACGGTCCGAGCAGACAGGCCAGCAGCCGGTAGCAGCAGTGTTTGGCGCCGCGGAAACACTTGTAGGAGGTGCGCCACGTGCAGTCGCGGCTGCGGATGCCCTCCGGCTCGGCGATGACGTCATCCCACATCACCTGTCGGCGCGCCGACGTCAGGCTGGCGCTAGTCGTGGCGCCACCGGTCTCAGAGGTCGGACACCGAGCTGTGGTCACGTGCCTTTTCGGTGAAGGTGCTGATGAATTCCGTGTTGTCAAGCGAACGGTTCACTCGAGACGTGCGTAGTGGGATTTCTGGGCGCAACGTCGCAGGAACAAACGTGGAGTACCGAGCAAGAGTGCTGCGTCGCGCTAAGCACTAACCATCATGCTTCAATGCTACCCTATCAAGCACTCAAGCTTCGAAAGGCAGTGCAGCCAATAGATAACCAATGCATGATGGCCTTGGGTAAAAGCGCTTACGCTGTGTTATCAGGTTATTGGACTTGCTTGATGTCATGGGCTTGGTTGGTTTACAAGAGTTTCTGCTTAACGCTCCTTTGTCTTATTCTCACGAGCTCTCGGAATTGTGCGAAGCTGTCCTTTAGGACGTAGCCCTTAATGATGCCTCTGGTTTACAAGGTTATCAACCTTATCGTCAAGCCAAGCAGGACGATGATTCCGCAGGGGTTCAATGAGACGTCTTTCTTCGGAACCGACCGATCAACAGAGATTATTGCAGTTCTGGGTACAAATAAAGGATCAATCCGGGATAACAAGACAAAGGAGCCTCTGGAAGGGACTGCATAGTATGCTAGGCGTTTCCCGTGTTTCCGATGAACTCGAGCTTCGTTGGAAAGAATGAATTGAAAGAAGGTCGATTTCGTGATCAGGTGTGAAATCTGAACATCAGCATGAAATGAGAGAACAGATGACGTTTGGTCGTTTGGACGCTGCACTGCATGATCTCAAGATTTCTTTGTTTGCAGATGGTTTGTAGACGACGAAATCAGCCGTGAAACGATCATAAAACGTCATGGAAAAGTTATAATTCAGGTTGGCGCTCTTGAAGTGTTTTCAGGTATTAGAAAACAAAGCATCAGACACACTTATTTTTCTGGCTAGATGAGGGCCTGTAGCAGCTTAGTCGATCATGTAACTGCATCACCACGTGACAGAGCCGACGACCGGTTCTGAGAGTTGGCTGCGCCATCTCTCCGGCAAAAATAGAAGCCTGGTTTTTCATGTCGTCCACCTCGCTTACTTTATCACGTATTTCAATGAAATACGGCGGTAATGAAATGAGCCCAAAGAATGATCTCAGGTCATGTGTTAATCATGATTTAAAAGGTGATGCATCGTCCCTAAACGGATGTAGTTTATCGTCGGTTCGCAAAGAGAAACAACAAAGCGTTGCAATCAGCGAGCCAGCTTTTGTCTTGACTCGTAAATAGACGTGATCGAAACCTACTTCACTTAGATCATACAGTCATAAAAGCTGTTCGAAGTACTAAAATGCAGGATGGAGAAATGTGACAGTAGAGTGCGGTTTTTCCTATTACGATGATCATGATCATTGGTTCAGGGTGTTCTGATGTCCGTCCGTTAAGTTAGCATCGCATTCGTACTCGAATTCAGCGTGGAGTTCCGATTTCCGCTGATTTTGTGTACGGGTCAGTCTCACCAAGGTATTCACGAGCGTGCAATCTGCTCTTCTCCAGGTCAGTTTGCTGGATCTTTGGGTGTCAATAAAATGTCAACAATGGGGAACCCTGGCATTTCTTCGTTTACTAACAAAATCCTACAAAACCGATGTCATACTGATGCTCTAGATGTCCGCTTTCGTCACATCGCAAAATCCACTTTCAGGGTCAAAGGTGAAGGTCACGCAAAATAGGGTGCCCTGCCATTTCTCCCCTCATGAAAAAAATGTTCTTCATTTACTAAGAAATGCCAGGGTACCCCATCTTGTGCGACTTTGACCTTCGATCGTGCGAATTGATTTTCTTCGATGTGACGAAAGTGGACATGACAACATTAACATGGCATTCATTTTGTTGGATTGTTTTCAGAAACGAAGAAATTCCAGGGTACCCCGATTTGTGTGACCTTGACTTTTTACTTTGACAGTTGATTTGTTCCGATGTGGCGAAGGTGGACATCACGTGTATTAATATGGCGTTCATTTTGTGGGATGTTTCCATAAAGGAAGAAATGCCAGGGTACCCCGTTTTGCGTGACTAGCGTTTGACCTTCAAAGATGATTTTTTATGTCAGGAAAGTGGACATCACGAGTATCAGTGTAACATCCGTCTTGTTGGATTTCGTTGGTAAACGAAGAAATGCCAGGGTATCCCAATTTTGACATTTCATTGGCCTCTGCAGTTCAAACGATGTTACTTGGAGAAATGGAATTGTATATTCGTGAATCACTCGTTAAAACTGACCAATGGCCAAAATTTCTTGGAATTTGGAGCTCGACCCTGAACTCGAATACCAATGCGAAGTTAACTTAACGGACATTAATTCTACCAGTTATCCGTATCCAGACAAGCTCATACAAACAATGGGGACGGGGGGCATAAGTCTCCTATATCATGCACACCTCTGTTCAGACAGATTACCCGCAAGCCGATTTGTCAAGACGAAATAGACACTGCTTGCCCCAAAAAAGTTTGGGAGCACTAAAAGTCAAAACCTAAGCGAGCATGCACTTAGAAGGAGACAATGTTGAGCTATGTGTAATTTAAGCCTTGCACACTTCACCTGGAGATGCAGGTTAAGGCTGTTGGGATCTCGCATCTCCATGTCGAAGCCCGGAGTGTTCTCCATGATGCCCATGTGACGATTCGATACGTCGAAAACTCGACTGCCTGCAACAAAGCAAAAAGAAACGGCCAGTCACGGACGCGTGATCTCAGTGTTCCCGCGTTCGCCACGCGCCTTGGCCTTTTGACCCCGCCGCAGGGTAGACTTGCGCTGCCTTCCATTCCTTGGTTTGTTCCTGAAAATTTCAGGAAGTTTGAAGGCGGGATAGTGAGGGTGTTCCATAAAAAAACCTGATAGGACATAAGTTCTCCCTACAGTGGTGGTCGTAAATGCGCTTACATCTCCACCAGGACGGGTATGAATGAATGGAATGTGTGTTGCAGCAGCGACAGATGCCACCAAATCCGTTGTACTGCAGTAATACGTGCCGATAATACAGAGAGTCTGGCCTTAGTAGCACCTTAGTTTGGGTCGGCTTCTGCAGCTCACGTTTCGAAAGTCTCCAAGAAAGAACTAGTCGCCACGACCTGGCTGCAATATTTTCAATTAATAATCCATGTTTTCTTACCACCGCGTGAAAGCAACTGCTCAAACCGGCGGCTCCCGAACACGGAGAGATTCTAATTGCTTCTGACGTTTCTTTAGCGTGCAAAAATTCAGATGCCTGTAAAGCCATTTTTCAACATCCAAAAACATTTTGTTCTTGGCCTTTGTCCATTCATCGATCCTTTCATGCGAGGTCTCGAGCCTTGTGAATGCTATAGGCCTCGGCTGGGTTGGTCATGCCCTAACCGGTCACTGGCGAAGATCACGAGCGCGGCTTATCGATCTCACGGTCCGGCGACGGCATGTTTTAGTTACGACCGTAACAACACTGCTCCGCGGCTGGTTGGCTTGCCAGCGTCGTAACAGCGGCCGGACGCTTTGACAGCGCTCCGATGGCGTTCACATCGCGTGCGTGAGCCACTCTTGTGAAACTGTAATGTGCGAATCCACAGCGTTAATTGGAGGTGTTTCTAAAGTTCGTCGCTATGCTGTTGGTAGTGCACTCAGGCGCAGATCCATGGTTCACGGAATTCCCTCCTGCCCCCCCCCCCCCGCACAGAAATTTGTTCTCGTGACTGCCTATTGCAGTTTGGGAATCTATTGAAATTTCGCTCGGCATATTATGTAATAAGAACTGCGCAAGCTACAGCAAAAGTAAACACTCATCTTCAATGAAGAGACTAGCTGCTTGCCTACGCGTTGTGGGGTGGTTTTCAAATGCTGTTTTAAACTTTTTCAGAAGTGCTTTTTCATATTTTTGTTGGGCCCATTGAAAGAATGGATTGCACAAAATTTCGCCCATTTTGATCGGCGTTTTCCACTGTCATATGGGGTTGAATGTTGCTTACTGGGCGTCGTAGTTTCCAGTGCTGTCTGTACGGGCGGCCGGCAGCTAGCACCAGGCAGACAGGCACGGGTGGGCTCGGGTTATGTGACATGGACTGGGCTAGCACTCAGGGAGCGCGATCTTAACCATGTCACGGATTGGATGGCAAACACTGGGACTGTGCTTGTATTTTTATAAACACAGTTTCTGAAGCACTCGGACTCTGTCTATGAACTGACAACCAAGCCGCGAAATAGCCGAGATCGCGCTCTGAGTGTCGGCCCAGTCCATGTCGCGTAATAATCTAAAAACCAAAGACACGGATCCGGGCTGTTTCATGGGGAGCCCGATCCGTGCCTGCGTGCCTGGTAGAGCACTGGACACTGCAACAACCAACATTCAACCTCCATGTGACAGTGGTAAACGCCGATCAAAATCGTCGAAATTCGTCACAAGCCATTCTGCCAATTAGTCCATCAAAAACATGAGGAAGCGCTTATGAGAAAAAATTTCAAAACAGCACCGAGGACCATTATACCGGGCGCACAGTTTGAGCACAATTTGTTTGTTTACAGTTTGTGAAAACGTACCCGACTTCATAGCTCCCGTGTCGGTGACAGAGGAAGCTGTTGCTATGGCTCTTCCAGGCCAGAACGGGGAGACGGCGGCGGATTAAAGCCGCCACAGAGACTCACAGTTTAGACGTATATCACGCCAACAGAGAAAAATGGCTCCTTCGTAAGCAATGCACCGCAGTGATAGTGTTCAGAGTGACGTAACTAGGAGGCGCGCTAATTGGTCGGTCTAGCGTTACGGATCGACAGAGCTGACCGTGCTGTTCTCCGCCGTCAGTCGCCACTCCCAGCGTCACCACATCCGTCACAGCCGGTCGCCGCTACTGCCATCCGCCACCCGTCACAGCAAACAGCCGTTGCAGCGGACTGGCGTCACAGCGGACCGGCGGCACAGCGGACCGGCGGCACAGCGGGACGGCGTCACAGCAGACCAGAGTCACGGCGGGCGCAGAAGAACCTTCTCCACAACAGGCCGGCGTCACGTGACGGTTAGGCGTCACGATAGCGTCTCTGCCACCCTTGGTCTGGGTCTGCGTCCGGCTCGCCGCCGCCTGCCGCTCCGTCGACGCCGACGCGATACCGTGATTTACCGGCGCGGGGGCATGTGGCGGCGACGGGCCCGCGGCGGTCCGACTGTCCGCCCTGTTTTCGACGCCGTTGCGGCCGGGCCCGGCTATCGACCGTGCCAACCGGACCGCAACAGTGGCCGGCGTCACGTGCCAGCCCGGCCGAGCGTCACATTGGGTAATGGTCGCCCTGGTAAACGACGGGCAGGCCGGCCGTGGCAGCAGCATGAATCGAAAATGAGGAGGTGTCTGAGCTCCGCTCGACGTCAGTCATTCAGTGTCACGGCTATGTTGAGCCTTGGTTCCCACTAACGCAATATTAGAGATTCCAAACGCTGCTTAAGTTGGATTCGAGGTTTATCGAAGCGCTGTAGTTGTTGCTGATTGTTTCTATTCTCAAGGCGTATCAAAATACTCGTCGTCAGAAGCGGTAAAAACCACAATGAACTTGTGCGGTCTTTATCTCGCAGCCACCCATTCGAGATGCCATGAATAAGTTTAGAAAAGTGCGGTCAGATGAATAATTGCCAATTTCAATGGCAACATTTTTTTAGATCATAGATCATAGATCAATATAGATTTTTAGTACGAAAGAGATGCAAATGAATCCTGGGATTTTAAGAAGTGTCTTTAAATTGCCAGCCTTGGATACTGAACGAAAATGCCACGATAGGTTTGGAGTATTTGAGTGCGCATGTTCCTTCAACAACAAAACAGCACACCAGAACTGTTCAAACTAATACGACAGTAAGTCAAGACGTAGTAGTTAAGACATACAGTAGCAGTGTATCGTGTATGCTGCCATCAGATTGCCGTAACACCATAATATTAGGAAGCAGATTATCCTCAAAGCAGATTTTATTATATCGCAGTGCGATGATTCTTTGTAAGTATCTGGTTCTTCATGTCCTGCATAATCACAGCAACATATCTACCATGCCACTGTCATACTAAGGTATATATCATTAATGTTGATACGTCACATCTTTCTCCAAAATCCGTCTGAAAACTGGCAAAAAATATCAGTTTACCGCGTCCCTGTTTATTCAGTCCCGTTTGATCCAGCGTGTGTCAGAAGCAAAACGGCCTTCGGACAACAAGGAAGACGGCCATTCACCGCGGACCTAAGCCCCACAGGCAGCCCCGCAAAACCCAATCGGCCGTCACCTGCAGGAGGGCCACTCACCTGGCGGGGCCGGCCGGCGCTGTCTGCCGCCCTCAGGCCGGGTCGAGCGAGCCCGCGGCGCTGGAATGCTGTTTACCGGCGCGCCATGACGACCCGGGGGCCGACAACACGAGGCGGCGACCCCCCGGTCCCGTGGTCCGTTTGCACGGACGTCACGCGGCACAGGCCCGGTCCGGCTCGATACGCTGCCTCCTGGCGGTGCCGGCCGGACCTTGAACGACTAGGGGGCAACCTGCGCCCGGGGGCTCTTTGTGCGGCGGTGAATCGGTACCATGGGCGACCCGGCTCTTCTTGACACGGGGGCGGTTTGTCTGGTGCGGCCTGCAGACTGCCTGCTGAGGTACCTGCATGGAGGGGTGGCCTAGGTTCGCTGGGTTCAGTGCAGAGAGCAATAACTTACCGCCCGCCGAGCATTGATGTGCAGGGGGAAAAGAGCTGCACGGAACACAGCTTCTTGCGATAAATCAGCAAGCTTCCTTGTACACTTGTTTCTCGTGAGCAAAATGAAACAGACGAAGCCCCGGAAAATGTACTGTTGATAGTTGACTGTGAAAATATTTTGTCGCATTCACCGAAATACTAATAGCGAAAGAGATACTGCGGTTTCCTTTGGTTAAAATTCAGAATACACAAACTGGGCCTTTGCCATACATAATCTTCCTCTTAACCCTATTCCCGGCAGGGGGGGGGGCGGAATCCGCCCCCTCTCTGGTTTTTTGATTGCCAATTACAGGCTTTTTAACGCAGCTTCACGAAACTTGGTGACTTTTCTTAGCTATTCTTTCTACGTGCTGTGACAAAATTTCACAATTCTACTTTGCTCAAGAGCGGAGCCAGGCAACGTCTTTGGGAGGCACCTCATGCCATTTTTGGCCATGTTAAGGGTAAAAGGAAAATGTCTGCCAAAAACAGAGTTTTTAAGATAGAACTTAAAACCTTATATGGATGCATAGCTAAATAGTTGGGCCATGTGCAGAGAGAATTTTGTTCACCTGAGGTCATTTGGCAAGGTCAGGTCAAGGTCAAAAGTTAAAATTTGTTTTTTTCGCAATAATTTCGGCGCCGTTTTTTCAAATGCCAAACCCGGAAAACATATGACGTAGAAGGATGCCTTCTACTTGTGTACCAAGTTTCAGCTTGATATTAGGTCGGGTCACAGAGCTATGACCTAAAATGTCAGTGCGCGTACGCTATATCGCAATAGCCATAAAATGAAATTTTTGAAATAGAGTAAATTCAAATGATTGAAAACGTTTAAAGATAATATTAGATGCACACGAGATCATTCCAAGTGACCCCAATGTCACTGGAGGTCATTTCAGGTCAAAGGTCACAAGCTGATCTGAGAAACGTGTGACCATGACAGTTCCCCCTTTTTCATGTCCCTGGCACCGCCTATGCTAACATTATACAAATATTGTAATGCGATTTGTACTTCTTTAGTATAACATGACTAGCAGAAGCCAAAAAGGGTGTTTGCCTCTTTTGTTCATCCAGTTGTTAAAAAACTAATCCTCCTATTTTTGAAACCCTGTGAACGCTCATGAATTTTCTCAAAACTTCAGATTTGTGGACCCATGGTAAAAGCCCTATCCATAATCTCTCGATTCATGCCAGTTTCATCGAAATCGGTCGATAAACAACGGAGTTATAAGAAGTCCAAAAGTACCCCCCATTTTGACATTTTTGCCCCCCTGTATCCACAAATCTCAAAATTTTGAAAATTTCGTTTTATAAAAATGTAGTTCACGTCACGGCAAATCGATTGCTGTTTGTTGCGATGAAATCGGACAAGTAGTTCTCGAGATCTCGGGGGGGGGCCGAATCCCCCCCCCCCCCCTGCCGGGAATCGGCCATACCGTCTAGCCCTCCGGGAATAGGGTTAATATTTATCCAGATCTTCAAGCAAGGTGAATTACGTGCCACTGGAACGGTGGCCAACTGCCGACGACAGACTGCCTCCGATATATTATTAGCAGATCCGGGATGGATTAACTTTAAGAACTAGATGGTGATATCGCAGACGAGCATTTTTTTTCAAACGACTACACCCTTAATCGGCGACCTCAGCATGTTTTAAATCGGTAATGATGGGCAGAGAAATGGCCGGACGATTCGAGAGCATTGGAATGTGATATCGTCAACACGGTCAACAAACTGGACTTTTCCCTTTTACAGCCCTTTCATCTCCCAAAACTAGACCTGTGTGACTGAAGTTCCCTGTCTAAAACAGAACCATTGGAACGTTTGACCGAAGCAAACCACATGCAAAGCATGGACCAAACTTACATATAGCACATAAAACTGCAGATAGGTATTGATAAATTAAATGTGTGCTTATGTTTCACCCAGCTCTCAGGCTATCCCAGCTTCTGATGCGCACTTAACCCTATTCCCGGCAGGGGGTCTGAATCCTCCCCCTTGGGTTTTTTACTTCTCAGTTCCAGGGTTTTTGATGCACCCTCACGAAACTTGGTCACTTTTCCTAGCTATTTCTTCTTCGTACCTAAACAAAATTTTGTAATTCCATTTTGCTCAGGGGCGGAGCCAGGCAACATTTTTGGGAGGCACTTCAGGCCATTTTTGGCCCTGTTGAGGGCAAAAGGAAAATGCCTACCAAAAATGGCGTTATTAAGATAAAACTTAAAATCTAATATCAATGTATAGATAAATAGTTGGACAATATACAGATTCAGTTTTATTCATTTGAGGTCACTTTACAGGGTCAAGGCCACAAACCAAAATCTGGTTTCATAGTAATTGTTTTGGCGTTATTTTTTTGAGTGCCAAACACGGAACATATATGACATAGAACGGTGCCCTCTTTTTGTGTACCAAGTTTCAGCTTGATATCGGATCAGGTCACAGAGGTATGACCTAAAATGTCAGTGTGTGTACCTTATATCACAACAGCCGTCAAATTGAATTTAAGAAACAGAGTGGATTCAAATGATTTAAAGCGTTTTCATACAACATGAAATGCACACAAAATCACCCCAAGTGACTCGAAGGTCATTGGAGGTCGTTTAATGTCAAACGTCGTAAGTTGATCTGAAGAATTTGCGACCATGATAGTCCCCCTTTTTCAAGTCCCTGGCACCGCCTATGCTAGCATCATATAAGCATTGTAGTGCAGTTTGCACTTCTTCAGCATAATATGACTAATAGAAGCTAAAAAAAGTGTTTTAACTTTTTTGCTAACTCAGTTTTTGAATGAATAATCCTCCTATTTTTGAAACCCTGTGAACGCCTATGCATTTCCCCAAAATTTTAAATTCAGAGAGCACTGATAAAAGTCTCATTTATAATTTCTCAATTCATTCTAATTTCATCCAAATCGGTCCATAAACAACACAGTTACAACGAGTCCAAAAATATCCTCGATTTTGACCTTTTTGCCGCCTTGTGCCCGCCCTTCAAAAACTTTGAAAACTTCTTTTTATTAAAAAAATGTAGTTCATGTCATAGCAAATCGATTATCGTTTGTTGCGATGAAACCAGATGTGTAGTTCTCGGAGGTATCGGGGGCTGAGTATCAGGGGCCCCTGCCGGGAATCGGCCATACCGTCTAGCCCTCCGGGACTAGGGTAAAGCATAAATCTGTCGGATATTTATCCTATGTTGCCTGCTCCACTGTCAGTACAGAAAGGCAATGCTACAGCGTGAACTACCCACCGCCAGCCCACCTTCTAGTTAGTAACAGACCAAAAAGCCTTTGACTCCCGTCCGAGAGAGAGTGGGGGTATAACTAAAGATGGTCTTGCGTAAAGATGGTCATACAATACTTAAGCTTGAAAATTATGTTGCCTTGGTTCCTACGTTCAACGAAAAACAAAACACTTTCCTATCCTTTCGTGACAAAAAAATAGGATGCCCAATACTGACTTACAAAAGGACGTGGTGATAGCATGAGTTTCATTGATGTTGCCTTTTGCTGCCTGCGCATGGCCCTTTTCGTTGTCTTTTCTTTCTTTATTTCCTTTAAAGGCGGCGAAAGGCACGTCGGTGGTGCGTCTGTCACCGCTCACCACCATGGCAACGTAGCTTCGAGTCGCCCTGGCGCTCGCTATTTCTTCCGCAAGTCACTTGACCACCGACCTGCAGATGGAGACCGTGGCTGACGCGCGACAGTCTCACCATGTCGAGCAGTTGAACCTTCCACTCAGAATTATGTTGTTAACGTGAAATTCGGCGACCGGATGTGGAAATCAGAGTCCGTGCAACAAGCACGACATGGAGAGAACTCTGATTCCAAAGCACCCTAGGAAAGCATTTGGATCGAGTTTATCAAAAGAGGAAGAGGCACCTCATAGCAACTACTGTATATGCACCAGTCGTATGTCTGTCATGAATTGTATTCGTCGAACTTCATGGTGGAATGAATACGTGTAAAGTTGACTCTATTTTGCGTACCATGCAGATATGCTGGTGCAGGCTGCAGGGAAATCATATTGTTTTGAATTCAACGCCTTTACCAGGACTTATTTGCATCAACAAAACAACGAATGTCAATCTGAACGCATCTCGGCCGTTATTACTACCTTCCTCCATGTAAGCAGGAGTCGTTATGTTTGAATTTATATTAAAAAGAACTGATAAGTATCAGCAACTGAGCTACCCGCACACGATCTAAAATATCACTCAAACAGTCTGAAGCACCACCATTTTATTTACAACGGTGCAATTCTTCTGGACCGTTACTGGATGGTTTCAGTGCAACGGAATTGTAAATTCCATCCTCGGATAAATAAAGCCAAGGTAAGCGGTCGTCCTTCCCGTTGCAGTCTTGGCTCATTAGCAGAGCCGAGTTACGTTGATCGCATTGAATCTGGTCAACATGCTGTTTGCATGTCACCGGGTCAACTGCTTAGCCAGCAGCCTCGTAATGCACTCATTATGCAAGTGCACAGGACGTGACCATGGCAAAACGATTAAATGGCTTCAGGCCGACCGGCGCAGGCGGTCAGGGTCAATTGGTGCTATGCCCTTGAAGTTGGGGCTCAGCAGGGTCTGGTGGTGTCCTGTAGGGCCCAGCCAATTTCTTACAGTCAGGGTCCACAGGGGGTTGTTGCAGGAAGTGTTCTTCAGAGGGTTAGAGGGTCAGTGGTGTCTTGCCCCAGGGTCCAACAGGGTCTGATGGTGTCCTGATCCTACAGTCAGGGTCCAGCAGGGCTAGTCTGTGTCCAGCAGGGTCAGATGGTGTCTTGCTCCTGCAGTCACTGTCCAGCAAGGTCAGTTGGTGCCCTGCCCGTACAGCCAGGGTCCAGCAGGGTCAGGTGGTGTCCGGCCCCTACACACGTTGCAACATGTTGCGGACCAGTATCGAATCGAATGTAGATTTGGCACGACCCGTATGTCCACAGCGTGAGTGCATGTAGTTTCTGGAAAATCAACGTTTGAATTGGGTGATTGGCCAGTTCCGATACCAGTGAGCATGTTTCATCCTGAGGCGCATAGCAATGGAAGACCCTCAGCCGATCTAATCTATGTTCCATGGCCGTGATGAATGACTAATGGTCTACATCACAATACGCACCGTCGGTGACTGAAAGGTACCTGTAACTACTACTACCATGATGGTGGAACTACTACTGAAGTGATTACTACCTGCCGAAATACAAAACTCAACAAGTGAGTCCAGTCTCTTGATGAATGAATGAGTGAATGATGAATAAATGAATGAGTAAGTCAACCAATGAATCATTGAATGAAAACTTCAAACCCAGTCCAAAACACTGATAAATCATGATCAGCTGACCATCCCTAATCACCTAAGTTTCCAGGGATACCAATACAGCCCAAGAGGCCAACGGACTGGCATTATTTGGTACCGTTAGGAGCGACAGACTGTGAGACGAGACACACCATGTAACTAGTTCCCCACGCCACTTGGAACACGCACGAATCAAGCCGTTGCATGGCCGTTGATCGACCATTGATATATAAGGCATTGTCAGTTAAGTTCTGGAACTTTGTCGTAGGTATTTAGTTGTCTGGTAGGTGCTACACGTCTGTAGAACAAAATCAGCAGAGATACGGAGTCTCTGAATCGCTATCGTTGAAAGGTCATGGGTGAAACGCATAGCGTCGTGAGATGTCGTGTCGCCAGCTGTGAGCCCACAGCAGAAAAAGGAACAGGGAATTCTGCTGGAGTCTGATATTTTGACGTTGTTTATTGTCATTTTACTGTCTTTCGCAACCGACCACAGTTGCTTTGATTTCCCATGAACTTCTAGCACAAGGCAGTTTCCTCTGCTGAGATAATTTAATGACACTTCAACGACATTTTCACTAGCGTCACCCTCGCGTTTACGATAAACACGCAAGCATACTGGTTCGCTGATGGCGCACTTGCACAGATGGCGTTTGTGACGACGGAGACCATCTAGGTGTCGCTTTGGAAGCGTGCGCTGACAGTGCAGCAGCACTAAGCGCATTTGGATTTGTAGAATACCCCACGCTTTGTGGACCCGATCGTTCGTAGAAATCCTGGTCCTCAAACAAAAATAGGAGTTCGCACTATCCATGTTGACGTCCGTAGCTAGGGTTCGGTGAATACCAAATTGCGTAGGCTTGTTTTAGTTTACAAATGTCCCTTTTCATATTCTTAACGAGATGGCATTGGCCTCATTTCGTTGCCTGTTTTTCTTTACCTTTACGTATACTTGCGCCTTAACTATTTTTTCGTGAACTAGGCTGCATTCCCGAGAAAACGATGCTAAATTCTGCGTGTGACTTTAAGGATAAAATATTCAACGAAATGGGTTCAGGTCATTTCAAAATCTCTATTAGTTGCGTGACGTTCTAGCAAAAGCGTGATATGTGTTCATTTGCGTCTTCAGTAAACAAACTACTTAGTGCTTGTCCAAACTAATCGTACAGTTACCAACCTCAACGCAGTGCAGTGGCATAGTCGAATCAACTCTGAAAAATGTCACTGTCAGATTTCGAGTCCTTCTCACAACCCAATAGGGCATTGTTAAAAATTATGTGCAGTTGGATGGCATGGCCTCCTACCCCAGTCCCCGTTACTAAGTATATACGAAAACGTACGCCTCACTATATGTCTTAGTGGAAATAGATGGCAGGGCCTCAATTACGCTTTTGGTTGAACACCACGCAACCAAAACCTTTCAAAAAAAATTTTGTTAAATGTGCTTTTTCTTCGAACTAAGCCTACACCCATTAACCCTATTCCCGGAGGGCTAGACGGTAGACGGGCTAGGCCGATTCCCGGCAGGGGGGGCAGATTCGGCCCCCCCTGAGATCTCGAGAACTACTTGTCCGATTTCATCGCAACAAACGGCAATCGATTTGCCGTGACGTGAACTACATTTCTATAAAAATAAATTTTCAAAATTTTGAGATTTGTGGATACAGGGGGACAAAAATGTCAAAAGGGGGGTACTTTTGGACTTCTTATAACTCCGTTGTTTATCGACCGATTTTGATGAAACTGGCATGAATCGATAGAATAGGAATAGGGCTTTTACCATGGGTCCGCAAATCCGAAATTTTGAGAAACTTCATGGGCGTTCACAGGGTTTCAAAAATAGGAGGATTAGTTTTCTACCAACTGAATGAACAAAAGAGGCAAACACCCTTTTTTGCCTTCTGATAGTCATGCTATACTAATTAAGCACAAATCGCATTAAAATGTTTGTATAATGTTAGCATAGGCGGTGCCAGGGACATGAAAAGGGGGAACTGTCATGGTCACACGTTTCTCAGATCAACTTGTGACCTTTGACCTTAAATGACCTCCAGTGACCTTGGGGTCACTTGGAATGATCTCGTGTGCATTTAATATTATCTGTAAACGTTTTCAATCATTTGAATTCACTCCATTTCAAAAATTTCATTTTATGGCTATTGCGATATAGGGTATGCGCACTGACATTTTAGGTCATAGCTCCGTGACCCGACCTGATATGAAGCTGAAACTTGGTACACAAGTAGAAGGCACCCTTCTACGTCATATATATTCCGGGTTTGGCATTTAAAAAAACGGCACCGAAATTATTGCGAAAAAACTAATTTTAAAGTTTGACCTTGACCTGACCTTGTAAAATGACCCCAGATGAACAAAATTCCATCTGCACATTGCCCAACTATTTAGCTATACATTCATACAAAGTTTTAAGTTTTATCCTAAAAACTCTGTTTTTGGCAGACATTTTCCTTTTACCCTCAACATGGCCAAAAATGGCCTGAGGTGCTTCCCAAAATCGTTGCCTGGCTCCGCCCCTGAGCAAAATAGAATTGTGAAATTTTGTCACACCACGTAGAAAGAATAACTAGGAAAAGTCACCAAGTTTCGTGAAGCTGCGTTAAAAAACCTGGAATTGGCAATCAAAAAACCCGAGGGGGGGCGGATTCCGCCCCCCCCCCCCCCTACCGGGAATAGGGTTAAGAATAAAACATCTACAGAATGCGCAATGTTCAAGTAGTGGCCTCAAAATACAACGACTGCCTTCAGGCAACACTGCACATAACGCGAAGGCTGATTGGATGGGAATCATGTACATTGTCAGAAGCACTATACTATCGAGAAATACTATGTCTTGGGGATATAACGACAGACAACGCCCAAAGCGGTCGCTGGCTGTTGTGACTGAAAGCTCGTCAGTCGTTTGGTACATGTTCTTGCCTTCCGGGGGCCAGGCCGGTGCAAAATATTCCAACTCCAGGCCAACTCCAACTCCATGTTTAAGAACCAAATTTAACCCGGCACCGCTTGGCGTGTTTCTGTACCCGCGACCGTCTGGGCGTGTCAAAAAGGACACCCCCAGTTATGTCAGGATCTAATCGTCGGATCTGAGCCGGTCTACCACTAACTAACTAACCACTAACTGAGTCTTGCGATTTAGAAAATACTATGTTAGCCCTGGTCATATGACTTATGTCGTCACATCTGACGTAAAACGCAAAATACGACGTCGGAAAAACTGACACCGGTTCACACATCATATCATCAGCAGCACTAGTTTTTAAACCTCCAACTGGGTATCAAACGAAACGCCACAATCGTCCGCACCAGAAGCATGCCGAAATATTAAAAATGTCAGGTCAAGGTCAGCCTAGGTCAGCTTATTTACTAGTCTTACTTGACATGCCAAAGATCGATGTTCACTCGCGGCCGTTTTGCTTCACGCGGCAAAAAAGGCGAAAGTGAAGCCTTTTGATGATAAGATTTGCATCACCTTTGCATCACCATAAACCTGCTCTCCATCCAGTCAAGGTAATTTTAGGTCAGGTAAGATAAGGTTGTAGCATCCTTCCTGACAAAGAGCAATAATTACTCCCTGAGATTCTTAATTGCGTCAAGTACAGAACTATAATGACATCTCGTGATAATGAAATCTGCTCTGTCTTTTCTTTATCGGGTCAAGGCCAAGCTAGGTCAGAACAGATGGTCATTCTTCATCCTCTGAGTTGAAACAATAATTGCTTTCTGCTGCCACTGAAAGATCTTACCAAACAATGTTGTACTTTATTTCTTTTTGACATCGGCCTATGACGTCACCTGACATGATGTTACGTCGCATTTGGTGAACCTTGCTAAGAGTTGCATACAGATTTGCTTGTCTGGTTTGAACGATGGAAAAGGTCAGTGGCAGCCACTACTATCATCCACAATGCAAATAAGTTTTACTATCACCATGCATGTGACCTAGCACGACCTCTAATGTTGACTTGTTACAGTTTTGTATTCTTTTGTTATTGTGTCCTATGTAAATCCAAATAATCCATGCATTACATTCGCGAATATTATCAAAAAGCGAAACATATTCGTGCCACTGCCCGAAGAGGCGAAAACATGCATGGAAGGGGCCTCATATGACGTCATATCCCCGTGACCTGACCATGAAAATGGTTTTTGATGTGAAAATACGTAGATTAATTGATAAATAAGCACTGAAGGTTTGGCTGGATTGGCTTTTATAGTTCAGAAGTTATTCACAAAAAAATCGAGGAGGTGCCTTATCTGATACCCCTAGGCGGTGCTGGGTAAAAGAAGAAATAAAAGAAAGAATAAAAAAAAGAAAGAAGAAGAAAGACAAAAAAGAAAGAAAAAGAAAAGAAAAAAATGTGGGCAGACAGGGAGTTTTAACGTCCTTTAACTGTTTCTTTCCGACGGTCATTCAGCATCACAACCTTAGGCTAACTTTTCCAATAGGGCTTGCGCGATTTGCATGTTCAAAAATTGAATTATGACACTTTGATGGCAAACCAAACACATAGTTGCTTCCTCGGTGATACGAAGGGGCATATCCAGAGCGAATCAGTGCCATGCCATCCCACTTTTGCCAGAAAATCCAGGGTCAACATGTTTTGCGCCCCCCCCCCCCCCCCCGGCTTCGGACAAGTATTGCACATATTTTGTTTTCGGAACAACATTTGGCCCATATAAGTGTTAATTTCTACGTGTTAAGGCCAAAATCCGGGGAGAATTCAATATTTGAAGGTATGTTAGGGATCTGAACCCCCCACTCCACCCCGGCTTTATTATCACATGGTATAGGGCCGCCAGTGGTGAGAAGTAGCGGTAATTAACGACATGTTTAAAATACAATTGGGAGAAATTAATTTATGGGTCCTAGAACATCTGAATTTAAGAAATGTAACCCAAAAACATGGTTGATAGGGATTAAGATATGTTCTGCACACGTTCGCAATTGCGCGACATCGATCACCTGCCCATGCTGCTGCCGGAAATGAAGCTTTCATAGCCGCGCTGGTACTGGCTCCTCGCACACACAAGTTCCTGAAATATTTAGCACAGAGATCAATGCATCGTCACGCGACACACATCTGTCTCTGGGAAGCACTGGAGCAATGTCAGTGAACTCATATACCACCATTCTGTGAGTAAGTATGTTTGATGCATTGATGCCAGAAAATTAAGAGATTTCATGAGCTGCCGATAGATGGCAGGGTGAGAAAGTTCCTCCAGGTATACTGTACCGCCAGGCACACGATTGAATGGGATTATCCGAGACCGTTTCGCTATAGATCAGTTCGGAGTAGACGCAGGCCCACAGTTCGTGTGCTGGCTTTAAGTCATAGCGCCAGGAGAATTCCAAACGCTGCAATAAAAAGACCGGATCTATTTGTGTTGTCCCAGACCATAAAATCTGACAGAACCAGCTGCAATCAGGTTGTAGTGCCATGTTTCCGTGGCTGTGGTCATCTCTGAGCGTAGACGCCAAAAGCGGGAGTCTGTGGGACAGAAGCCCCCGGACAACTCCCGAAATATAACATTATCTGTATGGCGTTACATGGGAAGAAATGGCTTAAAATTCTTGACCCGCAACTCAGAAAACTTTTCGTTATTACCAGCTCTAGGCGAATCATTTTGAGTGTACATTTAGTGCGTTTCATAGGACATGACATACCGCCCACGCCTCCATGTAAAAACAGAATCTGCAGTTAAATTTTCTTTGTCATTGGCTTTGGAGGCATCTCGCTGTACATATTCACTCTGAATGACATTATCATGCCTCTTGTCGTGTCTGCCTCCATGGAATTAAATGTTTAAAAGTTCTCTTTTTGGCTTCGTAAAGTAACTGGGTGTTTTTAGTGATGGCGAACCAGCATTGTTATCTTAAAAAGATCACTCTGCAGAAAAGAAGCAATGGGCCCTCTGGACCCCACTACGAGGGACTATATCAGTGTTGATTTGTCAAATAAACGCATATGAGAAGCTACATGGATATATTCTTCTTACAAGTCTTTTTACAATTTTTTTACCTATGCTTTCGACTATCATGGATATCTTGGACGGTAAAGTATTAACCTGTTAGCCTAAGGCGTAGCAGTCAGTTTTGCATGATGTCTCTCGCCGCTTCGGGTAACGCAGACGCTTAATATGAGTCGAATTAAACCCTTGCACAGGAACTGGATGGCAACGTCTAGCAAAGTTTACGTAGATCTGTGCTACGTGTTCGGAAGTATTTCCTGGAGTGTGAAGAATTGTTTCATTGGTGTATTCAAGGAAAACAACCAGGCCAAGGGAAAAGCTGCCCACTCTTCTATGCAGGAGTAAACAACACCGCATGCCTGGCCAGTGAATCATTGTGGCCCAGCCGCTGGTGCGATCGATCCTCGCCAGGCTGCGCTGGGCCCGTCCACCCTGGCCCAGCTCCTGTGTTGACTTTTGGTAGCTATGAGACGGTCGTGTCCTGGAGGGCGACACCCCTCTTTTTTCGGTCGTTGCCAAGTCTCGAACGGCGAGGTTCCTTGCTCTGTTACCTTTTCCCACAGAAATCGGGCACAGAGATCATTTAAAAATCGATGAGCCATTACTGACCAAATGCCCTAGCAACGGCATACCACAACACATTAGACCAAGGACTACGACCTCTGCCACCGATACCCCTGGCACGCGACGGCCATCCGCACCGTCCAGAACGACTGCAGCTGAGTGGCGAGCGTATGTCAGAGGCTGTGTAGATTGTCTGGTGGACGAGGGACGCGTTCCTGGGCGTCACAGGTAGCTGGGGGCTCGACTGGACCACATTACCGGCCCGAGGCGAGCTGCTCCCTGCCCTGAGGCGATCTTCCAGTTTCGCAAGACAGCTCTTACGGAAAACATGGTGAGTTTGTGCTACCGGGTCATACACTTGGACACAATAAAATTTAGTGACGTTTAACGCCAGGCACATATATTCGTTCTATTTTCCTAGTTCCTTTGGTGGCTGAGCGGTTTTAAAAAGTATGAATATGCGTGGGGTAATTGATAGGTTCGTGGCCTAAGGTACAAAGAGATGGGCTATACAGTTTTAACTAAATTCATTTCAACACTTTGAATGATTACTCAAGATGTTTGAGGTTAAACCTGTTGTATTTTTGTTATTTGAAGAAGTTTATGAGTCATCAATTTTTGAAAAAAGGGATAAAATCGTCCATCGTGCAGTCATCCGTTACCTGGGTATCAAGGCCTTAAATCCCATGGAGATCCACGAAGACAGGATGACGACACTAGAGAAGATTACCTTTTCCTACAGCATGGTGAAGAAACGGGCTGCTGAATTTAAGCGAGGCAAGGAAAACTTGGAAGATGACCCTCGTCCCGGGAGGCCTGTCACCGTCACCACAGAGGAAACTATTGGCGAAATCCATGATATGGTCTTGGCAGATCGACGACCAACAGAACGTTACATCGCCACAGAGCTGGACATCTCCCAGGAACGTGTCCATGAAGTAATCTGCAATGGACTCAAAATGACCAAGGTTTTAGCTCGCTGGGTCCCAAAGCTCCTTAGACCTGAGCAGAAGTGGATTCGGCACAACGCGTTAAGGGGCAATCTTTCCGTTAATGATACAGATCCCGGAGGGATTTCTCCGGCGATTCATGGCCACAAATGAGACTTGGGTGCACCATTTCCAAACAAAGGTGAAAGAACTGCCGAAAGAATGGAAACGTCCAGGGTCTCCAGTTCCAAAGAAAGTCAAGTCAGTGATGTCTGCAGAGAAGATGATGGCCTCCTTTTTTTGGGGTGCAGAAGTAGTGCTGCTGATGGACTACCTGGAAAAGGGTCTCAGTGTCACCGGGCCAGACTACGCCGATCTCTTGAGGCAGCTACGAGAGAAAATTAAAAGGAATCGGTGTGGAAAACTGACAAGAGGGGTGCTTTTTCACAAGGACAACGTTCCATCTCACAAGTTCACGGTGGCCATGGCTGCTATCCATGAATGTGCATTCCAACTTGTCGACCACCTGCCCTATTCACCTGATCTGGCGCCCTCAGATTACTACCTGCTCCCTAAGATGAAAAAGGAGCTCAGGGGTTGCCATTTTGCCACTGATAATAACGTCATCAACGCTGTAGATCATTTCTTGGAGGCCCAACACGCTAACTTCTACAAAGAAGGGATCCGTATGTTCCATGACCTCTGGACAAAGAGTTATCTCAAAGTACATCTTTGCACCTTAGACCACGAACTTATCAGTCACCCTACGTGGCTTTACTCTAAGGATCATTTATTACCAAAGAAGTAACCAGAAATTGATTGCATTGCTGCTGCACGGAGCACCGCAAACGCACTTTTGTTAACAATGACCTGCCTTGTCTACTCAGAAGAAAGTGCATTGTAATTAGATAGTTTGAGTCCGGGTCAAAACATGTTCGCCTTTGAACTCATCGGCTTTTTGTTCTCGGATTCGTGTGAATCGATTTATAATTTCCAAGTAGTGGACCCGGACTCAAACTCACAAAGTGACAGATCACTGGACTCGGATCGGGTTGGATCGGACTGGATCGGACTGAATCGGACTGGATCGGAGGACCGAAGGGAATGGAGAGAATTCAGACTCGTACCCAAAGCAATGGAATTATACTCGCAATCAAACTCGCTGCTATGGCCTCAAACCCGTGTGCGATTGCTCTGGTTGTTTGCAACGAGCTAGAAATACGATGGCATAAACATACATGCTGGGAGAAGTATAGCGTTTCTGTCAGTGGCTCACACCAGCCAGGCTGGCCGGATGGCGCGAACGACCGTCGTGCGGGTGGGGGTGAAGGGAGGCCGCTCGCAGATGTTCGAACGGCGAGAAATGACGGCACTAAATCCCCGTCGGGCAAGACCTCGAAGTAGGATACGAACCCACTATGGCCTCCCAGCAAAGGCATGGCGAGAATTGGAGCAGTGTCTTCAACGTCGGTGCCAGACTGTCCGGCGCCAGCCGCAACGAGCCAATGCCGCCTCAGGGAACGGCAACTCATCCGTGCCCACCACTCATTTATCACGCAGAATTTGTCCGCTCGTTACATGTGCCAGTCAGAGCCAAATTGTTCCCCATGGAAATCCAGAGAACAGCAGCACATCGCCTACTCAGTAGGGAAAAATTTACGAGAAGAAGCATTATGCACAGGATAGTCTTTTTAGGCAATGCAAGATAGGGGAACAGAAGAACAGTGTCAACGACCATTGGAGTTCGGCGAACAAACGTAGAAACAACGAAAGACATTTCATGAAAGTGAACATGTGGGCATTAATCGAGACAAAAAAATTCATCGCCTCCTTCCACTTTCCTAAAAAAAATTGCGACAAAACAAGCAAAAACAACGTATTCATTATCTTACTAGCGAAACCCAGGATAAACTGAGGGTCGGCTACCACCCCTAGACGTACAGCCGTAGCACTGTAAATGTATGTAGAGCTTGGGTGCTGGTCGACTGTCGGAGCTGACTGTGGCGCACTCGGAGCTGAGGGTGGCGCTGACGGTAAGTAACGGCGACTCCGAAGGGTTGACGGGACATTCAGGAATAGCCTTTTCGTGTTGATAATTTCTCTGGTTTCCAGCCCATTCCTGACAACTTTCGACGCTTCCATACACGCAATGCGATTTGATCTGGCCCAGTAAAGCTTTTCTCGTCTCCAGATTACTCTTGGCAATGTTCTGCTGACTTGCATTATTCGACACCGGGACCGGCTGAGCCTATTTTCCGCTAATGTGTGTGACTGTCCTACGTTGGTTTTCAGCCTCACGCTGTGGCGCAGTCTAGCAGTTACATTTTCGTTCTTTTCACCAGTTTCAGATTTTCTTAGCTTGGTCCGTGCGTATGGTATTCCGCGAAGGTGGGTTTTCCAGCGTGGACTCGCCTAGCTGTCAGTGTTATTGCAGTCCCGCGCTAGGAGTGAGCTAGAAGTGCGAGCGCATCCCCGGTCTAATATACTCCGAGCAGCAATGGGACTTTATGGCCATTATAGCCTGAGCCGCACAACGATGCGAAGACATAAGGAGATCGGAACAAGAGTCTTTTTTCATCATGCCAACTGTTTGGCAGGATGAAAAATTTGTTTGGTCACTGTACGCTTAAGTAGACTATGCATTGGCTAAAAACGACATGATAACCTTGGACTTTATTCAAACGTTTTTTTGTACCATGCTTGAGTCTTATGATGCCCATTGTCCGTATATCAATTCCAGAACCGACCATCTACAGTTAGAATGGCACTTCCGTCTAATGTGTGCCTCGTGCGATGGCGAAATCGGTCTTGGTCACTCCGGGGTTCGGAAACACTTGTTTTCTCGCCCCCAGTGCGTGTTATCAGGTTCTCGTCACTCCGGCATCCTTCATCACCCGCTCTCTGTTCCCCAGCGTGAAGTGATCAGCGTCCACGTGGGCCAGGCCGGCGTGCAGATGGGCAACGCCTGCTGGGAGCTCTACTGCCTGGAGCACGGCATCGCGCCCGACGGCCAGATGCCCTCCGACACGACACCGGACAAGGCCGACGACAGCTTCAACACGTTCTTCTCAGAGACCGGCACCGGGAAGCACGTGCCGCGGGCCGTCTTTATCGACCTCGAGCCCACCGTCGTCGGTCAGTTGGGGGTCGGCTCTGATGTCACCATTGATCAATATGTGACGTGCCGACTTTCTCACTCTGACTCGGTTCTGGTTGTCACACCATAGTTATGAGGCATGTCGGTTACCATGGATACCAATGTATGACAGGCACGTCGGGCGTCCTACGCCACGCTCGTTCCACGCGTCAAAAAGACGGGACTGCTGCTAGCTTTTCTAGATTCAAAGCCCAGTTAAAACTACGACATGATTTTGACATGACTCCTCTGGGATCAAAATTGGTGACTTGGGTTTGTCTAGATGGTGTATTTTCCGAGATGTTGCAGGCATCAGCAGTGATGGAAAATGGTTTATGCAACATGCAAGACCTTTAGAATAGATCAGGAACAAACCATGGCTGGAGAAACATCGCATTTATTTCGGACATTCAGCAGCTTTTATGTGCTATAACGCACGGTTTACACAACCCCTTAAATCGCAACAGAAGGCGTGTAACTGCAGCCAGTGGCCTTATCTTGAACCACGTATGTATTGTTATTTGTGTTTTTATGTACATGCTTATGAAACGCCAGCCATTTTCTGAGCCGACTGTCTGACGACGGCCTGCCGATATACCAGCTGAGTCGGGTCCGCGCTGCAGATGAGGTGCGCACGGGCACGTACCGGCAGCTGTTCCATCCGTCCCAGCTGCAGAGCGGCAAGGAGGACGCGGCCAACAACTACGCCAGAGGACACTACACCATCGGTACAGACCGGCCAACTTCAGCTCCGCATCCTGGTCCCGGAGACTGACTGCAATGCACGAGTGTTGTTGATCAAGGAAACATGCCACTGGTTATCTGTTGCTGACTAGAGGCCAGTTTGAAGCGTATTGGCAGCAAGAGTTCTCTTACTTTGCTGTTAAAGCTTATTTTGACTTGATTATGAGAACAGATAATCTTTCAATGCTGGGAGAAACTTGGGTTTACACACGGGACATATATATTAACATGGATTCAACGTTATATGTACATATATATTGGAAAAAATACACTTAGTTTCGCATTTTCGGAGTCGCAAATTATGTATCAAAACCAACCGTTTCGAGCCATCCTGGCTCCTTATCAAAGCTTTACATATACACAGCATCAATTCCGTTACACACATTCACCAACCATGTTTTTCTTAACGCACGTACATGAAACAGTTCAGTCGGAGCTTTCACCGCAGTATTTCGCTTTTATCATGCCCGCTATTACCACGTTATTGAACGAAAACTGATCCGGTGGCATATTTACATTTTCTGTTGTGCTGGTCAATGCCGACTCCACGATATGCCTTTTGATATAGTCATTTGGACTGAACACAGTTTTGGCCTGGTCAAAATCTAGTGAATGACTAAAATCCCTTACATGTCAAAAATGGCACTTTTTCGCTTCCAATCCGCGTATCTCTCCGCTGTTCGTATATCGTTTTTGATAAATCCCTTCCTGTCTCTCCGAGATAGGCTCTCTTGGGGCACTATTTACATGGAATAGCATAAACACCAATGGTTTTGTCTCTTCTTGGTTGGTTTCTTATCAAAGTTTTCCTAATCGTGTTAGGGTACGTAAACGCCACACCCAACCTTCCTCGTGATAAACTTGTCTGAAGCCTTTTAAGCCTTCGTTATACGGCAGTACTAAACATTTTTTGGTGTGTTTTTTCTCTCCCTATTTCTTAATAAAAATGTTCTGTTAGCCGGCAAATGGGCTTCATGGATAAACCATACAGGATATCTAGAAAAAATCCTTCCGAGGCTCAGCTTAGATATACCAACAACAAACAAGAAATTTATAGATCTCATTGAACTTGCTATAGACTACAATGTATTCGCAGCCAAGGATGGGTTGTATAGAGGGAAGGAGGGCTTAGCCATGGGAAATCCCCTTTTACCTATTTTGTCAAACCTTTTCATGGAGTATTTCGAAAGCAAGCTTTTTAAAGATATAGTTCTACCCAACTTGGTTTGGCTTAGCTACGTAGATGATGTAATTTCAATTTGGCCTGAAGACAGCGACTTCGATAATCTTTTCATTCGGCTGAATGATCTCCATTCTTGCATCAGCTTCAAAGCTGATTGGGAAACGAACAACCAGATCTTTTTTGGGGTATTTTGGTGCACAAAGGACCCACAGGGTTACATTTTCGATTTACCGAAAGCCGACTAACTCAGACACTTGCATTATTACTCTTTTTATGATAAAGAGACCAGGAAGGCAGTGATTTCAGGATTATTCCTCAGAGCGAGTAGGATTTGTAACTCAGAAACACTCGCGAATGAAACAGAGATATTAAAAGAGTATTCGTAGGACTACGATATCCGGAATGGTTTATTCATGAAGCCCATTTGCCGGCTAGAAGAACATCTTTTATAGGGAGAGAAAAGACGCACCCCAAAAAATGTTTAATACTGCCGTATAACGAAGGCTTAAAAGGCTTCAAACAAGTTTGTCATGAGGAAGGTGTGGGTGAGGCGTTTACGTAACCCAACGCGATTAAGAAAACTCTGATAAGAAACCAACCAAGAAGTGACAAAAGCATTGGTGTTTATGCTATCCCATGTAAATAGTGCCCCAAGAAAGTCTGTCTCGGGGAGACAGGAAGGAATTTATCAAAAACGGTATACGAACAGCGGAGAGATACGCGGAATGGAAGCGAAAAAGTGCCATTTTTGCCATGTAAGGGATTTTAATCATTCACTAGATTTTGACCAGGCCAAAATTGTGTTCAGTCCAAATGACTATATCAAAAGACATATCGTGGAGTCGGCATTGATCAGAACAACAGAAAATGTAAATATGTCACTGGGTCAGTTTTTTTCAATAAAATAGTAGTGGGCATGATAAAAGCGAAATACTGAAGTGAAAGCTCCGATTGAATTGTTTCATGTATCTGCGTTAAGAAAAACATGGTTGGTGAATGTGTGTAACGGAATTGATGCTGTGTATAAGTAAAACTTTTGATAAGGAGCCAGGATGGCTCGAAACGGTTAGTTTTGATACGTAATTTGCGACTCCGAAGTGTGGTTTCTCTTCATAAATATATATATGTACATATATATATGTATATATATATATGCACATATACATATATATGCATATACACACACATATATATATATATATATATATATATATATATACAGTGTGTGTGTGTAAACCCAAGTTTCTCCCAGCATAAAGAAGCTTGTGAATTTTCATAATTACGTCCAATACCTGGAGTTCTATAAAACATTTTTGGCCTTATTAAGTCATCTAAGGCTTTGCGATTTTTTTTTCGAAATTGATACCATTCTAGAGCATCGTATTTACGACTGGACGTAACTCGCCAGTTTTATTAAGCATCAATTAGTTTTAAAAGAACCTTCATTGCGTTTTGTTCTTTCACATCCTTGTTTGATTAAGATTTTGAGAAAATTATGATACAACTGGCATTGAATAGCTAGTTCAACTTGCAGACGTCGGGGTAATGCCGCCCCAATGTTCTGAACGAGTTCAGAGATGCAGTATTTTTCATCGTGTCATCCCTCTCAAAACTGGACATGATCGAATTAAAACCTTAAGGAGTATCTCCGAATAATGACGACCCTTTTTTCATTGAACATAATGAACGCTTCCGAAATCCTTAAAAAGTTTTAAAAATAGGACCGTTCCTCATTAAGATTACAGACCGTACCGGCTAGCTTAGCTGTCCGTGTTCTATTCTGCCTGTGCTGACAAGTGCTGCTTCATATGCACGAAGTCCACCGACTCAGGGCTGGTGGAGCTGCATCCCTTCTTTCAGCGCCTGTTTGACCGGTGCGGAGTGTCAGGCGTCATTTCGCCGCAGGCAAGGAACTGATCGACACGACCATGGAGGCGATCCGGAAGATGTCGGACCAGTGCACCGGCCTGCAGGGCTTCCTGGTGTTCCACTCGTTCGGCGGCGGCACCGGCTCCGGCTTCAGCTCTCTCCTGATGGAGCGACTCTCCATCGACTACGGGAAAAAATCCAAACTGAACTTTTCCATCTACCCGGCTCCCGAGGTGGGTGGACGTGTATTTTGACGTTTTTAACGTAAAGAAATGGCTGACGTCAATCCTTCATATCATAATCATACGAAAGGCGTTGCATGAGATTAGTGAGTGATTTGGGTTTTAGGGCGCCTCGACAGTATCGTGACACGCCCAACGTTGGACGAAATGATCAAATCGCACCCGTAACGCAATTGGCTAATCGCCATTTGCAGGGAAATGCTGCGTTTTGCTGCCAAGAAAACACAAAAGCACAGTATAAACTCATGTGGCCGTGCGATCCAGGTGGCCACAGCTGTCGTGGAGCCGTACAACGCCATCCTGTTCACGCACACGACGCTGGAACACACCGACGTTGAGTTCATGGTGGACAATCAGGCCATCTACGAGCTGTGCAAGAACAACCTGGACATCGAGCGTCCAACCTACACCAACCTGAACCGGCTGATCGGCCAGATCGTCTCCTCCATCACGGCCTCGCTCCGCTTCGACGGCGCGCTGAACGTCGACCTGACCGAGTTCCAGACCAACCTGGTGCCGTACCCGCGCATCCACTTCCCGCTGGTCACGTACGCGCCGGTCGTCTCGGCCGAGAAGGCCCAGCACGAGACGATGTCCGTCTCAGAGATCACGCAGGCCTGCTTCGAGCCGGCCAACCAGATGGTCAAATGCGACCCGCGGACGGGCAAGTACATGGCCTGCTGCCTGCTGTACCGCGGCGACGTCGTCCCCAAGGACGTCAACGCCTCCATCTCGGCCATGAAGGCCAAAAGAACTATTGAGTTCGTCGACTGGTGCCCGACAGGCTTTAAGGTACGTAAAGATGGCTGTTTGAACTGAGACGTTGCTGTAGGTGTTCAGTGATCAGGACAACAATTACGAAAAGATGAGTTCAAGATAATAAGAGCTTTGCTTGGTGCAAAAATAAAATGCATAGGTCGTTACCTCGGGATGGAAATGAAGTTCTATTTAGATTGGTCAAAACGGCCTTTGAATGTCTCGATAAGCTGCCAGCCGTAACACCAGCTGTGCTCCGTGTATCCCAAGTTGTGTGTTCACTCGCTGTCTGCGACTGACGCAGTCCGATTCATGCTAGCGTTGTTCGACTTCCTTGTTTCGTCGCTCCGCTGGCCAAGCGTGACGGCTGACTGCCGCGGCCGCAGGTCGGTGTCAACTACCAACCGCCGACGGTGGTGCCCGGCGGCGACCTGGCCAAGGTCAACCGCGCCATCTGCATGCTGGCCAACACCACGGCCATCCGCTCGGCGTGGGCGCGGCTCAACCACAAGTTCGACCTGATGTTCGCCAAGCGCGCCTTCGTGCACTGGTACGTAGGCGAGGGCATGGAGGAGGGCGAGTTCGCCGAGGCGCGCGAGGACCTGGCCGCCCTCGAGAAGGACTACGAGGAGGTGGAGGAGACCGGTGGCGACGAGGAGGAGGGGGATGAGTACTAGAGCTCGCCTCGACGCGCCCGCTCGGCCGCGAGCCGTCTGAGCGGCTCGAACGGCGACTCGATCCCTCGTCAGTCGGGAAAACGCCGCTCTGACGTCGCCGACGGCAACTGGCCGACTCCCTCCGGGCTGTTTTGCGGCGGTGGCGGCGGGAGAAGCACATCATTGGGCGCCCTCCGCTCTTGTCAGCCCGACGTTCGGATGTTCAATCCAACGGACTGCCTATATGACGCACTTGTCCGTCACGTCAGGATGAGCTCCAGTCCGCGGGCATGATCCCACCCCGGCAGCATTAATTCTGGGCCACGTACTCTACACTGACTAATCCGGTCGCGGCACTGTACCTTACTGCTCCGCTGGAGTATTGCACCGAAGCCGTGTTCCGCTGACTTCGTGGGCATGAGTGGTGGGAGCATTCAGGCCGATGGCAAGATGCACGCATAAGATTACGGAGCTGCTGTGAAACGTACTCAAGAATTGTCTGCACGAGACACGGGTTCCTTCGGCGTTTTTTGACCTGAGCCTGTCCGCTTGAATGTACCCGAAGGCAGTTGTTCTTCGTCGCACGGGTCGAGTTGGCGATCGTATGCTGCTTCATTTGCCTCTAAAATATATTAGCTGTGGTGAACTTGATCAGGGATGAACAGCAGAGGCCTTTGTAGATCAAACCCGCGAGAACAAAGAGGCTGTTTTTGCGACTGTGTATTTAATCAAGTTCGACGATTTCCTTACCAATCGTCACGCAATGCGCACTTCAATCACCTAATACATACTGCAAATAGAAATAGACGTCTAGCACCGTTAAAACGAGATGCTCTGCGTGAATCGTCACCTTAGCTCCATTATAAACAACCCGAAGGCGACCATAAATCGGGCATTTCGTATCCGTCATCCCCGTTACGCATTTCTTTGTCCCACCCTTCATCGTTCTCCCGCCCAGAGTCCGGAGAATCCCAGCAATGACCAGCGAGTAACAATCCGACCCATACCGCCCGCTGCACAGCTCGGCAGACGGGCGTTTCGCTCGCACGGAACCACTTCTCCGACCGACACAATCCGATCGTTTCGCGCGACATGGACACCCCATACGAAAACTAGGAATTTATTGTGCTTTGCAGTAATAATGGTAGTAATAAAACACGTAACGAGTGGGCGCGGACGGCGCGAACGGCACGGCCCAGAGCGGCCTTCGGAGCGGAGGGCAGACCGGCACCGCCCGCCCACAGCAGGCGAAAACCACGCGAAACGCGCCGCCGGGCTCAAAGGACCCCTCGGGCGGCCGGAGAGGCGCGCCGCGGCCACTAAAGCGGGCCGGTGACGGCGCTGGGCGGGACGGAGAGCGCCGACGGCGGCGGCTGCACACCAAACGGCCGCCGCGTCGCGACGAGCGGCGCCGCGACACACGGCGCCCGCACACAGGACAGGACGGGAAGCGGACAGAGCGGCCAGGAGACGCGGCCGGCGGCCACGGACGCCGGCGGCGGCGCCGCCTCAGCCGATCGGCGAATCGAGCCGCTGCACACCGCGCCTGCGCCGCCACCGCCGCCGCGCGCCGCGCGCCGCGCCGGCCGACCTCCCCAGTCCGGCCCGACCGGCCGCGGCCGCCATCAGGCACCCGACCCGGCCCGAGCTCCAATACTCTGCACAACACATGCTACAAAGGCCGCGCGACAACAGCACAGCAGCAGCGATCCCGCGTGGCCCCGGGCGGCGGCGGCCGGGCTCGCCGCGCTCCGGGCGGCTTCCGCCCCGGCCGCCGCGCCCGCCAACAAGCGCCAAGCCGGCCGGAGCCGTCCAGTTCGATGCCGGCTCATATCACAAGCGTCCGGGCGCTCGCAGCCCTCACTCTCGCAGCGGCGCCGCCGCCCGCTCAGACCACCTCGGCGGCCGGCGGCTCCGGCTCGGCGCCGCCGTTCTGCGCCGCGCCGTTCTCGACCGGCGCGCCGTTCTCCGCCGCCGCCTTGCCGGCGACCTCCGGCTGGCGCTCCTCGCACTCCAGCTTCTCCGCCTCGCCGCTGGGCGGCGGCGGCGCCACCGTCGCGGCCGCCGCCTTGTCCGGGCTCTTGCCGGCGGTGGCTGCCTTGGTGCGGCCGACGCCCGTCGAGAGCCGGCCGGTGGTCTTTCCGCCCGCCGACGGGCCAGTCTTCTTCGCCGCGCCAACTGGGGAAATTGTGACGGGTGAGGCGGTGACGGCGGGGGCTCGAACACACGACGACTGTGGGACAGCTGACGGTTTGTGACCTGCTAGAACAGGACACACGTGACTACAAAAGGGGTACATAAAACTACATAACGCTTAGATGCGTACCCAAGGCTAGCGTATGAAGGAGCAGTGCTGAACCGCCAATTCTGTCTAAAATGACTATCAACTTAACAGTCTACCGAGGCTGTCCAGTAAGACAAAGCACCAAAGACTGGCACTTCAACAAACACGAAAAGTCCGGTCTCATAACACATCCAAAACGGCATATCCACACGACCATCCAACGTATCCACCAGCCCGTTCGGCAGCGGTCCCCACTCACCGGTCGGTTTTGTAGTCGCAGCTGCCGTCCTGGCGGCAGGGCGGGACGCCAGCGACGCCGATATCTTGGTGTTGGCAGTCTCCTTGGCCAGCTTGGAGTCGGCCGAGCGGCGCGCAGCCGTGCCGTTGGTGGTGGCCGGCCGGGCGGAGGCCGGGCGGGCGGAGGCCGGGCGGGCGCCGGCCGTCGGTCGGCCGGCCGAGGCCGTCTTGGCAGCGGAAGCAGTCGCCGCTGGCCGCGCCGAGGCCGGCCGGGCGCCGGCCGCCGGTTTGGTGGTGCCGGTGCCGGTCCTGGCCGTGGCTGACGGGGCGGACCTGGCGGCGGTCGGCCGGGTACCCGCCGAGGCAGGACGGGCGGTGGAGGCCGCCGGTCGCGCGGTGGCCGCTGTGGGCCGCGAGGTCGAGGTCGCCGGCCGCGTGGCGGCGGTGCCCGCCGGCCGGCTGGCGGTCGGCCGCGCCGGCTTTGTGTCCGGCTTTGTCGGCGACGCCGGCGACTTCTTGGCGGCGGCGGCGGCCGCGGTGGTCGTCTTGGGCGGCGTCCTGGCCGCCGTCGGCGTGGTTCTCGGCGCGGCGGACGTCGTTTTCGTCGCGGCGGCTCTGGCGCTCGCGGCGGTCGTTGTTTTCGGCGCGGTCGTCTTGGCCGCAGCCGGAGCCTTCGTCGCGGTCGACGGCTTCGTCGGCGACGGCCGCGCGGCGGCCCCCACCTTGGACGCCGTCTTCGACGTCGCCGCCGCCGAAGGCGTTGACTTCGCTCTGGCCGCCGCCGCTCCCGCCGCCTTCGTCTTCGCCGCCGCCGTCCCCGGCTTGGCCTTGGTCGCTGCGCCGGTCGGCTTGGTCTTCGATTCGGACGGAGCCAGCCGCTTGCCCGCGGCCGTCGCGGCCGCAGCGCCGGTGGCGGCCGCCGCGGTCACGGCGGCTCCCACCTTCGCCGCGGTCGTCTCCAGCGATTCGGCGGTGTCACCCGCCACAGCCTCAGCAGCGTCGCCGGCGTGCTCCAGACCCTCAACGGCCGCCGACAGAGTCTGTTCCGCCTTCTCTGTCGCGGCCTCAGCTGTCACCGCCGTGGCGTCGCCGGCGGCGCGAACAGTGTCTTCCGCGGCCTTCTCAGTCTTCTCCGCCGACTCCGAAACGAAGTCCGCGGCCTTCGTCGCCGACTCGTCTGCGGCCTCCGCCGCCGTCTGCCCCGCCTTCTCCACGGCGTCGACGGCCGCCTCCGCCGTCTGACCGGCCGCGTCCGCCGCCGCGTCCGCCGCCTTCTCAGTCTCCTTCGCCAGGTCCGAGACGAAGTCCCAGCCCCTGGCGGCCGCGTCGGAGGCGGCGTCGGCCGACTCCTCGGCGGCCGCGGCCACCGTCTCGCCGGCCTCTTCCGCGGCGTCGGCGGCGCCGGCCGAGGCCGAGCCGAACTGCTCCACGGCCGAGCCGAACGCCGAGAACAGCGCGTCCGTCGTGCTGTCGATGGCCGCCTGCACGTTGGCCGGAACGACGCTCGGCTCCGCCACCTCCTGCTTCTCGGCGGGCGCCTCCTGCTTCTCGCCGTCCGCCGCCTCCTGCTCGCCGGCCGCCATGCTCTCCTGGATCTGGTGCGCGAACGCCGACACGCCCTCGCTCAGCTGGGCCAGCAGGCCGCCGCCCTCGCCCTCGGCCGGCTGCGTGGAGTCGGCGGCCGGCCCGGCGGACGCGTCCGAGGCGGCGGTGTCCTGCAGCTGCTGGGCGAACGACGATATGCCGCTGCTGAGCTGGGCCAGCAGGTCGCTGCCCGGCCCCTCCCCTTCCTTCTCCGGCTGGTCCGCAGACGGTTCGCCCGCAGAGTCGGCAGGCGCCGCAACATTTTCCTGAAGCTGCTGGGCGAATGAGGATATTCCATCAGCGAACTGCGAGAACAGGTCCGCTCCCTGACCCTCCCCTTCCTTCTTCGACTGGTCCGCTGCGGGCTCCGGTCGACGGATCCGAGGATGACGTCACATTATCCTGAAGCTGCTGCGCAAACGCCGATATCCCACCGCTGAGCTGGGCAAACAGGTCAGTCCCCTGACCCTCCCCTTCTTTCTTTGACTGATCTGCTGTCGGCTCGGTTGATGGATCAGAGGATGACGCCACATTCTCTTGGAGCTGCTGCGCAAACGACGATATCCCGCCACTGATCTGGGCGAAAGAGGTCGGTTCCCTGGTCGCCTCCCTCCTGTTTCGGCTGATCCGCTGCCGGTTCGGCGGCGGCTTTCGACGAAGTCCCCGCCGAATCCTGAATCTGCTGCGCAAACGCCGATATTCCGCCACTGAGCTGGGAGAAGAGGTCGTTCCCCTGGTCCTCCCCCTGTTTCGCCTGGTCCGCTACCGCGGGATCGGCGGCATCGTCAGCGGCGACCGCATTGTCCTGGTTCAGGTGCTGTGCGAACGAAGAGAGGCCGCCACTCAGCTGGGCGAACAGATCCGGCCCCTGGCCGCCCTCGGCCGTCTGCGGCGCCCCGGCCGCGTCAGCCTGCTCGGTCGGCGCCGCCAGGCCCTCCTGCACGTGCTGCGCCAGCGACGAGAGGCCGTCGCCCAGCTGGGCAAACAGGTCGGGCTGGGGCGCGGTCGGCGCCGCCACGCCGCAGCTCGGCACGAACTCGACCGCCTCGGCGTTCAGGTCGTGGCCGGCCGGGTGGAACTCGGCCGCCGACGGGTTCAGCGGCGTGTCCAGCTCGTCGCCGCCGCCGGCCGCCGCGCTCTCCGCGAACGGGTTCGAACTCATCTCTGCCGCCGCGTCCGCCGCCTCGGCTGCCGCCACCGACTTCTGCAAGGAAAGGAGGACACACTGTCAGCAAGCGGCCACGGCAGGCACGAGGCCGTGGTGCGAGCCATCGTGGCAGCGCGTCGGATGGAGCAACGATGTACTGTAATGTTCTTTCGACTGCGTGAAAGGACCACCAACGGGCTGAGTCAGCGCAAAGGGCATCAGTCGTTCTGTCAGTTTCGCCGGTCGCCTGAAAATCGCATTGTTACTCCACATTCAGGCCTGCTGACGGTCAGCGGAGCCTCGTTCCGCCATGACGTAAATGGCACCTGGCTTTCGGTGTCAGGTTCCTAAAACGTGGAAACGACACAGACATCACTAGCTGCTCAACCGGACTCCGATCGAAAATTGTGCAGGCTTTTCCAACTAATAATAAACTGTTTCGCAAAACAATGCTTTATAAATGAGCACTTTTAAACGTTACCAGCGCTTAAAATGCCGCGTTTTTTATGTCCTAAGTTGTATCCTAGTGATTTACGGCCATAACCAGTGGCAATGTCCTGTCAACAACAGGAATGAATGATTTTACTGCCTGATCCGGTTATAAAATCCGGTCCACAAATCCAGTCCGTGAGTTGCGTGCGACGTTCCACTCTTGAAAAGATGAAGCGCTCGATCACCCACAACTAACGACCCAAACGAGGGGTTCATCAGTCCACCGGTCGTACTCCGCACTCCACAGAGCCGACCGCCGTGTGAGACACGATAACAATGTGTGTCGCCCCTCCTCCCGCGCTCAGCACCCCTCTCACTTCCGTCTCAGCGGCGGCCCGTGATCCCAGCGCCGGGGTCCGTCCGGCCGGCCGGGAACCCGAGCCCAGCTCATCGGCGTCCCGTTCACAGACAGGCGGGCCTGGCCGGCCCAGCTGGCCAGGTGCCGGCACGCCGAGTGCCGATCTCGGACCTCGCTCTGAACGGGCCGCGGCGACCGCCACCTTCAGATGCCCGGCGCCGCTGATGGCGCGCGGTACCGGGTCTGGGACACCGGCCTGGCCGTCCACCAACACAGCGGCGGCATCCCGCGCATAGCTGAGCGCACCACACGCGCACAACCGCAAACACGGCGGTCAGCCGGCTCGCCTGCATCACCAAAAACCACGGACAAACACGTACAAATACAGCGCTGCGCAGCGGTAGGCCTCGGTCGCCTGACGCATTAATTAAAGGTGCCGGACTGGCAGGCCAGCACCCTCCGGCCATTAATTCGGCCGGTCCGGGCCGGCGGACTCCCAGCACGCGATGAAGCGTGACAGAGTCCAGGTGCAGGGGGGGGGGACAGCCGTCTCCCCTTGTTCTGCCTCCCCCTCCCGTCGCAGTACACTGGCCCAAACGACTGCCAGACCGCACCACTGACAGGTCAACTCGGGTGCGGCGGGCGGCAGGACCTGGTGAGCGGACTGTAACGGAGCACTGACACACGACTACGCCAGGATGGGGACTGAACACGTCAGGCTACCGAGGGTGCCGCCTATGGCCACGGTAAAATTCTGGCGCACATCGTATTTTCTGACCCAACGAAACGCACGTGCTTCGAAAAATATCGCCCCCTCTACGTCATTCGTTCCTGTTGGTGGGGTGGTGAGGTCATCAGCTGCCTATCCACCGGTCCAACTGCGCAGCCCACACTGGCTTAAAGTTCGTACGACTGCCTAGCACGCAGAAAGCACAGCGCAACTATGGTTCCCGCTGCCCAAACGGCGCCACGGCTGTTCGACATGTGCAGCGCCATGGCTTCCGCCGGCTACAGAGCTACTATTCGTGATACGCGTCGTGGGAAAGTACGACAAAACAACGGGCCGTCGGTCAGTAAAGGTATCAGCCATGCCTTTGTCAGAGCCGCCGGCACGTTTGCAGCAGGGATTTTGAAATTGCGTTCGTGACGTCACACTGTGAGCCGTCAAGCATGGGCTTTGCCGCTTCAGAAATGTAAGATACAACAATAATGGCGGCAACCCAGTGTTTAGCGCGATACTAATAACGGTCATTCCACGGGGCTATGTGTGAACCAGAAACCTCTGAAAACTAGGGTTGCATTTTTAACATAATTAAGACGACAAAACGCATGTATTATAAGCTCTTGACGAAATTCCCGCTTCATGGTCGACAAAACGTTGACCAACCTTAAAACCGCAACAAATGGCCATCGTTCTTCACAATAAGTGACAAAATGAATGAATTATGCACGCAAATGAGCAGAACGGTAGACACGTGCGGTGAACCAACTGGTCATTACATCCAGTAGCAAACGGAAAGAATACGTGATCCAGGAAATTCGAAAACAAAAACGGCGATCACACCCAACCGGTCGCGAGTTCCAATGCATCTGGTGCGCATAACTCATGCGGAACTTGGAAAGCAAACACAGCCTCGGCACGTTGATCGCCTCCATCCTGCAAAACAAATTACCCGTCTGTTCCTGAGTGACGGCGCAGCAAAAACAAACCGCCCAGGCGAAATAACCCGTTTTGCCGCGCTGCCATGACAACGGCGCAGCGATTTCACAACATCGACAACTCGCCGACTAATCCCAGGCCGGCGGGCCGACGAACCGGGCGAGCGCCGACACGGCCGAGCGCCGTGACACCGCTGCAAAGGGCAGGAGGCGAGGCGAGGCGCGGCGCGGCGCGGCGCGGCGGCGGCGGCGGCGGCGGCGGCGGCGGCGGCGGTGACCTCACGTCAGTCGTCACCCCGCCGCCCCGTGCCGCCTGGTCCAGCCGTGAACCGCCGGACCGTACACCGCTCTCTGCACGAGCCGGCGGCTGGCGGCCGGCGGCCGGCGGCCGGCGGCCCGGCGACACGGGCCAGTACCGGCCGCCGGGAGGGAGGGGGCGGCCCGGCACGGCGTCGCCGGCCGCCACGGCGTGGCGTGCAGCCGGCGGCGGCTCGCGTGCCACGCGCGACTCGCCGCCTCCGAGCACTTCCGCCGACCGTGCCCGGCACACCGGCCGCCGCCGCCGCCGCAGGTTCAAGAGTCGCCCGGCCGTGCCGCGCCCGGCCTGCCCTGTAATCACCCGGCGCGGCGATGGAACGCTCGATAGCGCGCCGCCGACTCCCGGCCGCATCACCCCCGGCGCGGCAGGCGCGCACCGTCGCCCCTCTGGGACGCCGGGAGGACGTCGCCCCGTCTAGGCGCCGCCGCCGAGGCGCCGAGAGTCGGGCCGATAAACAGGGCCTGTTGTCCGCCGCCGGGCCGCATCACGCCCCGGACGGCCGATCCATTAGCTCGGCCCGACAATGGCCGCGTCCCACAGCCGGCCGGAATGCGACGGCCTGCGCGCGGCGCGGGCCGGCGGCCGGCGCCGACCGACAGTGGCCGCGGTAAAAACGGTTGCCCGCTGCCCGGCAGAGACAGCGGGCGGGAGACAGGTGACGGTCCCCTGCCCGACAGGAGACAGGCGTCCGTCCGCTGCCCGCCCGGGCAGCAGACGCCCGTCAACCGCCCAGCCAGACAAGTCGGCATCCTGGACGGACGCCGACACGGCGGCGGCGCGGGGACCGAGACGGATCAGGACACGGAGAGAGAGGTCTGAAGAGGACAGAGAAAGTATCACAAGTGAGACGGACACCGGTGTGGGGGCGGTCCCAAGATGAAGGAGGTGTCCGCACGGTACACAACGTGGAGAGGGTGCGAAGAGGCACGCGGCCCAGGGGGAGCGCGCGGGCGCGAACACCGCGACACGGACGACACGGAGGCGGAGACGGGAGAGAGATGAAGCAGACCAAGCTGACAGGGGACAGAGACTGGGAGGACACTGAGCTGGGACCGGGCGGAGACGAACCGGACACGAAGCGAGCACGCAGCCCGACCGAGCGGGGCCCGGCGGAGACGTGAGGGTCGCGGTCGGCCGTGTGGTGCGGCGGCGCCGCTCGGCCGACCCTCAGCCGCAGTCGGCCGCGGCGGAGCGTTGCACGCCCGGCCGCCGCCGCCGCCGCCGCCGGGAGCAGCCAATGGTGACGGCGCCGCAGCGCGGGGGCGGGGTCAGAGAAGAGCGCCGCTGCAGACGGCCGCAGAGGAGCGCCGCTGCGCACCGTCCGGCGGCGTACGGAGGCACCGGGCGGTACAAAACGGCAGCTGTCCAAAGGCCGCAGAGGGGCCTCTGGACAGCTGCTGTACCAACAGCGGCCCTACTAACAGCGGCCGTGCAAACCGTGGCAGTACGAAGCAACTACGGATGTACCAGACGTGCAAGGTATGACGAAGGCAGCTTACGTAAGCGGCGGCCATACCTCGCCTTGGACAGAGCCTCTAGAGACAGCGGAAGTCTGCCCTCTTACGGCACGCTGCGTCTGGACAATGCAGCACAACAGGGTTAATTGCCCTTATCTCGGCGTGTTATCCATGTCCCATCCACCGATCAGATACTGTCACCCCTGGTTACTCACCTCGCGGACGTTCGCCGAATGGATCGCCGCATGAGAACCAAAACCACGTGGCCTCTAAACCGAAACCACACGGGCCAAACGGGTCGGAACCCGGCGGCTACCCCGGAGGACGGCCCATTCAACACAGGAGCACGGCCCTCGCCCCCGAACCGGACCAACTGACGCCAGATCGTTAACTTCTCAGCACGCCCCGGCCCATCCAATCAGAGCGGCTCAACGCTGACGGATTTACGCGCCAGCTGACGCGTCCGGGGAGCCGCGAGCCCGTCAAGCAGCGGGGCAAGCCGGGCTGGGCGCCAGGGGAGGGGGAACTCGTCCACCTCAAGATAATTTCCAGTGGCGGCTTTACGACTGAAACGGTGCTCACCCGTTGGCAGGAAAGATGGGTAACTGTATTACCGCATGAGCGTTACTCGGGGCCCGAGACACGAAGGTGTCATAAAGTTACGCACAGTTACCCCATGAATGAGGCTGTGATGAACGAACTGAAGATTACAACCGTATCCAGTGTGTTCGACAGCACGCACACCGGAAGATCGTGTTACGCTCACTTCCAAACATGTTACGGCTTTACGTGATCTTGGGACAGTATAGCCGCCTTCAACAGTACCAATGCTGTAAAATCGACGCCCGCAGTGAATCAACCACCTCTGTGGCAATTCCCACATAAAACACAACGAAACGTTACTGTGATCAAGAAGCTGTCACATTTAGCCACTCATAACTGAAGAGTGTGAACAACAAGGCCACGAAACAACGGCCAGCATCATAAGGTTTAACCACGTGACCAGACGTGACAACCAAAATCGGCGTCAACTGATCCTGGGGTCTCCACGCCCAAATGACTACTCAGCTGACAGCAAAAATTCCCGAAACAACCTGCGTTCTTTGGTACTCATCACACAGAAAGTGCCAAAGAACACAACGACGAAGAAAAACAGTCAACCACAGATAAAACAATGTCTATGATTAGTATTCACTCGACCACGACAAATCCAATCGACCGTATCGAGCCCGGTCGAGCGGCGCGGCTGACCTGTTTGAGGCGGGGCACCCCCTGCGTAGTGTCCACGTAGCTCCACTGGATGCCCTCTTCGCTGCTCGTGTCGTCGTCGTCTTCCACCACGTCGCTGTCGGCCTCTGGCAGCCCGTCGATCTCCGACAGCACGTTATCCACTGTAACAGGGACAACGGCTGTCAGACATAGCCAATACGACTGAACACAGTGGAACAGTCAACACAACATGGTCCATAGGAGCATCTTACACAACAAGGCTCAAAAGAACAGGAACCACAACATGGTCATCAGGAAAAGCTAACACGAGGTACAATGGAACCTACCTAAGGAAACCGCCAGAAACGGTTCACATGCCACAGCGCAGCGGAGTGCAGCCATACGCAACACGACCAGGAAATCCCACGACACCATGGCGTGGAATGCCCCGAAATTAGCACAAGCAGCGACCCAGGGTGGACGGCTGACGAAAGCATTGTCCAAACCACCTACGCGGGGCTATGCAGGGACTACACTTAGGAAACATAACGGCAATGTGCCACGCTATACAGCACAAAGGAGCAGCGCCGGTAACAATGGTAACGATACGCACGGCACGGTCGACACGTTGCGATGGGAAAAAAACGGCCGCTCGGTGCCGAGAAACGCACTGCGGCGCAGAAAAACGACCGGTGAAAGCGTCCACGACCCCTTACCGGCGGTCCACGCTCGGCAATTTCTCGGACCGACGCCGGGCCGCGCATCAACGGGCGCCCCTCCACTGCGAGGTGTCCGCAGCGCCAGCGCAGCGCCCGGCCCTTCAGTGACGCAGCCGGCAGAGCGACGGACAGGCAGCCGTACCAGGCTCGCGGAACACCGCAAAAACGCTCCCCGCTGATCGCCAGCGAGCCATCACCCGTCTCGGCCGAGATTTTACGAGCACGCCCACACGGCCATCATATTTGTTTCGAAAACGTTCTAGAGAAGCGGCAGCCGGCAGGGCACTAAGCTCCATACTCCTGAAAAGATTTCCCATCTAAAGCGCCGAAACATTTCGACGCGGCGGCAGACCCACGTCGTCCGGCCGCGCCACGACCGCACCAGACCCCACTCCGACGTCTGCGGCGGCGGTCCTGTGGCAACGTTCCCCCTCCCGCCGGGCCCGGTTCACGGGTGTCAGCCGCCGGTCGGGACCGGCGCCGGGCGCCGCGCGCACCGGCCGGTGAGTCAACCAGGAGACAGCCGCCCGGGTCGGCCCGGAGCCCGGGACGGCGCGGGGCCGCAGCCGGAGCGGCGCCGGCGGCAGGACGGGAGGGAGGCAGGCGGGCGCCCTCTGCCCCGTCACGGTCCGCCGGTAACGCCGCCGCGCAAATGACGGGGAGCCGCGGCGGCGATTTCTGAACGGAGAAAAACACCACCGGCAACGCGCTGTTCGGCGTGCGCAACGCCCAGGTGGGTCCATGGGTATCAAGCTGTACGGCGGGGTAGGTGAGACCCACTCCCTTCTTTCTGCATAACACTCTCAGAGAGTGACAGTTAGGGCGGTCGGTCTACGTCTTTCGTTGCGTTTATTTGTCCTTCCGACACCCAGTGGGCCTGATAAAGAGTGTCCGGACTGGTCGTAAAAAGGCGATAAAAGCGTCCACAAAAAGGCGCGTGCCCGGCGTGTCGCCCGACACCTCTGCCGCGCCTCGCCCGCCCACAGAGGAGACCGGGGCTCGCCAGCAGACCAGCCGGCCCGACCACTCACGGCCAGGCGGCAGCGGAGACAGCCCACGTCTGACGGGAGACGCCTCCGTCTCGGCGCTTCACACAAACGTTCCAGGCGTGGACAAGAGCCGGTCCGCGACGTCGACAAGTTCAAACAAGGAAGCCAAGATGTGCGCGCACGCACGCAGCATGCGCAGGCATGTTCACAAGTCGACCTTAACAGCGAATCGAAGGCTGGCACCACCACAACGCCTGCCGGACCACCCAGCGTCGTGACCATTCCCGACGCCTCACGGGACCGCTGAGAGACTCCCCTCGTGCTTCGTCGATCGTTCCGCCGCCGCCGCCGTCCCAGCCGGTCCCGACCGCCCCGTGTCGCCAAACCAGGCGACGCTCGGCACCTCCGCCGCCGCTGTCATTAGCCGGCGCGGCGGTCCGGCGCGCCGTCGCCGTCGCCGCCGCCGCCGCCGCCGGTAAGCGTTTCCTGGCCGCCGGCCGCCGCCGCCGGCTGCTGTCTGGCTTTCCACCTGACGACGCGCGTGGGCGGCCGGCCGGAAGGGCTCCAGTCGGAGCGGAGGGAACTAGACAGACGGAGCGGAGCCACGACGCCCTCGACGCGGCGCGATGACCACGCCGGGCGGGTGACGTCGAGGGAATTGCGACGTTCCGTTCACCACTCCGGGCCTCGCTGCGTTCCGTGCGGACCGGTAAACAATGGCGGTCTTCGTGTCGACACCGGGCAATTAACGCTCCCGCACGCTCCTCTCGTCCCACGCGAGCCGCCATCGCCGCCGACCTGATGTCACCCAGACCGACATATCCCCCCTTCTTCCAACCCCCGCCACGATACACGGGCTGGAGCAGACCGCACGGGGTTCCATTTAAATCGGACTTGGCCATCCTCGACTCTCACTACTCGGAGAGGCCTCGATCCTCCCGTCCCGCGGCGGACACAGAAGTCGCCGGGGAGCGCCACGCATCCGGCAGGGGGAGGGGCCGTCCGGCGGGGGTGCCGGACCGTCCGGCGCCGGACTGGCCGGGCACGGAGGAGCTCCAGGAGGGGTCTGGGAGCGGCCAGATAGCGAGAACGGCGCCGGGCCGGCGCTGGGGCGCACCCAGCCAGCGGCCGGGCCCCGGCAGCACGCTCCGGTGACCCCACTGCCGAGCCGGGCCGGGCAGTGCAGGGCCGGGCCGGAGCGGACCGAGCCCAGCGCACCTCCGGAAGCGCGGCGGCTGACGGCGGCGCCCCCTGACGGCGTGGGAGGCCGGACGGGTCGGCCGGCCGACGGCCGATCAAACAATTACCGGCCCAATCAGCGGACGGCGCGTCCCGGCGGCCGACCGGGCTTCTCCGGGGAAATCTGGACCCGTGAGCCGCGACTGTCCGCACGGGACGGAACCGTCCGACCCAGGGCTCACCAACAGACACGGCTGCGTTCTCTTTAGGGACAAAACGATTCCTCTTTCCTTTAGGAAAATACGATGCGGAGTTCACTCTCGGAAGCGAAAAGAATGAAATGTGTTATCCTCTGGAGGGCCGCTTAACAAACCTCTATTAACATACTCCCCAGCCGGCCACAGGAAATACCCGTCATTCCCCTCGCAGGCCGGCCGCTCGGGAGACTCGCCCCAGCGCGCCGCGCCCCACGTGTCCGCCAGCGGCGGCCGGGAGCTCACCGAGCCGGCACGGAGTGGAGCACTGGCCGCCGCCGCCGCCGCCGCCGCCGCCCCGACGACCTGACCTGGTGACCCGCCGACGGCCGCCGCGCCGCTGACCATGTATGGCCGTGCGGCGCCGCGTCCGAATGAGTTACGGCAGACCGGCGGTTCCGACAGCGGCCGCCGCGCGGCGCCACCATCGCGCGGCCGGCCACGTCGGCCGCCGGCCGGCCGGCGCCGCCGCCCCGCCGCGTCCAGCGCCGTCACCGCGCATCAGACGTTCAGCGCCAGCCGGGCGGCCACGCCGCCGGCCGGCCTCTCATACCGTCGTCTGCATACCGGCGCCGCTGGCCGGCCGCGGCCCGGCGCCAGCCTGATGGGCTCCATTCATGAGCGGGCGCGGGCGGCGCGGCCGTCGTCGATCACGCCGCGCCCGTGCGCTGTCCTCCCGGCGACGGAGCGCGTCGGCCGCCCCGATGCGGCGCCGACCGCGGCACACGGCCGCCCATTGTCGCCGGCCAGACGTCCGGCACCTCTCCCGAGGTCAGGCCCCACAGACGGCTCTCCATCTCGCGCTGCGTTGTTCGCCGTCCAAGGATTTAATATATTCTATTCTAATAAATATTCTTTTCAGCGACGCACTCCAGAGTCCCCAGCCCACTTCTTCTATGCACCAACTCCTAATGAGAACCTGGATGATTTACGGAGCAACAGGGAGACCAAAACACCGTAACACAGTAGTGTGGCCATCTCCAAATAAATAAACCTCCGATCCGCCTGGCCCTCGGTTTCAACCAGCACTGACGTCAGCGGCCGAACCTCGCACCGCAAAACCAACAGAAACCCTCCGCAGAACAGACACGCCAGCTTCTCTTTGAAGCACCTCAGCTCCGCCGGCGGCCCGCCGCCCCGGTGAGCGGTGCGCCGCCGCCCCCGCCCGGGCCGGGCGGCCACCGCCGGCGCCCTATCCATCAGCAGCACCCGGCTGATTGACGCGGGCCGTTCCACGCGGCCGCCGCTTCACTTCGCCGCCGCCGGCTGGCCGTAGAAGGCCGGCTTCCGGGCGGCCACTGCCGGCAGGTCCGCCGAGGTCCGTCGGGACCGCCCCGGGCGGACGGTCGCGTCGCCCGCAGGTGCTCACAGCTCGCGGCGTCACCTGCACGCCGTTCGGCCGCGGCGAATTAAGCCATCTGGGCGACGCAACGTAATAGTTCTAATGGCTGAGAATCAAAGGCGGGACGGAGTCTCGCGCTTCCTGCTTGGCGGGCGCGTTAATAATTTCGCCTCTTGGCGTCAGCCCACGCGGTCATACTGCGCCCACGCCTATTGAACGGGGCAAATTAACGAATAAGATCCAGAACAGATTCGCTGGTAAAAAAGAATCAGCTTCCCCAAGGCACAATCAACCTTCAGCTGGCCACCGCCACCCGAACCAGCGTCTGCCGGCAGGCGGACGGCCGCGGCGTGTGCAGCTGAAAAAGTCCCATTCTGTTTGTTTGCGGCGGCACAGGTGGATCCCTGTCACTTTGTCCGCCGGGCATACAGCCGCTGCCCGAGGGCACCAGGACGTGACGACCTGGCCTGACGGAATCGTGGCACAGGACTGAGGAACAACACTGACAGCACAGTCAGTACAGATACATCACTCAGAGAACTGCGCTTATCTCTGACTTATCTTTTTCTCAGTTTTGCAATCGGCAGCCCATTTTTTCTAATGCTGCACATCCATCAATAAGAAATGAACAACATTTGAATCCCAGACTTACGAAGGGGGACGGATGATGAGAGGACTGACGACACCAAATCTCCCAGCTGGACAGCACCGCAGGGGCCTCGCCGCGCGCTCCACCAGCCAGGAACAGCATCCGATAACGCCACAAATCTGCTACCAGACCACCCGCCGACGCGAAACCGCCAATGCATACCAACGACTCGACGATCTGATGACGATTCGGCCATCTGAGGCCGAAACGACCCTTCCAGTCCGAGACCACAGCCGGCGCCGCCCGCGTCCTGAAACATCAGCTCCGCGACAGCGCCGTCCGAAACGACCGCCCGTCACACGCCAAACAAACCGACCGGCGGCCGCAACAAAACACTGCCGCCGCTCGGCCGGCGGGAACTGGTTCCGCCGAGCCCATCGGGCTAATCAAATCACGCGCGCTTCCGGGGCCGGTCCATCACTCACGGCGGCGGCCGACCGCGCCCGCCGCCATCTTGGCCCGCCGACAAACTGGAACACGGGCGCGGCGACACGCAAGGCCGCCCGCCGGTGGTGGCGCTGCGAATTCACAAAACAAGAAAAAAAACACGCGAAAAAAAACGCGTAGCTGACGTGCGTGCTCCGCCATGACGCCCGGAAGAAACGTGATGGTACGGAACGTCCGAAAACAGGAATTAAAAAAAAAACAGAACGCCGAACAGGTGTTTCCTGGGCTTTCGGGCTCCGCACCGGCAAGGCCCTTACAAAAAACGTGCAGCCGTTTTGCACGCCCCTGCCACCAGGTGCGAAACCGCTCCCGGATCAGTCACGTAACGCATGGTTTCCTCGTCTGTCTGTGGGCACTCACTGCAAGTCCGCCAAGCCAGTGAAGAGGGGTTCCAGTCGTTCGGCGGAAACGCACAGATCCTCCAGCACGAGCAAAACCATCTACATCTTCTGCCCGTCTGCCTCCGATGACCCATCGGTTCGCATTCCGTCGAGCTGTACAGATACAGGCACATTCTCAGCCACTGCAAATCCCCTCTCTCTATCCGATAAGGAGACGCTCAGGCGGACCGAGCAGACTCTCTACTATGACGTCACCCACCCCTCCGGCCCGGTCCCCCGGCCGCCGTACAGAGCCAATCAGGCAGAGGGAGAGACCAGGGTGCTGCTTTTGTGTGCCGTGGAGGGGGATTCAGCTCGCTCCTGTTCGCCCGGCACCTCCCGATGACTGGACGTTTTAACATGAGATCCCGCCGCGCCGGCCCCTGACAATTAGTCGTTATCCAGCCAATGTGTGCGCTACCCCCCCCCCCCCATACCATAAATCTGACAACATGACACCAATGGAGGAAAGGGCAGTCCACCACCGAAGCAGCTGTACGGGATAAAGGCACATGGCACGTGCCCAGTCCGATCCACATGCGAGACGGAGTCAAAATGGACAGCGACAACCCATGGAGGCAATGGATGGTGGACCGGCAGAAACGAGTGCAAACGACCGAAAACGGGACGGCGCGGCAAGGTGGAACTATGTCAGCCCGGCTCGGGCTGTCCTAGAACGGAATCGATTCGTAGTTACGGGTGCAGTAATACCAATCCTGTACGACGAGCAATGTTCAAAAAGCAGACGCCAGCATGGCAAGTGACAGGCTGCAAATCCTGCATCACTGAACACGAGTTTTCAAACCTACCGCGAAAAAAACTGATATCTTTGATCTGTCCTTCGGGGCTGAACACTCCTCCGAGCAACAACACACAAAAAACGTTAACAAGACCTAGAAAAGTATTGATTCCTTCGGGCATATCGCCACAGCTTCCAAACGCGTTGCACCGGACTAAAAGGTCGCCGTTCCAAATTGGAGGTCCGGGAGTATCCCAGTCGAGACAACAAAGCTTCTCACAACGGCCACCGCTCAGCTGTAATATTCATAAGCGTCCCGCGTCGCCGCCTGCCCGACACCGGTGTGCGGCCGCCGCCCTCACCCCGCCGGGACGCCACACAGGCGGCGGCCGGCGCCCGGCAGCCGTCACACAGCCCAGATGGCTGGCGGCACGTGCGCGGCGGCCACAAATGCGACTCCGGCAGAGGGAGACGGTCGGGGGACGCCGGGCGCGGGCGACCGTCAGCAGCAGCGGCGGCGGCGGCGGCGGCGGCGGCGGCGGCGGCGGCGGCGGCGGGGTGAAAGGCTCGGGACGGAGAAGGCCCGTCCCTGCCGGCCGTGAGCCGGGGACAAAAGGCCCCGGGCGGGCGGCGGCCGGCGTCTCGGCGGGCGGCGGCCCACAATGCCCACAGTCGGCCGCAAAAACGGCCGTCCGCTCTTGGCGGCGGCGGCGGCGGCGGCGCTCCGGCCGCTCGATACTGCCAGGGCGGGGCGGGGCAGGGCGGGGCGGCGCAGCGTGGTCCGGCCGGCGCATCAGCCGGCGGGCGACGAACTCGCCGGGCGCCGGCCGACCGGTCAGAGCGCTGACCGTCAGCGGGAGGACTCCGCCCAAACACCGGCCGTCCGCCGGTCAGCCTGGACGGAGCCTCCGGCGGCCGCCGGCCACGTCAACAGAGCCGGCGGCCAGGAGCAGCGGCGCATCCTCGGCTGACCTTGACAGCGTGCCAGGCCAAACCCCGCCCACAGACCGCATGGAAACTACTCAGTGAGGTCATAATGGAACTTTTGCACGCATCGTGAGCAAGGCCAGCAAAAGACAACACTACGCTGGATGAAAGCGGCCAGATTCTGAGCCTTTGCAAATAACGGTGAAATAAAAATGGTCACCGTGCCTCTACGCCTGCGCGGTTCTGGGTACCGGCCCACACATCTCTACAACGCACGATGCGCCTAACCCTGAGCCTCTCTCCCGTGGCAACTTGGCGAAAAATCCGATGCCACCAAAGCCCCAACAAATGTTGCAAAAAAGTCCAGACCACATTCCTCTACGACACAGCGATCAGCACACAAAATAAAATGGCGCTAAGAGCTTGGATTATCAGGGCGATTTCAACATTCCATCGGTAGCAGATGCCACAAATTGGAGCCGCTTGCCACAGGAACCCACCATTAACGCCTTTCATTTGGTCGCGGCCGCTGGCGCCCGCCGGCGGACGCGCGTTTCGCGGCCGCCAGCAGCGGCGCCGGCGGCGCACGCCGAACACTCGAGAACGCCTGGCGGCCGACCGACGCCGCTCGCCCCGCCGCCGGACCGGCCGCGTGACGGCGGCGCGGCTTCTCCGCCGGGTGTCGCCGCGCTCTGCAGACCGCGGCACCCGACGGCCGCACCCACACGGCACCGGCCGGCCTGCGAACGGCCGCCGGCCGCGCAGCACGGACAGCGAGCACGACCGAGTCCCGACACGCCGCGGCTGAGCCCGCGCGGCGATCCTCGCAATCACGGCCGGCTCTGCACGTACCTGAGGCGGAGACGACTCGGTTCCGCTGCGTCCGCGGCCGGTCTCCGTCACGCCGGCAGCAGCGGCGGCGGCTCGCTCGGCACTGTGCGCCGGCCGGCTGCCGTTCCGCCAGCTGACGCGCCGCCAGCTGAGTGGGCGCGGCGGCCGACGGCAGCGCCGCCCGGCCGGCGCGGCGGCGGAGGCGGAGGCGGCGCGCGGGCCAGCGCGCCGCCACCTCACAGCGGGAGGCCGCCACCTCGGACCGACTTCGCGGGGAGCCAGACTCGGGTGAAGGCTGTCAGAGTACTCTGACCTGCTTCGTGCTCAACAGGGCAGGCGCCACGCCCCGTTCATCGCGACGCCTCCCACTCTGCCGCCAGCACCTCAGCCGGCAAACGCAGGCCAGTTACGTCCTCTGGGACGTCGAACTGTACACCGCACAAGAAAATCAGGCAGATGGCTGTCCGAGTCGTGAAAACTTCCTCAAGGCGTCAGCCTGAGATCTACGGAAGCTTTAACACGTCAGCCACGTGACGGAATTCACGCAGGACCGTGGCAAAGACGCGCCAAGCGAGCTGTCCGTACAGCTGCACCTCTCCGGGCCTTGAATGACTCGTGCGGCAGCGACGTCGTAAAGAAGACGTGGAGTCTTCCGGTCGCAGACGTGGAACCATTTCTCGAATGACGACGGCGTTTTCCGCGCGCTCCATCATTCCCGCTTCCGCTTCACTGATCACTGACGAGAACCAAGCTCTGGTCCCTGGTCGTCCTGACGCGGCAACTCGAGATCTGCTGTCGGCGTTAATGACTCTTTCCTCCTGTCGTGGTGCCATCGCCTTGCACCCTCCAGCACCAGCAGCCCGACAAAAAGCCCCACCGGTCCAGCAGCGCCCAACAGCCGGCTTCCGCGCCATCCAGCCGTCACTTCACCGAACTCCACCTCGACAAAAAGTCGCCGGGAGTCCAGCCTCTGCCCCTTTCCGCACCGCGCACCCGGCCTTCTCCGGCCACCGAGCACCGATCGCGCCGGCACCCCGCGCGGACGTCCAACCCCTCTCTGAGGCGGTCCACAACTCGGCGCCTACGGCCACGGCGTCGGTCGCGGACCGACGCGCAACCATCGGTCACTGTCAGAGCGGCTGTCGATGCGCCGTGGAGATCAGATATTTGGTGGATTACGCACATGGTTTTGCCGTAGTTTTTGTATTGCCCGTCTGGACAACTGAATAGGCGATAATTCTTTCAGACCATGAAAAACTGTAAGCTGATTGGCCATCGGTGCCAGTAGGGCGCCTCCTCCCAGTCTCTTACCTAACCATCTCTGATACTTTTTTTCTCTCTTTGGACTGGTTTCCACTCCGCCCCTTCCTTTCACGGCCCATTCGTTCATTATCCACGTTTTATCTTTATCCCTCTCTTCTTGCCCTTTTCTCACCTACCACCCCTACAGCTCCGTGGATCTTCCCCGGCATGTTTCCTTCTCCTCTGAGTCCCTCTCTCCTCTGCTCTCTGCTCCTTCTCCCCCTTTCCCCTCCCCCGGCTCCGGGCGCCGGCGTGATGCCGCTCAGCCAGCTGTGTTTACGTTACGTCACGGTGGCGCGCTGCGGCGGCCGGCCGGCTGGCGCGGCGCGCTCCGTCCGCGCCAATTACCACAATTTGGCGCGCCGTCGGCCGGCCGGTCGGCGCCACATCCGCCGGCCGGCCGGCCGGACGGCACCTGACGCCACCGACCGGACGGCGCCGACGGCCGCCGGCCGCCGGAAGGGCTTCCTTTCGCCACCGCGACGCCGTCGACGGACCGCGTCGGCGCCGTCGCCGGTCCCGGCCGGTCCGTGCGGACCGCTCCGAGCCACTGCTGGCGCCGAACCGCGGCACGCGACGGGCTCGCACTCGGCACGGACGGCCGACGCCGCCGACTGCACGCCGCACGGAGCCAGAGGAGCGGCGCAGCAGCCTCTGTTTGTCGCACGTCACGTGCCGCATGCCTCGCGTGATGGCCCGCAGCAGCCTAATTATCTTTTTGCCGTGTTTCGCAGCGCGCGATGATCGGATTACGAGACGTTCCGAAACGATCGCACTCGCCGCGCACCAGCTCGTTCCCGGCGGTTTTCACTTTCACGTGCAGCGGCCACGTCACGCGGCCAGTCAGCGTCACGACGGCGCAGACAATGGCGCGACCGTCACCAGGTAACGGAGGCGCGGGCGTACAGAGACACACCAGTGCGGAGTTTCCTGAAATGGCGACCCGCTCGGTCCAGGCAGAGTAACTGGCGGTAGGTACGCAAACGTGAGGCACGACACGGCTCGTGCTCCGGGCGAGCGCTACGGGGGAGTCCGAGTCAACGTCCAGCGAGCCCCATCACGAGTCAAGCCCGTGTTGGAAAAATGGACTTTCGCTGTTCCCAAAACGGACGGGACGTTATCTACTCCTAACTGTTGCATGACAAAATGGGGTTTTATGTAATACCTTGCCAAACGGCATGCTGTTTTAATAATACACATGTCACCGTATCTACTAACAAGACATTGTAGACGTAAATATGAATGGCGCTGTGTTGTACTGCTGTCATTTCTGTACTCCTTGTTGCGTCACTTCAAAAATTGTTAATTCCGAAACAAGTGAATCTTTTATCCAATCGTGGTCACCGCCTAAATGCGCAAACAGACTGCGTCGAATTACGGCGACGCCGAGAAAACACGCCGAGGCAATACAGAGCTGTGCAGCTGGAAGTGCAACCCCGAACTACGACGGATGGCTTACGCGCTATACCCGAACGAATCATTCCCGACCGTATATGCACTTCGTCAAAGTCCTGAACACGTGTTAAACAGAGACAAACATCACTGAAGCAGCGCAGCGTCCTGCAATCGGCAACCACCGCCAACCCGTCAGACCGCGGCCCCAGCGCTCAATTCCGCACGACGGAATGCGGACAACACACCCAGTCAGCCTTCCGGCCGGCGGCACGCCGCAGCAGGCGCACCCTGCCGCCGCAGCCACGGCTTCCCGACGGTCGCCGGCGACGGAGCGCCCACTTCGGCCCGTCTCCCTGCAACGGCCGGGCGGCTGCAGCCACCTGCACACACGTCCATCCGGAGCACGCCACCGGTGATCATTCGGGCTTCGACCTCGGCCAAACGGCGGCCGTACACCCGGTATGGCAGCGGAAACAGGCGGGGCGCCGTAGTGAGTAGCCACTGGCCCGTTAGGGGGAACGTTCGCTCGGAGTGTTAACGGCTATTGTGGTGGCGTGGATTGGAAACAGCGGCCTTGGACGACTGAGCACTAAAGACAAACGGACAACGGGAGTCGAGGCCTGGAGGAGATAAACGACGGCTTGGGATTCACCATGTATCACCTAGGATTAGTTAGTCATTAGACCAACCTAATGTCACAAACAGCCAAAAGGACGAACACAACGTGTCGTCACTTCCCTCCACAGCCGGATGCCCCGCGCCTTGATAGCGACGACGGAACAGCGGCAAACACAACAGCATCAGCTACTCAAAATACACCAAGCACGCTAACCACATGCCGGAAACCGCGGTTCCGTCTGCACCGCCTTCACTTGGCGACAGACAGGACAGACTGGCGCACACGCCTACAGGACCCCAGAGCTGGAATGCACCGATCTCATACGCCCTTCTGTTCTGTCTGTGACGCCTGTCCGTCTGCGGCGGTCTGTGACGCCTGTCTGCGGCGGTCTGTGACGCTCCTATGCGGCGGTCTGTGACGCCCGTCTGTACTGGTCTGTGATGCCCGTCTGTACTGGTCCGTGAGGCCCGTATTCGGCGGTCTGTGACGCCCGTCTGTACTGGTCTGTGAGCCGTCCGTCTGTACTGGTCCGTGAGGCTCCGTGAGGCCCGTATTCGGCGGTCTGTGACGCCCGTCTGTACTGGTCTGTGAGGCCCGTATTCGGCGGTCTGTGACGCCCGTCTGTACTGGTCTTGTGATTCGGCGGTCTGTGACGCCCGTCTTTGTGACGCCCGTCTGTACTGGTCGTGAGGCCCCGTGGTCTGTGACGGCCCGTTGTCTGTTGTCCGTGAGGCCCGTCTGTACTGGTCTGTGACGCCCGTCTGTACTGGTCTGTGACGTCCGTCTGTACTGGTCCGTGAGGCCCGTATGCGGCGGTCTGTGACGCCTGCCTGCCGCTGCGTCATCCCGGGCGCGGCAAAACACGGGCCACAGCTGACTGGCCAGTTCGGGGAAGACCTGGGCCGCCAAGCGGCGCTCAATACGGCCCGGCCAGGACGAGCATCGATTGGTGACTCACAGCCCGGCCCACCCGTCACCGTCACGACCATCTGACGGCGATCAATCCGCACCACATGCAACTGGTGGGTGTGTGGACGCCAATGGCACGTAGTTCTCCAGAGATGCGTCAATCTTCTGTCTCCTGTTTTGTCTTTTCTTTGTCGAAATGAAAGGTTTCTTGCGGAAAAAGTGGGCATCTATCATAAGGATGTCAACCTTTACCTAAGATGCAAAAGAAACTAGATAAATTGCAACAACCGAAAATCCAACTATGGACCTACCACATGCGGAAAAGGGTTGTTTGCCACTTCACCTACTTGAAAGTGTTATACCTTTCCAGAAGCATCCCACAAGGTCACACTTCCAATACGTTTAAGAACAGAAATGCCATTCCGTGTGAAACGCCCCAGAAATGCCCCGGAACTGTACCTATTCGAACAGTAACCAGCGCGCCTGAGCTTATTTACCCAGGTGTGAGCCTCCGACCTCGTGTCATGCACACTCTGGCAGCACTGTTAACAGTATCCCCGTCCTACTTCACAGCCATATGTGCACTGGCGTCTGCATTCTGCGACACCGGCTCCCATCCCGTCGTCGGGACCAGACAGGGAGCTAATCAGCGGACTGCTAATCACAATACCGACCGCTGCATGTGCAGACCGGCGCCGCCAGTGTGCAACTTCGTACTCGGCACAGCTGATCCGGCGGTGTGTATGTGTGTGTGTTTGTCTGTGCGGTTGGATTACTCGCTGGCGATTCGACTGCCATGAACATTTCGCGTCGTAACTCAGGCCGGCTGTCGAGGGGATGACGCCGTATCTCAACCAGACAGACTCGAACCCGGGACCCTTCGCCTTCGACACGGAATCGAACACAAGGACCGGAAGACGACCCCTCCCCGACGAGGGAAGGCACGGGCTGAGGCCTGCGACTGCCGCTGATGCTGCCAGAAACGATGTCCCGTCCCATCTTCGCACATCACAGTCACCATCCCCTAAACTGCAGCCCTTTACGCCCCGGCAGCACCGCAGTCGAGCCGCCTCCCCCAGGGCCGCCGGTACTCACGCGTCTGCGCTGTCGGCGAGGGCGTGTCCGACCGCTGCAGGGCGCCGGTCAGCATGCGCGTCACCTCGCGCTGGATGTCGAAGTCCGGCTCGTCGGCCGGCTCCGGCGGGCCGGCCGCCGCCGACGCGTTGAAGCCGTCCGGCGTGACCTGGCCCTGGCACGGGCTGTCGAAGTCGTACCGCGACACGTCGGCCCCCAGGCTGTCGTCGGCCGGCAGCGACAGCGGCGTGGCGCGGCCGTCGCAGATGGCGGGGTCTGTGCTGGTGATGGCGCCCGGCGCGGCCGGCCCGTCCGTCGCGTCCGCCGCCGTCCGCAGCCGCACCACCACCACCGACACGTTGTCGGACGAGTCGAGTTCGATGGCAGCCGTCACCAGCCGGCTGGCCAGGCCGGCGAAGTCGTCTGCCGGCCGCCAGAGGACGAGGTAACGCGCCAGTCAGGTCAAGCGGAGGTCAAGGTCGGGTGGTAGAGGTCAGGTCAGGCGTCAGGGGTCCAAAGACGGTACAGGTCAGGCACAGGTCGTCAGATGCAGAGGTAAAGGTCAGGCAGCAGACAAGGGCGACGGCGGGGCCCGTTAATGCGTTGTCAGCACTGGATCGATATGTATTAATGAAAACACGCATACTGGTAAGGACCATTAAAAATTGGAGACTTGCGACCGGGTTATTTCTGCACCTGTAAGTCATTATCAAAATTTTTGCTTTATAATGGAACGTCAACAGAGTCCAGCCCCAGCAGTATCCCATCATCGCCCAAACAGTCTGCATGAGAGTACAGGCAGACCCACGTCTGGCTGTCAGCCGCCATCAACATCCCAACCCAGATGCTCCCTACCTGGATACTCCGCCATGTCCTTGTTGACCATGTGGACGCTCTGCTCGCTGTTGACCACGTCGAAGAAGCCGTCGCAGGCCAGCAGCAGGAAGTCCTCGCTGCCGTCCAGCTGGACGGTGGTCACGTCGGGCCGGTTGCTGACGTGCGGCCGGAAGTCGGCGTCACCTGTTGAACAGCGCGCCGCCACCAGCCGCTCATAACCCCGGCCGCCACCAGCCGCTCATAACCTCGGCCACGCTACGGCACGGCTCGAAATCGACTCCGGCCGCCCGGCTGCCAATCAGCGGCGGCTGATAACGCGGCGGCCGAGCGGCCGCAGAATATGGCCGGTATTTCGCGGCCGGCGTCGGCCCGTCAGTCATTAGCTGCACATAACCCGCACGGCCGGCAACAGGCGGTCCAGACGGCGGACGGCGGAGGGCGCGGCTGTGCTTGAACGGCCGCAACAGCAGCCCGCCGCCAACAATGCCCGGACGGAGAACACAGTAAACAGCAGGCAGACAAGGGTAAACGGCTGTGGAAACAGTCACCCCTTTTTCCCAGAGGACACACAATCGAGCAAGTGTCCCTGCCAGTATGCGAGTTCAACAGCGTGGAATGGTCAAACAAGAAAAAACAACTTGCACAACGCTTCCGCGCCGCCATAATTAAACATCTGATCATACTGTACCTTTATTGAAAACGGGAAAGGATGACTAAAGAAAAATATTATTCTCTGCTGACTGTTTATCAAAACAGACCACGTTTCTTGTCTAAATGATCAAATTCCGTTACGAGATGAATACATGAACCTGAAAGTATTGTGACCACCTAACTGATTCTATATCATGTTTCCTTGACTTTTATAGAAAATTGCACCTTCTCGGCACCTAGCAGTGACAGGTTTCCGATCCCATTCACGAATAGGGCAATTATCACAATTTACCGTCCGGTCGATCTTCACACGCAGGGTTTGTGTCGTGAAACAGGACAAGTCCATCCCGGCGATAACACAGCCAATGAAATACCAATTAGAGGTCGTAAAACCGCGTGCCCCAGCCATTAAACTACAGCCCGGAGATCGAAGTAAGTGCTTTACTGCTCTCCGTTTTGGCCACCTTCTCAGGTCCCGGGACGGAAACGGACATTAATCGCAAATTAGGCGACAACGGGAAGGCCCAAACAAATGCGGACTGTTGACCAACACAGGGCTCCCAACGACCAACGTACCGGCCGGCATCACCAGCGCCCCACCGCGGGCTAACGAGACGTCTCAACCTGTTCTGCCCGACCACACAGTGGGCTCTCCTCCACCCCTCCGGCAGCACTCACCTATGGCCCGCGACACGGACAAGATGCCGTTGACGCGGTAGCAGCCATAGTAGGAGACGACGCCGCCCAGCTGCTCTATCCGAGCCTTCTCGTCCTGCAGAGGGGCCAGCCGGAGCGTAAGACACAGCCAGTTGAACAACTCCGGGCGGCGCTCGCGAATGCACCATTACCTGAGCAGGCCAGTCGTCACTCCTCTGTTATGAAGTTCAAACGACTCGTTATTTCGGTCACATCGTGCTTGCATCAGCAGGGGAATAAGAATGAACTAAGTGAATGAAATAAATCAATAACAGACATCGTGACATTTTTTAACGTTGACTGTTTACAATCCCTTCGCCTCGGTGGTAGTTGTAACGGTGCTAACTGCGCTTAATGGAGCTCCAACACTAACATCGGAACACTAACATCACCTTCTCGTCCTATCTCACGCAACCAAAACGAATTCTTCTAAACAGTCTCAGGTATTCCCAAACCATCTAACCAACGCTGACACACCACAAACAAACGCCCACTGGACCCATTCAGCGGCAACAGCAGTTGCCTATCCCCGCAGCTGTCACCAATGATAGCCCGCATCACGTCACGTCACCGTCACGCGGGCCGCGACGGCGCGGCGCTCACCGGCCGCTCCGGTTTGTGAGGGTTGACGACGCGGACGGGCGCGCCGGCGCGACTGAGCACGGCCTGGCAGTCGCCGATCCAGGCCACGTACAGGTGCGAGCTGGAGACGAGCGCCACCACGGCCGCACAGCCAGCGTTGCTCCCCTGCGGCGGAGAGACGCCGGTCACGGCGGCGGCAGCGGCGCCGGCCGAGAGCGGAGGGAGCCGCCGGTGGCGGCGGGGTGACGGCGAAAATTCGAGCCTGGGCCAGGGGTCGCTGCACGGGTCGCGGGGATGGGAAACACTTTCGTCCTCGCCATGCCAGCAAGCTAAGTTGGTGGCGTCCCGCTGCCATGACCTTGGCCGAACGGTGCCCGGGAGACACAGCACGGACCAGCGCAGTCAGACCATCCCGGAGAATGCCGTGGGAGCATGTCCTGGTGAAACGCGGTACAGCACGACCACGAACGGCGTGGTTCAGTGGCAAGCATGCCCATCTTGGACCGGATGGTTTCCGTTTTGAGTCCGGCCGACAAGATGTCGCTGTTTCCGCTAGTAAAGGCGCGGCAGGTTCCTCAGCGAAATGACTCAGACGACAGTTCAAACCACCTGCAACGAACCAACTGACACACAAAGCATGACACTGCTATGAAAAGGGAACCCTAGTCGCGGGTCCCTACGGTTGTGAAACTGCTTAGTAACCTAACGACCAATCCGTGCCATTCAGCAACACATATTGTTCAGCGGCCATCTTTAACTGAGCCGTCTTTTTTATAATCCGTCTGCAACAAGCGATTTCCGCAGACACTGCGACGCCCGCCACGCTCGCTGGCCTGCACGGCGCGGTGAACTCGCCAGGAAACGGCTCGAAAGTAAACACCGGCGCCGCGTGCGGAACACGTGACGAAATCTTCCACAAATAACACGCCGGCACGCTCACGTGACTCGGCATGGAAAACAGCACGGGGAGCAACGAGATGCTGGGGCATCACCGGCGGGCTGGAGAAGCCAGACATGACAAGTCGACGGCAGACTGGAGAAGCCAGACATGACAAGTCGGCCTCGGCCTTGGTGGCAGGAAATTTGGTCCAGTGCAGCTGTTCGAACAACGGTCTTTGATCTGTCCTTTAAAATGCTACTGTTTACGGACACTGCAAAGTACAGCAGGCTTGCCAAGACTGACAACGGGCTGGCTATTGTTACCGCACACAATGTCACCAGCGCACCACGCCAAAAAGTGGCCACCACCACCGCTGTCAACACTGGAACGACGCCAATGTGCACCACTCTGTCCATACACGCGGTCCTGGCAACGGCAAGACCTGTAACGGGATAACTGCTGCCAAAAGCTGCTCGTGACCGAGACAAGCTGCGGCGGCTGTATGGCACCGCCACATTACCGGAACAAATTGAGCCCGCCCGCAACAGCACAGACTGTTTCGCCGCAGAAGACGGATTCAACGAAATTCCACAGCAACGAAAATACATCACACATCACGAGGAATCCACGACTCCCGTTATGTGATCGTTCTCTATGAGCAAGACGATACGTGACGACAATGACGTGCTCGTCATTCGTCATATCACATGAGCGTGCAACATTACTTGCGTTACCAATCCAAAAACAATAAAACATCTCTGCTTCCAGGCTGGCAGAGTCCCTCTGCTCAATCCGAGCCGCCGGCAGCGGCGGCGTACCGTTTTGACGAACTGCTGGTCGGTGGCGGCGAAGGCGTCCAGCAGGGCCAGGTGCGGCTTGTCCGGGAACTGCGGCGAGTCGGCCAGCAGGCGCGGCATGTGCTCCATGCAGAAGGAGGCCGCCTCCGAGCCGATGTGGCCGTCAAACACGCCGTAGAAGCCGTACCGGTCGGGAAGCTGCGGCCCCATTGGGTGGAGGGTTATCACACAATGTACTTCCTGTCACGACGAGACTGGACACAATAAACTGTGACACGTGCTACAGCGGAGACATCACTCGTAAAATTTCACAGCATCTGTCTGCTGGTGACAATAATAAAAAACAATGCAACCAGCAATGCCAAAACATACTGAGTACTGCATGTGTGCAATAACTGTAACTAATTATACATTAACCAAAGATAACCACATTTGTTCTGATTGTTCTCACATAATCATCCATTACACCTGCAGAAGTATATTTCCATTTGCAAACATTTATACCATGGTACAAACATTTATACCACAGACATACTAGTACCATGGTACTAGTATGTCTTTTCTTTTCAGCTGTGTAGCATTTTCTTGTTCCCATTTGCTACTCTGACTTCTCTGAGATAAAGGACCTATGAGATAAAGTGGGTGATACGGAATACAACAGAACATTAACCCGGCACCGCCTGGCAGGTTTTTGTACCCGCGACCGCCTGGGGTGTCAAAACGGGCACCCCGTGTTATTTCAGGATCTTACCGTCGGATCTAAGGCGGTCTACCACAGATTGATAACCCTGAGTCTTGCGATTCAGAAAATGCTACGTTAGCCCTGGTCACGCGACTGATGACGTCACAGGTCACGCAAAACGCTTAACACGACATCCAAAAACCTCACACCTGTTCGTACATCATATCATTAGTAATACTGGTTTTAAGGCCTTCAACTGGGTGTCAAACGAAACGTCACAATCGTCCACATTAGGATGCCAGAATGTTGAGAAAAAATGTCAGGTCAAGGTCAACTTATGTCAGGTGAAATACTGGTCTTACTTTATGTGTGAAAGGTTGATACTTACTTGCAGCCATTTTGATCTACATGCCAAAAAGGATGAAAGTGGAACCTTCTGATCACCAATTTGCATTATCTGCTTTTCAACCAGTCAAGGTCATTCTAGGCCAGGTCAGATAAGGTTGTATTACCCTTCCTGACAAACAGCAATAACAATTTGATGGAATTCTTAACTGCAACAAGTGCAGAACTGAAATGACACCTCATAATAATAAAACCAGTCCTGTTTGCTACTCACTGGGTCAAGGTCAAGCCAGGTCAGGACAGACAGTCATTTTTCCATCTTGACTGGGAACAATAATTGCTTTCTGCTGCTATTAAACAGTCTTCCACAGACAATGCTTTACTTTATTTTGTTTCAACATCAACTAATGATGTGATCTGATATGACCATGCACTGCATTTGGTGAACCTTGTTGAGAGGCACATATAGATTTGCCTGTCTGGCATGAATGATGGGGAAGGTCAATGGCAACCACTCCTATCACCTGCAAATAAGTTCAATGCAAATAAGTTCAACTGTCATCATGCATGTGAACTGGCTTGACCTAAAACATTGACATGTCATGGTTTTATACTGTTTTGGGAATTGTGTCCTATGTAAATCCAAATAATATATGCATTACATTCATATTATCCATTACACCTGCAGTATTATGATCATTATAGGATTATTATGTACCATAGGAGCATGTTTGTGCCACCACCCAAAGACATGAAAACAAGCATGCAAGGGTTCACATATGACATTATATCTCCATGACCTGACCTAGCATGGACATGGTTTTGATGTAACAACAAAACAAGTGAAATTGATTGACAAGCAGGTACTGAAAGTCTGGTTGGACTGGCTTTTATGGTTCAGAAATTATTCAAGAAAAAAACTGAGGGGTGCCCTATTTGACATCACCAAGGCAGTGCCGAGTTCATTCCGTCCATGTCATAGGCTATGCTCACCTGTCTGTCAGTCACTGTTGCTAGGTCATGAACTATCACAGACCGGTCCTCCATTTTACGGCGGCGGTTCTTCACTGCCTTATTGCTGACCGCCACAACTGGGGCTGCCATGGCTGGAAATGGCAGCTGCATGAGTAGAATTTATGGCAGGATGGCATATTGGCATTATGTGGTAAATCAGGGGACAAAGAGAACAAAGTAACTTGATGTACATGCCATAGCTACACCAATAAAATAGTACCATTTTCAAAATATTTTGCCATTCAGGTTTTGAGTATTTGATAGCAGTTTCTTACACCAAATACCAACCTACCATTTTGCATCACCTAATTCAGACAGGAAACCTGCAAATGAGTACCCAGCACATTCCTTGATTTTTAATTGGTGACTTCTTAGCACAAAGCCCATGTGCTAAGCAAGCATCAAGTCAGTTGGGACATAGCAGGCAAAGATAACAGCAGCTTTACTTTTGAGCCTTGCATGACAGAGCTTGGAACTGAAAATTACATTCAGGTTCAAATGAAACTTTGGATAGCAGTGCACACAAGCCAACTATTGGGAACAAGCCAACATGGCATTCTGCTTCCTTGCTGATACCTAATATGGCCCTTATACATGCTACACTTATACTTTATAAAACCTTCTTGACATGAGAACACAAACTACCTGACAGACATAGTGATGTCTATACAGACTAGTCACAATGCAAGATACTGGGGCTCAAATATACACCACCAAATACATCATAACTGGATGCTGTTTAGAAGTAATCTAATCTTGGATCAATCTAAGTTCTTATACTAAACTGTGCACTTCCATCTCAAACAGAACTTGTACCACCTATTGACTATATGCCTACTACATATTCATTCATAACACACTCCAGTTATCTGCCAGCTGCCATTTCTACACCAGTCAGAACATGGCAGGTTTTGAGGAGATGATGTTGAGACAGTTTTACAGATTCCATCATGCTTTATGGTAATCTTGAAAATCATACTTAGCCTGAGTAATCTTCATTATCATGGTCATAATGTTTCCTGTACTAAGCAACTGGGTATTAGTACACTATGCTTACCATTTCTCATAATTCATACTTTCAATCACTGCATAACAGTAATGCCTGATTCATTAACAAAATCACCGAGTAAAATGCTGAACTTACTCACACTTGTTCATGTATTTATGCTTTAAACACAAGTCATATAGACTTGCTGCATTCACATTTACTCACCTGGTTCCATTTTTTATGCAGATAAGAATGAATAGTAAAAATCACTGGTTAACTGCGTCAGAGGCAGAGGGCTTTCTAGCAAACGATTAGTTAAGATTTGCGTTTCCAATGTTAGCAATTACAACCTCTCCAGACGCCGTCGCTACGACATGCGTTATCAAGATGTCCAGTGTATCAACCGGTATCAAAGACATCGACGTTTCTCTACGGCCCTGACGTCAACCGTCCCTCCTGCCACTTCGCAGTAACGCTTAGTACCACACAGATACCAAGGCGTGACGCTTTTGTCCCGAAAGTCCAACATGCGCCGCTTGGCGCCGCCCCTCTCTATTTTGATCTGAAACGAACATGACAGTCAATTTATAACACATGTTCCCCGGCTTATAACATCATGTAAAACGGAATACTTTTGCAACTATCGTCCATAAAATGACTTTAAAAGCAAATGAAAACTAATCTTTATAATATGTCTATCTAAGTTAGATGCGCCAAGAGTCTTGGGTGCGCTTGCAATGTGCCCTGCCCTTATAAAACCCACGTTGCCCGATGAACTTGTAAATTCCATCCCACCGGCCTTCGGGCGAACCAGTAAAAGGTCTTTCAAGATCCAAAACGCCCGCTTTTTGTGAATGATCATTTATTTGCGTATCTACTGAACAATCATTTACTTCTTCAACAAAAATCTTAAACTCTACAAACTCAAACCCGTTTATTTGCATTCCACCCCCTCTCCGGGTTGGATCCCCAGAAATGTCGTTCACCCCTGTCCATCAAAGCCTCAATGCTTGGAGTATCAGCAGCGATCCATATACATCTGTGTGAACTAGCCATTTTCATAAAATACGTCTGTCCTTCCTCATTGTCTACACTCCTTCTCTTTTGTCATGCCTCCCAATGAGGGCGAGAAGTGGACTTTTCCACTTTCCCTTCCGCAATCCATGAATGGAGCATTAACGAAGCAGCCCCAGACGCGTTGGTTGAGAGGAAGGACGTGATCATAGATCTTCATGATGGCCGCAGAGAACCTGTAGCTCTGTACCTCAGCCTCGAGTACTCTACCATATTACGCCAAATGAACTACCTTACCACAGCACAATACATTCTGTAAAATGTTAAGGGACTCGTGAGCATCTTGTAATTAATACACGCATATGTTTCATGCTTTCAAACACCTCGATATATTTCAGGGAGCAAGTGCAGTTGTCACCGTCTTGTCATCATGGCCAACTCACTGAAAATGCCAGATATCGGTATCGCCAACCAACATCAGGCTGTGTGAAATTCACACACGTGGCAAACAAAACTGTTACTGATTTCATCCGGTTTATATTACGACAAACCTATGGAAACACTGAACACACCAATGAATAACAGACAATAAAAAACAAGACTAGAGAAAGATGCATCATGAATACATTGGGGTTTTGCATTACGGTATCAATGATGACCATTGCAAAATTCATAATTTTCATCACAAATGAACACAGGTTTATCGTACAACAGCTAACGACAGCACGATAATCGACCGCTCGTCGGTTTACATCTCGAAAAACCGGATTAACTATTTCTGCCTAGCCAGGACGCTTAAGAAGCTGTCGTATTGGCATGATTCAATCTCAAGGCGATTAATCGACGATTTTGGAGTCCGCTTTGAATGACAAGGTACGGGCCCCACAACGGACGGGGCTAAGCGTATTTAGCACGGCATCGTGCTGCGAAGCATGCATCCCTTTCTGTAAATCACGCATTGCATCAACAGCAGCGAGCGCATCCTCATCTCCAAACGGTCACGAGAGATTGCGGGCATGCTGAATGACAACTTCTTGACGGAACAAACTGCTGCGATCTTACCAGCTCCGCACCACTTTGGTGGTTTCTATAGTCAGCTGTGGTAGTAATAGAAGTAAGCTGGCATACGGCTACAGATATATTCTCTAGTCCAAAGCGTTTCTCCATGGCCTCGTTTCGGAAGACACCTGCCCTCGGATGAGGACCAGCGCCGGAAGGGTTGCCGGCGCCCAGGGCTGCCACCTCGTGACAGACGTCTGAACTGGTGGTTTGTGAAGAACTCGCAAGGAGCCAGATGGGTGACGGGGTTTGCTCCCGAGTGCGGAATGAAGTACACCGAATATCATACCGACTTCTGCAGCTTCTTTCGACTCAGCTGGTAGAGGCAGTCGTCGATCAGGAAACTGAAATAAGATGGCACCTTTACCAAACTATGTATATCCATCATACACCTCCAATGAAAGCACCGCTTGATATTTCGGCACACATGAGACAGTCAAGCGCGAGACTCTCACAAGTGTCACGTGATGTCCGATGAGAACCAAGAGCCAGGACTTCCCACCTGTACCAGAGCAGCGGCAGAGGACACGTGCTCAGATGCCAAAGTGCGTGAGCGTCCAACACCCAGGCCAGCGGCACGAAATCGGCCGTCTCCAGTAGAATGGAGACGGAGACCAGCACCACGGTGGCTGCGCACTTCCACACGTGCGCGGCTCGCGCGCGCTGCTGATAACACCAGGCCAGCCAGGCAACCACGTTCACAGCGCCTAGGGGCAGGTCAGGGGTCAGGTCAGATGAGGAGGAGCGCAATGCAAATGTGGCAAGTACAGAGACATACCGGCATCAACGTCCACATCTGAGCCTTTTCACATGATGTCAAGGAAACTGAACGATACGTCATAAATCGGAGAGATCAAAAGTGGGGCTCACCGACAAGAATGTTGGCCTTCATGTTGTAGCCGTAGTCGAACATGACCAGCGACAGGTACATGATGTGGTAGAACATGAAGCCCAGACAGAGCAGAGTGACGGCAATCGCCGTCCAGGACAGCTGAGGCCCGATGAACCTGTTCCGCAGGCCAAAGAGAATGATCAGTACACAACGCCGGCTACTTCGGGCCTCACGGCAGGTAAAGATGCTGATGCAATGTTCTTCGCCGATCTCATTGCATATGCTATAGATATTACAAAAACATGTCCTTCCGGAAGGGACGCCAGCCACGTCTCGGCCTCACCGTATACAAGCGGAGTAGAAAGAGAAGAGCACCATGGAGAAGGCGCAGAAGTAGTCCAGCTTCTCGGTGAGGTCAGTGTCCTTGGCATGGAAAACTGCTGACCAGAACCAGGCGTTGATGCACACCTGCAGACGTCAGGCGCCACGTAATCAGCAAGACAACAGAACGGTGCTTTGAACCGTACAACACTGATTTCTTCCAATCAAATGCCTCGGGACGGACGAAACTGCATCTGCAAAAACTTTGAGACAAAAGAGAAACGATCTCCAGTTACATGACAGCCGGGCTTTCTGAGCTGTGCAAAAGTCAACCTCATAATCACCAGTAGGTTGTTCAAAGCCACGGGCCGCCCTCTGCTAATCTAAATTTGTCCGGTACACTTCATGTTAATTTACGTGACTCAATGACCCCAGAGATACTGGAATTTTACATGCGCTGAAAGTGCAGCAGGCTTTCCCAAGGGCACTGGGCCGACATTAACCTGCCGAGGAACGCCACACATTGAACTGGATACACTTCGGGAGGCAGAGTTCGATAACATATGCCTGCCCTCAGCTTGAAGCAGTTTAACAGAAAAAGAAGTTGCGAAGAAAAAGATTTAACTTTCATTATGATTTCAAGTAACGGGTACATTTACAACACTTGAACATCTGTCAAAGAGTGGGGTTGACCGTAACACCGACGCTTCCAAATCCTTCAAAATTAGCAATAATGCCTTTAGCAACCTGAAATCAAATGGCATTCGGGCAATAAACGTCACAGAAATAGTACGGCTACAGCAGCGCCACATTTATATCAGTACCAGAGACTCGAGAAACCGCCGATGGGGTCGCGATAATCGTTCCCTCGGCTCACTGAACCTCGATTGAAGACGGCGCACCGCTCCACGATTTCCTGGGCCCATCCCAAAGCCCTTTCTGTCGTGCTTCACAAGAGAGAGCCTACCGAGCCCGTCTCAAGCAAACGAAACTTGCGCTCGTTCGGCGCGGTTTAATATCAGCAGAGCGACCCAAGGGCCCGACTCCAAGGGGCACTCCACGGCCCATGTGAGCTGCTCCGGGTCAGCTGGTCTGGAGGCGACACTGTGGACCTGCTCGGCCCGCAGGCTGCGACTTGAAAACGCAAGCGGCAGGCTGGGAAGCAGGCAGGCTGCGACAGGGACCGATCGGGCTCAAATGGGCCGGGGACGAAATGCCCACACTGCCCCAAATGGATGTCCGCCCGGGCGCCAGTCAGCTCGGCGACCGGAACCGAGCCACGCCTGCCGGGGGAGCAAAGTTTTCCTGTTGCGGTCTTGCCGTCTCGTTCTCGTCTGACCGCAGCTGGCCGCAGTACTGTCATCACCGACAACCACTCCCGCGCTGGCCGAACAACCCGTCCCGCAACGTCCAGCCTGAATCGTCATCACGGAAAATCGTCCTGTTGCGCCTTCTGCTTCCGTCCGGAGAATCAGACCACGGACCGGAGCTGGAGAACTGATTCGTTATATACTGTTTACGGCAAACAGTTTGGTCACCCTGGGACTCTCATGCCTGGTCCTGTCATCTCCTCATTGGATCACCAGACCACCGACGCTCCGCTTGCCCATCCCCATCCGGCCTCGGAGACAGCACCGGACTTTAGAGGCCGGCCACGTCCACGCCCGGCGCGACACCGGACTTAAAAGGTCGGTCACGTCCACGTCCGGCGGGCTCGCTGGTCGCCGGCGGCGGCCTGCCGTCCCCGGCATACTGAGGCCAACACTGGACCTCCCGGACAGCGCAGTCGCTCACAGCCAGGTGTGACGTCACCGGCGGCGGCGGGACGGCTCCAAATAAGCCTGAGACGACGACAGCGTGGGGAAGAGCCTCGCAATGTTTGGGATCGTTAATGAGTGGACTTAACAGCTGCGCCAGCGAGTTTATCAACAGCCATTTGGCACGGACAAACCGTTTTAAGCGCCCAGTCATTCGTGGCTTAAAGAGCCGCCTCAGCATCCTGCGGTAAACAAAATCAGCCATGGGGAAAGACTGATACAATCCAGTGCATAAGGCACCATGGCAAGGCACAGTGTAATTGTGAAATTGCGAGTGTAGTGCACTAGGAGAAGAGTATGCAGCCTCATTAGCCCATGGTTTCAAAACACGGAAGGAAGCGCACAAAACAGCTTATGCTTAAAATAAAGGTTAGCGGGTGTGCTGCCGCTTACGCCTTTTATATCATGGATTTCTATCAGCAAACAGTGAAAAATCGCCTGAAGTTCAAGCATTCCCTACGACGGTACCCGACGCCAAATGTCGCACTTGGTTTCACAGCCGCAACGACTCCGGCTGGACACGTGCGTGATCCAGACAAGCAAACCACGGCGAGCAGCACCATTCATCCGCATATCCGACCAGAACGGGAATTCACTCGGCCTGCGCGGGGCTCCCTGGGCCGGATGCGGACGCAATTTGAAGTCTTCCAGCGCAGGCTGCGTTGAAATTAACATCCGGTGGCCGACCGCGCGGGCAGCGCACGACGAGCGGGAGTTCTGACCAAGGATTGCAGAGTGGGAGCGAAGTTGGGCCAGAGTGAGAGGGGAGCCCGGGCGAGCCATGAAACGATGCCGCAAGCCGCCACTCAAGACGAAGTCACGCTGTCTTGTACTGACACAGGCATCGTGCAATATGCATGATGACCGCCTAAAGGCATCTGGTGACCAGGGAATTTGTAGTGGCTGATTCGGATTAAAAAGGAAAGCTGGCCATGGTGATACAGCGCGGCAAACGTTTAGGGGAAGAATACAGAAAAAGCGAACTCCAAGCCAAAGGGCGTTAATCAGTTACAAATCACGTTATCGCACAATATTTGCGTCCTAAACCACAAAGCAAAACTAAATGAAAACAACAAAGTAGAAATGTGCGCAGTTCTGAAGCAAAGTCAGAGTCGCTTGGTGTAGTGCACATGATAATTTGAAGAGCAGGAGACTGGCATGGATGCAAGGGGTCGGCGGGACCAGTTTTAGGACGCCGCTATCAAATCAGGCAAACAAATGAAACGCAACAACCTCCGAATCGTGAAGGTAAATTAAGCCCCTCACTTCACCATGCAGATGCGAGGGAAGTTCCGCCAACTTCCCAATGCATCAGCAACGAGGAGCACAGTCCATTTTCGGGCTAGCTTTTCTGAAAGCTTTCGCGGATCTCCCAGCCGGTGACTCAGTCAGAGTTCCGCTAGACGGCGCGTGGTGGCTGGCGCGTCCACGCCGGCGGGCGGTATCTTGATCGGACGTCTGACTGCCCAGCACAGGGCGACGGTCGATACGGTCACGAGCCACCGATACCGCCCAGTCCGACCAGAGGGCCGCCACAGGCCGTCTGACCACTGATACCGTCCAAGTTCTGACCAGAGGACCACGGTCCCGCCAGAGACCAGCAGACCACAGATTTCGCTCACGGTCCGACCAGAGGACCGCTAGAGACCGACAGACCATAACTACCGCCCACGGTCCACCCAGAGGACCACGACTCCCCAGAGGCCGACCGACGAAGGTCACGGCCGCTGTGTCTGTGACCGACCGCTCCGGTCAGATCCGCCACTGTGACCGGCGACTCCGGTCAGATCCCGTCACTGTGACCGGCGACTCCGGTCAGATCCCGCCACTGCGACCGGCGGCTCCGGTCAGATCCCGTCACTGCGACCGGAAGCTCCGGTCAGATCCCGCCACTGTGACCGGCAGCTTCGGCCAGAACCCGCCAGTGTGACCGGAAGCTCCGGTCAGATCCCGCAACGGTTACCGGCAGCTCGGTCACATCCCGCCAGTGTGACCGGAAGCTCCGGTCAGATCCGCCACTGTGACCAGCGGCTCCGGTCAGATTCCGTCACTGTGACCGGCGGCTCCGGTTAGATCCCGCCACTGTGACCGGAAGCTCCGGTCAGATCCCGCCACTGTTACCAGCAGCTCCGATCAGATCCCGCCAGTGTGACCAGAAGCTCCGGTCAGATCCGCCACTGTGACCGGCGGCTCCGGTCAGATCCCCCCACTGTGACCGACGGCTCCGGTCAGATCCCACCAGTGTGACCGGAAGCTCCGGTCAGATCCCGCAACTGTTACCGGCAGCTCCGGTCAGATCCCGCCAGTGTGACCGGAAGCTCCGGTCAGATCCGCCACTGTGACCGGCGGCTCCGGTCAGATCCAGCCACTGTGACAGACGGCTCCGGTCAGATCCCGTCACTGTGACCGGCAGCTCCGGTCAGATCCCGCCACTGTGACCGACGGCTCCGGTCAGATCCCACCAGCGTGACCGGCGACTGGACGTCGTCGGAACGGTCCCAGTCATGACGGTCTCAGCCGCGGGAAGCGACTGAGATCGCGGGGAAACAGAAACGTGCACGCCGGTCAAAGCATCCACCACCGACGGGCCGTACCCATGGATGGGATGGGTCGGGTCTTAGTCAGTTCAGGCCAGAATATAACGCTGCTGGGAGAAGGTGCACATCGCACGCCGCATTAACATACGAAAAGAGACGGATTAACGCCGGATATAGAACCAACTCCATACTACCTTAATGTCTAGGACAGTGACAGTGAAAACAAGGTCACGACCTGCATTGTCGTACGTCAACTGACACAGCAATTTAGGAAAAGAACGGTGTGTTTAACCCACGCTCCCTTATTCGACCGTCCGTGATCCCGACCCTGCAAAACTGCAAGCGCAATGCTGCCTCACTCCCACCAGACTGCAGATGATCCAACGCCAGTAGAACGGCGCGTGTCATACTACCAGACCCTCACCAGACGGAAGACGACCCAGACGCAATAGAAAAGCACGTGTAACACTGGCACACCCTCAACAGACTGCACGTGATCCAGGGCCAACAGAACAGCATATGTAACACTGCCACGCCCTCCCCAGGCTGTGGTTGATCAAGAGCCACCGAAACAGCACGTATTGTACAACCACACCCCCAGCAGACTGTACGCGATAGCCTGCAGTCTGCTGACAGGCAGCCAGTAAAACGGAGCATGTAATACTGCCAGACTCTCAACAGACTGGTGCGTAGAATACTACCAGACCCCGACCAGACTACATGTGGTCCTTCGCCAGTAGGACGGCATACGTAGCACTGCCACACCCTCACCAGACTGTAGGTGATCCAGAGCCAGTAGAACGGCGCGTGGCGGGGGACCAGCCTCATGAACCGCCGCAACATCACAGCGTGACACAGCAGGTTCAGGAGGGAGAAAATGGTGCTGGCTGGCTCCTGAAGCCCCAGCCATCGGACAAATGGCCACTGAAATAAAAGGGCACTAGCATCAGTTTACATGAGTAGCCATGCATCACGTGGCAATGGTTTGACACGCGCAAGGGTGGCCTGTCAAATACGACGCAATCGGGTGGGGGTCACTTTGACCCCCCTAGATCTCAAAAACTAACGGGCTAGATCCACCAAATCTGCAGCGCGGATACAACCCTAAAGGAACTCTCTTGAGTAGAAGTTTGATGTCTCCGGAGTGTAACCTTCAGGGTCAAATGAGGTCGAAGAGGGTCAAACTTGGTGCGGTTCACCACAATTTTCCCTCGCAAAAAATGTGCTTCGCAGAGCCAGCTGCCGTCATTCGGTGCAATTTTACCACGAGGATTTAGCACTGGTGAGTAAAAACCTCACTGCATTCTCTGGGTTCTTCAGAAAACCACGCGGGTATGCTAGACAAGGTAAAACCTATCTCATCCATTTTTTGACACCTGTTTATCCAAATAAGTACCATATTTAGGTAATATTGGCGCTGAATTCGGAATGAGTGTAAAAAAACAAAACATTCTAGAAAGCAGGTTGTTGCAGAAACCGGTGCACCAAGGTCAATAAAGTTCATCCCAGGTCAATGACCCGAGATGACCTACAGGAGACCAAAACCATCGGAACGTGTGTTTAGTCATCTCTGACATGGTTCTGCGTCATTTTAGCCTAGAATTAGGCATTGGACAACAAAATCGTGGTGTTCCATTATTTGGCCTCTACAGAAAACGGGTACGCGCGTACGCATTTTTGGTCATCTCTCCGTGGCCTGATTTGATATCATCCTGAAACTTGGTCTACCGGCAGAAAATAAAGTGACTTTTAACATATGTTCCAATTTTGTGTGGCCGAGATAATTATATCAGAAGTTCTGTCTGGAAATAATTTTTTACCTTACATACCTGACCTTTGTATGATTTTTTGACTTTTTAACCTTTAGCCTGGCCTCGTGACCTGACCTGAGACCGATCAAACCATTTTTTGCATTTTTTTCAGTTGTTTATCTGCGCAGCCAAGTATGCCTTTAAAACTAGATTCGCCGCAGCAGTTTAAAGTTTACCCTAAAAAACGACCATTTCTGAAAGCCATGGCCGACTATGACCCGCTGTTACTTGGCGATCCTGAAAGACCGTGATATTCTGTCATCACCAAAAAAAAAAACCGCTTTTCAGTTTTACACAGCTGTGCAAAATTTAACGCGGTTTGGGGCTTATTCCAAAAAAAAAAAAAACTCGGGGAAGTCAAACTGAACCCCAACCGGGCGCGTATCAAGACAAATCAAAAGATGCCATGAGAACTTATGCATCCTCTGTAAGCTTTGAAGGTTGTCATCGAAATAAAATACCAGTGACTTCAAATGAAAATACCAAACCCTTTCATTGGCAACATCTAATATGCTAATGAAAGCATTAGTTTGACCATCACTGCATTTGGTATACCCATTAGAAGAAATATGAAAGTACCCCCACTAAAAATTGTTCTACTGTGCATAGAGGTGCAAGCACCTTCCATTCTGAACTGAGCTTAAGTGTTGATGTCTTTGGCACAACTCATTATGTAAACCACTGAATGAAAAAGATGAACAATTGCAGCTCTAAACAGGGATGGAGCCAGCAGCACTTCTGGCATTGCCAGTACAAAGTTATCAATTCCATAACTTAACATTATTTTCCAGAGCTGCCACAAACCCTTCCCCCACACCCCCTTCCCTGAAGCAGCATTCTATGTTTAGTGTCACATGCTGTAGGCCTCTAAGCACTCTAGGTTGTGTAAGGTGTGTGCAATGACCTTTTCCAGCTACCAGCCACTGATGTGAGAAATACCAGCCCAGTGTTAAAAGCACACATATCCTGTCATATTATGTCACCCAAAACATTATCAGAAAATGCAAACAGTTTCAAAAGTTTCAAAATGTATGACTTTATCCACAACAAGGGACCCAGTGAGTTAGTCTGGGTTCACAATGACATGGCAACCAGACAGCAGTGCATGTTGCCATCAAAGGAGACTGATTCCCATTGGAAGTTTATATGATGTCAGTGCATTCCCTGGCATTTGAAATGAATCACACCTGATAGCAGCCTGTTTATGCAGAACACTTCACTGAACTTGTACTGGGCCACAGGTTGTTTACCAGGTGACCTATTTGCAATAAAGACTGAAAGAACCAAAGATAAATCAACAGTTTTGCAGGATTATGTTCAAGGTAATGCACAAAAACAGTGGGAATGAGCCATCTCTCACATCAATAACTAATGGCATCATCAGCTAATGATTATTCAGTGCCAAGCAGGTACTCTACATGGCCTTGGCACTGCAGAAACAGCATAGCTGGCACTGTACTCAAGTCAAATGGATGAAGATGATAGCCCCTGCCTGGATCATGATCATATCACAGTCACAATTTCCATTGAAACTATGCATTTATTTAAAAAAAGGACATTGATGCTGCAGAAACATGAAGTGGCTGGTCAACATTTCCTTTTGAATGTGGATAACATGTCACAAAAATCCCATGGAACATTGCAATCCCTCAAAATTGCATATTTGCCAAACTGAATTTCGGTGATTTAAATATTGCAACTCCAATTATGTTTTGCAAAATTTTCTGCTGCATAAATTATCATTCACTTCCACAAAAAAGTTTCAGGATTGCAAGTTGTCAAACAATGTGTATAAGCACATGAATGGAAAAGTGAAAAAAATAATTGTGCACATTCCAATTTATCATGGCTTCAAACTGCATTGCCCTTTTTCTATAAATTAGAGTGTAAACATATAGGTGGCAAATCTTGCATAGTACCATGTTCAATGTTTGTTTTTTAAACTGCTGCATGCCATTATCCCAGAGACAATATATTTCATGCTTACTTTTCCATAAAACTGTGGGACTTTCCTTCCATTTGAAGTAAAGTCTTCCACTGTGCTCCACATACAATCATACTTGCAATCATCCGGACACGTCCAGATCAGTCCTCCAACCTGCCCTGTAAAAATGCTCCATTTATTACAGTCATAATTCTGCACATCAGATAGGAAAACCTGACATATAAGCACCACATAAATATGTGAATCAACACTTTAAAATAATAATAAATCACCCAGAATCCTTCCATCATTGCTACTCTAGCTAAGGCCATGGGAAACCAGTTAAATTGCAACACACTACAACATGCTGCATGCCATGCTAGCATTCCTACTGCATAAGTTATATATGTTATGATATACTTAGGGTGATTGTTTTGAAAGTACAGCAAACTTTTTGTCCCCACTGCCTAAATTTTCTTCATCATGCAGACATTTGCCTTTGGATTAGCTTGGTTTAGTACATTGTCACTATTACACATTTTACTGCTTGTGATGGAACTGGGAAAAAAGATTCACTGTGTTTTTAAACACAACAATATGACAATGTGGTGGAGATGAATGAAAAATACAGCCAAGTTCAACTTTTACACTCTAATAAGGCAACAGCATAATTAGCTTACCTCTGGCTGAGGAGCATTTGGTCCAGACACATTCTGCAAGACATGACTGAAAGATATGTGATCTATCCCCAGGGGAACATATGCTGAAGTAGATGCATTGGAAGAGTAACACTAACAGCAAACAAATTGACTGCTTGCTTGTTAATGACATTTACAGTTCCCAGGAAGGAGTCTAAATACAAATTGGTGTGATGGGGAATATCAGCTTTAATGCTCCCAGCATCAATGATTTTTCAATGTCATTTGCTTCACCCTGTTTGCTTTTCCCTCTACCATAAGCCTAAAAAACAAAAGCATATAACCTGAGGGAAAATTAATATCGTCGCTTCTTTCCTTCCACGGTCGTGAAGCCGTATAGTTTGTCCTGCTTCCACCTGACAATCTCCTCTTTACTGAGGATCCTCCCGGAGAGAGGAGCTCTCTTCTCCTTTCATGTAAATTGTCTGTTGTGAATCAGCACGTAGAGCCTCTTGGGCTTCAGCTACCGTGCCTTGAGTCAAGTCTTCTGCCTCATTGAGCGTGTCACTCGTCCGAGTTTCTGGAAACACAACACTGTCTGCTGAAGAACAATATCGTCTTTACTAAGCCATATTTGACACCGTCCCTGTACAAGAGTCAGCTGATGAAGCCCATGAAGTAAAATAAATGCTCACTTAATTTTGAGGAAGATGTTTTCACATTACGACTGTAGTAAAATGGTGGCAAATTTTAAAAAAAAAATAGAGTTATCCTCTTTTCTGCACCACTTTTGGATCGTAGGCTATTAAAATAGAATTCAAACTTTAACTTGTTTACACAAGCAGAACACTTTCGTGATGTTTACAAATTGACGTCACTCCCTTTTTTATCTTGCGGGATCCGCTCGTCCGTACACAACACTCTTTGAAATAATACTTGCTGTACGACCAGGAAATATAGGTTTGTGTGGCCGTGATTTTGGCTGCTATGTTTAAACCTAAGTTGCTTTAGGTTGTTAAAGATACGGTCTGGTGTAGGGGCGCATCCAGTATTTTCTTAAGAGGGAGCTCATTGTGAACTGACATACGAAAACCGCCTGCTGGGAAGGCGATGTGGAATGGTTTTCACAAAAAACGGGCGTTAATGGGGGCCGGACCTCCCGCCCCCCTTTGGCTGCGCCAGTGGTCTAGTGGTTTAAACCCATCTGTTTCGTTTGGTAGGTACGCTACTCACTATGACTCACGGTTTTGTTCTGACACTAAGCTGAGACAAGTTCTGATGTTGGGGACGGGCAGCGAAAGACGTCGAGGGAAATATTTCCGTGTAACGCCACAAGCGTAGTGTTGCAAACTGAAGAAAGCGAAAAATGGGCTCCTGTTCTTAGATGTTTTCAAGGGTGCAGCTAGGACTTTCTGAAGAAGGGGGAAGGTGGAGCTCAGTGTCTACTGAATTTTCACAAAAAAAAATGCGTGCCCAACTGGGAGCCCGGTCCCCCCGGCCACCACCCCCTTGGCTTTGGTAATCCTTTAGAAGCGCGCGCCATAAACCAAGCACACTGGATGACACATATACGGCGCGCGTGGCAAAAGGAGACGTCAGCTGTTGCAAGAAACAACAACATTATGCACTGGAGCTCCAGGGTCGTGGATCACCTACTATTCGCTAACCTAACCTAACCTAACCTAACCTAGCCTAGCCTAACCTAATGTAATCTAACCTAACCTACTGTGTAAAACAAGAGCGAATAGTAGGTGATCTACGACCCTGGAGCTCCAGTGCATAATGTTGTTGTTTCTTGCAACAGCTGACGTCTCCTTTTGCCACGCGCGCCGTATATGTGTCATCCAGTGTGCTTGGTTTATGGCGTGCGCTTCTAAAGGATTGCCCTTGGCTTTGCCTGTGGTTGTTTTTTTTTTTTACACCTATGCTCTGATGCAACGGCACAGCGGACCTTCCGTGGCTTTAAAAAGTCCACGTTGAAAAGGTCTGTATCTGGCATCCTCTTCATATGCATCAACACCATCGACATCTGGTTCATGTTTGTCACATGGGGATGTTACCTACATGCCTGACGCGGAATATGCGATGTGTTCAGAATTTCAGATGTAAAAGTACCCCGGCGTGGAAGAAATGGGATGAAATTGATTAGCTTCTGGACGCAGAAATGGAATATGACGACCTGCATGAGCCAGCAGACGTGCGGGAGACGGTGGCTCTTCAGTTGAACAGCGATGCGGAAGACTGCGACCCATCAGGGCGTCGAACCCCAGCGGGCCTTTGGATTAACAGCGTCCTAGGCGCCTCGAGTCCAACGCAGATCGGACTAACCCCTCCCGAGTTGGCAGCACTGCACCTGCCGGTCTGGAAGCGATACTTCCCTGCAGTACCTCCCGACCGGTGGTCGTCGGGTGGCAGCATGTCCCTGATTCAAGACGTGCCGGCCCAGTTGGAGGACGATCTGGGCGACCCAGCCGGACCGTACCAGGTGACGGGCTGCGGCCATCGGGAGCTGCACGATGACCTAGACGATCCTGTGGATCGTCCGCCAGGACCGGAGCCTGACGAGCTAGATGACCTGGGCGAGACAGTGCAGTCCTCGCCGGCGGCGTCTGAGACCGAGTTCAGTCTGCGGGACGACCTGGATGAGACGGTGGAGCCTCTGTCGGCGCGGGAAGTCACGGGAGAGCTGCGGGACGACCTCGAGGAGCTTCTCAGCCCGGCGACGTCACCAGACAGTCACCGCGGCTTGCGAGATGACCTGCACGAGACGGCCAGCCCCCGCCCTCCGACCGGCGCAACGCACAGCTCTGAGCCCAGCCCAGCGCTGGAGGACGGCCTGCTCGACGACCTCGACGAGGCAGCCGACGAGGGGCGGCCGGATGGCGCCGTCGGTGGCCCGGACCCGCTCCGGGACGACCTGGACGACCTGCTGGTGGACGAGCTGATCTCGGAGGTCAGCGACCTGGTGCTGCGGGGCCGGGGCCGCGGCGGAGACTGTGACGTCACGTGGGGCTCGGCCGGAGAGCGGGCCGCGGAGGAGGCGCTCCACCCCGAGCCCTCGTCCCCTGCTCCGCGGCAGCCTGAGTCGGGAGGCGGGGACGCGGGGATGGAGGTGGAGCAGCCGGTGCCGTGTCCGCTGCCGAGCGCCGGCGGTGTTCGGTGTCCCGCGGCAGGTGATGGCAGGACCGAATGTGGAGCGGAAGATGACGCGCTCGGCTGTCGGTGGCTGCCGCTGGTGGACGCCAGCGTCGGCCCATGTGCCGGGGATCAGCTGGGCGGGGTCTCCCCGAGCCTGGCCGCTCAGGAACCCCGGCAGGAGCCGTTCAGTTCTCAGTCCTCAGTACCCGGACGTCGATCGCCATCGCCTCGCGTGGAGTCTTCAGCCCCCTGCCTTCAGTCGGCATCCTTCCAGCGCCAACTCCCTGACACTCACTCTCCCTGCTCCGCGGCCTCCTCCGAGTGTTCGGCCTCGTCCCCGTCCGCCGCCTGTCAGCAGGCGCTGGTCTGCTCGGAGCCCGACCCCGCGCTGCCTGGCTCGCCGTCGCCGGCGGCCGAGCGGCCTGCGCAGACCGGCACCGTGCTGCGGCGCATCGACGCCCTGCTGGCGGCCGTGGCCGCCTGCCGACAGCGCGGCCAGACTCCGGAGCTGGTGCTGCCCGCCAGGACCAGGTGGCGCGACCTGCGGCTCTGCAGCGCGTGAGTGCGCGCCGGCCGGACGCCGGGCACGGTTACTGGCATCTGCTGAGCGCGGCGGCCAGTGTTGAGCGTCCGACGTTGTTTTAAACTGCAGCGTTTGGAGAGGTCGTGGGATGGTGATGACTAACGTTCTGGCACGTTTGGATGGGAAGTCGTATGGTCCCAAAGGACAAACTAATCCTTTTTGGAGGATTATGCGGCACTCGACCGCGTTTGCTTTGCGCGCCATGGCGTATCCTTGCTCTCCAATATCGCCCGTATCACCATGACTGCAGCCGGCCACCTGCTCTTCATCCTTTCTCCATTCGGCTCCCCAGAGTGGTTTGGCGTACATTTTTCTTCTTAGCCGTGGCAAGTGTATCCCACCCACGTAGGACTCAGGTCCGGTTTTGGCTGAGCTTTCTGCGGTGGTTATCAGCCGGTCTCTTCCGTCTCCGTACGCCCAGGAATCTCAAAACTTGTTTATTGAAAAGGACCTCTAATGGAACCATCAACTTAGCCGGCCCACGGCCAGCCGACCTGCCTGTCGCGTCACCAGGGCCGGTCATCTGGTGGTGACGGGGATGCTGACCCGGAGCCAGCTGACGTACCTGCCCCGTCACCAGGGCCGGTCATCTGGTGGTGACTGAGGAGCCGCGAAATGACACTCGAGTCAGGAAGGAAAGCCGCCTGAACCTGATGGTCCTGCTGCTGGAGAAGATCCGCCATCTGGTGGCCACCAACACGCACTCCACCAAGAGGTCAGGGCGACTCCAGTGACTAATGCGTTGGGAGGAGTCTGAATGGGGTGGAACAAACCTTCAGCGGGTTAGCCGGGACTGGTGCGGGCTCCATGGCAATGATGATGGGACATGTTGATTATTTTCACAAATGGTTTTGTTGAAGGTTGGCTAAGGACTTGATTTGTAGGACAACTGGAAAACACCGACTTGATTTGTAGATATTCCACCAACCGTCCTCTATGAAGTACTCGGAAGATGCTTGTTCCATTTCTGGGTCCTTAACTTCATGACGTTACCTTGTCTGACGCAAGCATTTCTAACGAAGGTTGTCCGTGTTTGCATGTATACGTTTCCGATTGCTATGCGGCTTCGTTGGTGACCAAAACGACTGGTGGCCACTGCAGCAGGGATCCCTATTTTCGAGTGGTCGTCGTATTTCAAGAACATTAACAACAACGAGTGCGCCGTATTTCAGGAGTTGCCATTAACTGCGGTTAGATCGGTGCATTTTGTGGCCATTTGCTCGACTCGACCCGGTCGTGATTCAGGTGCCTTTACTGCGGCGATTCGGTCGTAGTCCACGGACGTTTACGACCGCGAGCCGGTCGTATTTCAGGGACATTTACTACCAGGAGGTGGCGCTGTTTGGCAGCCAGCGGTCCGTCGACGTCCTCCTGGACGACGTCACCCGCCTGCTGGCCATCCCGCGCGAGAGCTCGCACGTGCGGGCCACGTCCAAGGGCCTGGTGGCCGGCGACCTGGTGTTGCGCAGCGGGGACGTCGTGCTGGACTGCTCGGCCGCCCGTCACGGTCAGTCGGGGTCAGTGGAGGTCAGGGGAAGGTCGGCCACTGGGACCACGTTCAGTGGAGGACAGGAGGGCACTGACCACAAGGACCACGGTCAGTGAAGAGACGACCATTGGACCGAGTTCAGTGGCGGTTAGGGGAGGGACGACCACAGGGTAGGTCATGTACTTCGACTATGGACATCCCCGTCAATGAGGTCAGTGGGGATCCAGCTGCGGTGACAGCACGGGTCGTCGGACCACAAAGACCCGCAGTTGGAAGTAGGTTACGTCGGCGGCTGTTGCCGTAGGAGCTACAGTTAGAAGCAGTACGGGTGAGTGCTTCCGGGATTAGTGATGACGAGTTTGACAGGTGGTGGAACGTCGAACGGACAGGTACGGAGGAAAGATTAAGCAGAGGTCAAATGGTTGATGTGCTGACGGTTTAGAGGAGAAGGTTGTCTACGAAGCAGTGACGCTGCTGCCGTTATTCTGGTGTAAACTCGAGCGAATTTTTACTGCACATTAAGGTGCGCTCAACCGGTTGAACAACATGCGAAACGACTTGTGCCAAATATGCTGCGCGAGCGTTAAGAAATGCGAACTGTGTGCCATTAAGTGCTCCTTCAGATCGAAAGCTTTGCGAGAACGGCGTTCGTTGAGGGGGAAAGAACGGTCGCGCTGAGCGCCGGCTGTCCACGTTGCCACTCGTACCGCGCCAGGCGTGCTGGTGCCGGAGAGCGTGCCGCACGTGGAGGTGGTGCGCTCGTCGGCCCGCTTCATCCTGGTGGTGGAGAAGGACGCCACGTTCCAGAAGATCCTGGACAGCGGCCTGCTCGACCACCTGCCGCCCGGTATCGTCATCACGGTACGGCTGGTCTCGGACGGCTCCGACGTCTGGCAGGAGCCGGCCTCGGCAGGCTCTGAACATCGACCGTCCGAGTCGGCCCGTGAAAAGGGCGTGATATTGGCCTGTTGGTGTGCTCGTGCCGTTTTACTCAGCAGCTCATGAAGTGTTGAGCATTTTGGAATATACAGCAGCAGTTCTTTTTTATTTCTTGGAATTTTTTCTTCCTTTTTTGTCATTAAGCCGCAGTGATTTCACCAGTGCCTTGACCTACTGACAACACTTCGTCTCCGACTTGATTACTTTAGTTAATTGTTTTGAACGGCACCGGTATAGTGGTGGGAGAGCAATGGGTTACCGTTTTCTGCACAGCAGCGTATTTACTTTTTATGTCAGTATATTTTTACATGCTCGGTACATTTTGTTCTGTGTGTTTCTGGACACATTTCTATTCATAATTATAATATGATCCACTTTTGTCCATAATTACGGTCGACGTTTCGTGTGTCGGCCGTTGCTGGTGGGCGTGACGTCGCTGGTCGCGTGCCGTGCCGGCCGGGCAGGGTAAGGGGTTCCCGGACGTGAACACCCGTCTGCTGCTGCGCCTGCTGACCAGCCGGCTGCTGGTGCCGGCGCTAGCGCTGCTTGACGCCGACCCCCACGGCCTGGAGATCCTCTTCGTCTACAAGTACGGATCACTGGTGAGGCGCCGGACAGTAGCCTCGTCGTCGGAAGGTGCATCCGTCGTGTAGTCCTTGACCCTGGGATTTGGCTGTGGCATTTGGGTTCGGGACTTTTTTCAAGTTAGGTGGGCCAGAGCCATTTTGAGGCAGTCTCTCAATGCAAAGCATAGAGATAATTTTGAGAATGTAATGGTTTTCGAACTTTCGGAGTTGGTCGGCTTGTTCCAGATGTGCTCTGTGGCCTGCGGCATCTGTGGGTTTTACGAGAGGGGTAGCTAACAAACCATAATCCTCCGTGTATGCGGGAGGACTGTATGTGAGAGAAAACTATCCAGAATACTTTCCAGCACAGCAGTGTTTATGTCGTATTTGTATGAATGGTCATTTCTCCCGGCGAAATTTTATTCCGTATTTGAGCCTATTTTTTAAGTGTAGGAAAGCACCGTTGTGTCGGATGTCTACGGATGCCTCCGTTCGAAACCCGGCAGCTCGGCATGCGCCCTGCGTGTGAGCGCTTTCTCTGCGCGCCTGTGTAACCGTCGTGAGCGTCCGGCGGCGTTGGCCGGCGTTTTTAGCGGGCGCGCGCCGCCGACAGGCGCGGGCGCACGACTCGGCCCGCCTGGCGACGCCGGAGCTGTTCTGGCTGGGCGTGCGGCCGACCGACGTGCCGCAGCTCGGTCTGCCGCGGACGGGTGAGCGCGCCGCCGCCGGCCCGGTCCCGGTCTGATGGCCGGCACGGGGTGACTGCGGTGTCGCCAGATCGAGGCGTGACCTGTGTCTGCAACCCTGCCGCGCGTTAAATGCGCGCCCTGTGCAGGTGGAGAACGGACAGTTTTCGGACTCTGTAATCACAGCAGGAGACTTGCGTTTCTCTTCAGACTCTGCTTCATTCAGAGAAACCTTGGATTGGCCGTAGGCGGAGATGGGACCTAAAATTATTCGTAATCAGACAAGAAAAGACCTCGGACCCTACGTAATCAAAAGCAGCTTAAGGCGTCTCGGGAGTTGAGACTCCGCGTCTTCCCCTCCATCAGCGTTGGTGACCGACAGCTGCCTTAAACATGGCTTCTCTAATGCCAGGAAATACAAGTATAGAGTCGATCACTCCAACGGCACTGGATTCTATTGAAAAAACTTGGCGTGACGTCATAGGGGGCAGGATGGGGCCGGTGCGATGCGTCATCTCGGTCAGCGCCCAATCTGGTCTCGAGGAGCCAGCGGCGCCCATATGTGGCCACGAATGAAGGGCGGAACTGCTTCTAGACTTATGTCATGTCTTCCTCAAATGCTTGATATGAGGCCGGTCGATGTCTTGGTACGCAGAGCTGAGGTGATATGTGAAGGCAGGTTATATATGTGTGTATATATATAGACCGGTAATGAGAATATATTTCTGTGCCGAGACAGGGAGAGACACTTGGAGGAAGAGAGAGAGAGAGAGAGAGAGAGAGAGAGAGAGAGAGAGAGAGAGAGATTTGTCAGCAGGCGACGTGACGCAGAGTAAGCAGAGTAGGACAGGACCCTGCCTTGTTGCAGCGCTGCTGCCGCTCACAGACGCCGACCGGAGCAAGGCGCGCCGCCTCCTCTGCCGACCGTACGTCAGACACAACCGCTTCTGGCAGAGGCAGGTCGGTGGTGACGGGCGTGGCTGGTGTTCTTCTCTCAGCTGTGGTCACTTGTGCTGAAGTCATGCTGCAAGTGGCTGGTCGGAAAGTGCACTTGGTGCTTGCAGATCTGGTTTTGTCAACGACAGTTCTGCTGTCCCGCCCGTTTGCATTGGGGAAGATGCAGAAGCTTTTACGGCGTGTGAAAACATAAGAACCGTACCCTCGGTGGTTTGCTACGCGCGGCACGAGACAGCTGCAGGATCTGAACACAGACCGTCGATCCGCCGGCAGATCCGCGAGATCCTGGCGTCCGACCGTAAGGCCGAGATCCAGAGCCTGAGCGCCCTGCATCCGACCTTCCTGACTGACCTCTACCTGCCGACTAAGATCGCTGAGCGGCTGGCGGCCGTCGGCGGCCAGGGACGCTCGCCCGCCGCCGGGCCGGACGGAGGACCTGGTCCGGACCGCGGCGGACCGCGGCCGGGGCGGGGGGACGGTCCGGAGGTGGGGCCAGAGTCTATGGACCAGGACGGACCGCAGCCGGGGCTGAATGATGATCCGGAGCTGAGACCGGGAACCGTGCACCAGGACGGACCGAGGCCGGGGCGGTGGAATGGTCTGGAGGTGGAAGCAGAGACTATGGACCAGGACGGGCCGGGGCGGGCGGACGGTCCGGAGGCGGGACCAGAGACCATGGACCGGGACGGTCCGCAGCCGGGGCCGAGTGGTGGTCCGGAGCTGAGATTGGGGACCATGGACCAGGACGGGCCGCGACCGGGGCGGTGAGATGGCCCGGAGGTGGTACCAGAGATCATGGACCAGCACGAACCGCAGCCAGGGCAGTGTGATGACATGGCGCCTGAAGGTCAGAACGGGCAGAGCCGTGGCTGGAAAGTTCTGGAGCGCTGAGTCTGAGCCGTGCCGGAGCGCAGAGCGGACTGTGAGGTGAGAACAGGGATCACACGGGACTGCCGCCGGCGCTCATTGCTTCTGTCGGCTGGGAACGGACGGGATCGCAGCACGGGCACGATGATAACGTGGACATGGGACAGAGACCCATAGCAGTGGTTCGATAAATTTTAGACTGATCGATGTAGAGTTTGGACGCTTTGACGTCATCGAGGTGGCACGGACAGGCCAGCTGCGGCGTTGGACCGTGTAAGGACGGGCTTAGAGCCTCGGGTGCAATCTTGTGATGTTGAATCGGGACTGACTTGTTTACATCAACAGTGCTTTGAGTTTCACAAGTGGGGAAGGGGGCTGTGCAAGAGGGTTGTAGTAATACCAGTACCGGCGGTTAAAAATGTGACTCATTACGCGCGGGTAATTTCCGGAGACCAACGGGCGACAGACATTGACGTATTGAGCGACGTCTATCGTCAGACGGGATTGATCTACTGATAAGCGCTTGACTGAGAGTCGAAAGGCAGCCAGGTCGATCAAAGAAGTCTGCTCTACTGACCTCAGTAATGCTATTGCGTATGAAGCCTGTAAGTCCGAGCGCCTCAGCTGCGACGGAGACGCGCCGAGCCCGTCTTGGTTTGAGAACAGCACCGGCTTCCCGTAAAAACGAGGTCTCGGCACGCTCAAAAGGGCTCAATCAACGGAAAGTCGTGAATGCGTTTCAGACTGGCCTTATGAGTTCTTTCGTTATGTTTGTTGTTTCTGCTGCAGTGTACTAAGTAAGACTTCTCGAGTACATCAGTGGCATTTGGTAGCGTGTGCTGAATATTGTTACATGCCACACTGAGAGTTTGCATTGTTTTGACCAGATTTGGCTCATCTCCTTTGTCTTCACCGTATTGCTTGTTGCTTCAGCTTGCGTAAGCCATCAGCCTGTTCTTGTTCTTGTTACGTGGCTATATTCACATAATCATGTGCAAAAAGTTGCGACGTGAAAGGTTGTTATCATGTTTCTGAAAGTGTCGTGTTTGTCGGTGCATTTATTGTTCTTGTGCAATCATGGTGTTCGAAATGTTGAAAAAGTAAGGGGCCAGGCGTAGCCAGAGTGAAAACTGTCCGGCAATGATGGTTCCTGAACCATGAAAGTGTCAACCCTCTTGTTCCCTCCCCCTTTCGACGCCTATGTCTGCGGTGTGTAGGACATGTGCGAAACGATATCGTGTGTTACAGTGTCAGTTGGGCTTGCTGCGGAACTAATCATGATTGATTCCGCAATATTAGGTATTGTCTTCAGTTTTTTAGGTACCTTGAACCACATGGGCCTGCAATAAACCCGATCATTCAGCTCCTCTTGCGTTTCAGCCGCTATTCAACCGTTCAGCAGTTCTGCGGAACCTGCTGTGAGTTGGTCACGTTTAGGGTCGTTGACGTCTGTAGTGACTATCGTGTCTGTACTCCAGCGTGAACCCCGTACCACGTACACCACTGGTTCATTCACATCACGTCACGTCTACGACGCCGGCGCTTGCGCAATGCCTGCGTTGGGAAACAGCGTGGAAAGGACGAGGCCTAATGTTGGCTTAGTGTAGGACATGCGTGCATGATTTCGCGGGGTGTTTGCAACGCTCCAGCCTTGCTGAGGACGCTGGTTCCATTACCAACCACCTGGGAGCATTCCTGGGGAATGTCGCCTACCGTTTCATCTCGGGCCCAGCGTTTGTTAACGTGATGCTTTCTTTGACCCTGGTGAGTCGCAAAACAAAAGGGACTCGTCTAGATTTTATCAGACGTTGTAAGGTCCGCGCCTGTAACGTTATTTTGCTATTGCCAAGAATTTGAAGCCGTGCGGGCTGTAAGTGGAGCAGGCGTACAAAAGAAGTCCAACTTCTAAAGTTGACCGTTACGACTAACTGCAACGTTGCAAACTGCTGCTAAGGAATACTCAGCTTATTTTTCCCGTCTTCGATTTGTACGTCTGGCATCCCTTCCGCCATTGACACGGTCATTACTGCCGGTCACCCCACAGGTAAAGCGAATACTTGGCCTGAAGTATTTCAGTACACCGGGCTTATTTTCCGCCCGTGTATAGGTAAAGTGCTTCGTGCGCGTGTTCGTGGCGGAACGCGATGCGAGCCGGCTGGCTGGTCGGCCGCTGTGGTCGGGCGCTCCACCTTTTGTGGCCTTAGGCCGTGGTTGAGTAGTGCGATGTCCACCGAGCGACAAATGCAGCGAACCAGACACCCGAATCAGACACGTGATTTTGCTGGCTATGACAACAAGGAAGAGCAGCGACATAGGCCATGCAGCAGGCCCGAAATCATTAACGTAAGTACAAGGTCTGCTGCGAAGTGATGTTGCTCAAAGCAGAATAAATAGCCGTACGGCTGTGTGGGTTGTCCAGCCCAGTTGAAGAAAGGGTGTGGCATGCTTCTTGTGACCGACAGGTGTTAATCGTTCACATCTTGAGGCACCTGACCTGATTTTGTCCGACGGTATATGTGACGGTATTAGCGTGGAATAATGGGCTGCTAAATAACCATTCAACAGCGTCGTTGCTCATTACTGCTGTCAGCCACAGCGGCTGCTTTACTCGCGTTGTGTTTCATCGTTCCGAAAAACTTACTACTTTCTAAACCATTCCCAATGGACAATAAGAACTCTTATGACGTCAGAGCCACTTTTTGTGTCTGTTTGGCAACGAGCCCCTAGTCGCTGGGTCTTCGGGCTTGACCACTGCAATCCAGCGGTGCACAAAAGTTCTTCGAAAAACTGTTAAAAATGGACATCCTCTACTCTGCCGCATTTGCTATCAAGAGGGGGGGGGGGGAATCATACTCCGTCCTCAAACAAAGTACTCTTTATGAATGAGATTAACGTGTCGCCCGAGTGGCCTACGCCTTATCGTACGACCAGTAGCCGGAGTTGAGCAATAAGCCACCGGCGGGGCCACCCTGTCATGCGGTGACCGGCTATAAGTGCTGCGGAGGCCTCTGGGCACTGTCAGTGCGCGGTGCGTGTGAGCTGTGGGCGGCCGGAGGAGCAGCATGACGACTTGCTGTCTGGTACGCACTGGTGGTCTGCTGGTGTAGCGGTCAGCTTTTTCACGTAACAGTAGCTTGCTGCGCAAATTATTTGCCCACAGATATGTGTTTAGATCCCAAAATATAGATTTGTCATCTCAGACCTAAGCCCACCCAAAATCCATATCATCCAGTTAACTGAAAGATCCAGTGAGACCTAAGATCCAGCCTCTTATTTTATCGAAAGATTTGGCAGGCTCACAAATTCAGTCCTTGATAGCACTAGGATTATTTGGGGAATCCAAGGTCCAAAACCGGAATCCAGGATTCAGTTCCATGTCTCATATTAGGAACCGGCAAGAAATTTTTAAAGCGCTGAAGATTTATGGAACTTAGACGTTAAAATGCCAGCAAACTCCTCTGTTATGCCGATTTTAAATGTAATTTTAACATGTATGTTAATCACCTGGTCTTCAGTTAACCAATAGGGCGGACTTAAAGACTCGAATGGGTTCTGATATTTAAATAGCCAAAAGCTTTGAGATCCAGGCGCTGTTTTTCTTCAGACAGATTTGATCCAGGATCTGGCTATCATTCGTTATGTGTCCACCAAGATCTAGGATCCATACCTGATTTCAGGGGTGTCGATTTGTATTCTTTTTAGAGGGCCTTAGCCCAACCAATGTTGATTTGGGTCCACCCAATGTTGCTTTGGGCCCCTCCCAATATTTTCCGTTGGTTTTAAAGGGAAACGAGTCATACGAAAATAACGTTCGCAATAGATAACAGACAGGCAGAAAGTGAAGAATAAAGTCCTAAAGCAATGCATTTACCCATCTTTAGTCTATATATACATCTATATACATAAGAATAAATGCAATTTTCATTTGGCAAACAGTAACAAAAATCTTGTAAATTTCCGTTGGTCAAAATAAAGTGGGCTAAATCCTTTCAGAAACCCACATTTCAGGGAAGTTAGGTTGTCGGGTCCTCGCCCCCTCCCCCCTCCCAATCATTTACAGAAATCGACGCCCCTGCCTCATTTATCTTAGGATTCACATTGGCTCGAAGATCCAGTAAGCGATTTTGGCGATAAATCCAATGGAATCCAAGATACAAGATGTAATTCTGGGTCTATGCACACACCTAAAACTACCCAAAAACCCTATTCCCGTAGCCACAACGCAGAACGTTTCGCCGTGTGGTGGGGGCTCATTTGGCTCATCCCACCCCGAAATTTCGAGAACTACCGGTCCGGTTTGATGGCAACAAACGGCAATCGATTCGCTGTGGTGTAAACTGAATTTTCGAAGGGGATTTTGAAAATTTTGCAAGGAATGGATGCGGAGGAAATCGGAAAAGGTGGCATTTTGTACTTGTTATGACTTCAATGTTTTTATCGATTCTGATAAAATTAGAATCAGTCGACAACTAATCGACGGGCCATTCCTCTGACCTATACGTTTAGAATTTTTGAAGATTAGTAAGCGTTCGCAGGACTTGAAAAATGAGGGGAATACTTTTTTAAATTTCATTCACGTAAAAATTTTAAAGTCTTGTATTCTGCATTTGCCAACCATTCTATACACAAGGAGTACAAATCATGTAACAGTTATGGACGCATGTTCGTAACGTAAGCTTGCGACCTTTGACCTTAAAATGGCCTCGGATGACCTCAGAGTTACCTGGAATGACCTTTAGTTTATTTCACATTGTTTGGAAACGTTTCTTATCATTTGGATGAACTACATTTTGAGAACTCCTGTTTATGACCGTCGTGCTAGAGGATAAACGCGCGGGCATTTGAGGTCTTAGCTCCATGACTCCACGTCACAAGCTGAAACTGAAAAACAGAAGTAGTGGACACTGTGTGAAGCCACATGGGTTCCAGATTTTTATTTTATTTTAGAAACTAGCGCCCAAAGTCACAAAATCAAATTTTGGCTTTTGACCTTAGCCTGACACTGTGGAGTGACCTCAGGTAAAACAAATTGTATGTCTGTCCATTTATTTACATAAACGCCCATATAAAGTTTTAAGTTCAATCTTAAAACTATATTTTGGCTGCCATTTTTCTATTACCTTCAACAGTTCCAAATATGGCTTCAGGTTCCAAAAGTAGGCCACGTTCCAAAAACGTGGCCTAGCTCCGTCCCTGGCTGGCGCATTACTTAGGAAGGAAATATAGGAAAAGTTATCCAGATTCGTGAAGCTGCTTAAAAAACCTGGAAATGGTGAACAAAAAAAAAAACGGAGGAGGTTTCTGAATTCCCTCTCTTAATTGAATGATGACAGGTTTGGAAAAAGAAGCCGAATGTTTTTTTTGGTTGGAATGAAACGCATAGGATTTTTAACAGCGGAGCATGAAACTACCATTTTGTGCAATAGGAGCAAAAACGGCGCAAAAAATTGGTGTTGTGGCATTGTCATTCTGTTGGAACTGAATAGCGATGATTCTATATTTCTAAATCCTCACGTTTTCCGATCGTGAATCGTTTTTTCAACAGCATAGCTGGAGGACTGCCTGAGTATCGACCCCATTTCCGTTTTTGTAATCGTTTAACTTCATCCTTACAGCCACCGTGCTTCCTTCTCTGTGTTATGCTGTGAGGCAGTGTCCGTGCGACGTCAAGCTGCTCTGCTCCCTCAGTCTGCCTGACCCATTGTACATCCTTCAGCCGACACCTCCGCTTTCCTGTCAGACGGCCCATCTGCTTCTTAGCCCTGCTCTGTCCGTCTGTCTGCCAGCGTCTCTGCTCCTCTGTCTACCGTCTTCTCTGTCCCTCTGTCCGCCAGCTTCTCTGTCCCTCTGAGTCTAAAGCAATGTATCTGGCTATCTCTCCATCTTATATATATGTACATATATATATATATATAAGATATATAAGTATATATATATATATATATATATATATATATATATATATATATGGTAATGAATGCAGTTTTTATTTGATGAATAGTAACAGAAAGCTTACCAAGTTCTGTTGGCTGAAATAAAGTGGGCTAAATTAGTTGAGAAACCCACATTTGGGGGAAGGTTAGGTTGCCGGGACCTCGGCTCGCCCCCCCCCCCCAAATCACTCAGGGAAATCGACACCCCTGCGGCAGTTTCTCTGTCCCTCTGTCCACCAGCTTGTCTGTCCTTCTATCCGCCAGCTTCTGTATCCCTCTGTTTGCTGGCTTCTCTCCCTCTCTGTTTGCTGGCTTCTCTGCCCCTCTGTCTGCCAGCTTCTCTGTCCCTCTGTCTGCCAGCTTCTCTACCCGTCTGTCTGCCAGCTTCTCTCTCCCTCTGTTTGCTGGCTTCTCTGCCCTCTATCTGCCAGCTCCTCTGACCATCTGTTAGCCAGCTTCTCTGCCCCTCTGCCGGCTTCTCTGTCCCTCTGTCTGCCAGCTTCTCTCCCCCTCTGTCTACCAGTTTCTCTGCCCCTCTGTCCGCCAGCTTCTCTGCCTCTCTGTTAGCCAGCTTCTCTACTCTTCTGTCTGCCGGCTTCTCTGCCCCTCTGTCTGCCGGCTTCTGCGCGGCCTCTGTCAGCACGCTCCGTTTTCCTTCAGGCCGTGTCCGTCTGCCTGCTGGCTCTAGCGGCCCTGGCCGCGTCCAGCAAGGACTCCGGCTTCGGCTGGCTCAACCGCTCCCGCAAGAAGAAGGAGCAGGAGGTGCACCACTACCACCACATCGTCCACGACGGCCACGCCTACACGCCCTCCTACACGCCTTCCTACACGCAATCCTACGCGCCTTACTACGGCCGGTCGGGCAGTTCGCTCTGCTGCGGCCACGGCGGCTCCTATGGTCACAATCCCTACCGCGACTATTACGGCGTCGACGTGCACGAGCTGGTGGTGCGCTCCCAGCTGCACAACGGGCCCCGCAAGCTGAACTACGCGCTGGTCGTGCCGATCGGCGACGTGGGCTACCGCGTGGAGCACGGCTACCAGGAGTACCAGGACAAGGGTCGCCTGTACCGTTCGGTCGAGCTCTCGGACGAGGGGGTCCGCTCGGCGCGCGCCGCACGTGACCCGGACGACGAGCTGGACTCTCAGGCCAAGTCCCGCCGTCGGCGGCTGCGCCTGGTCGAGGAGGAGGTGGTCTGAGGTGGGAGGCAGTCCGGACGCTGTGTCGATGGGGATTGATTAATTGATGTGATCAATGGGGACCGCTGTGTCGATGGGGATTCGCGCGTGAGAGAGGGAATCAGTGGTCGTTTTGTGTGATGAACGTCGTGCCTGCGGTTGGGCTCCGGATGATGTTCGGGGTCAGGGCCCGTACTGTTGCTGAACTGAGCTTGTCGCATAAACTCGGAGCCTTATACCCGATCGTGCAATTCCAGCCGATTTTGTGACGAAAGCTTAGCGTGTCGTCTATGGTACTGCATGAACGTGTGGAAGTCAGGTCACGATCCTGACGATCCGATGTAACTGGCCAATCGGCCAGTTACAGGCAGACCGTCGATGTAAACAGCGAGCGCCGAGGTGATCCGAGCTCGTCTTGTCAGAACGGCAGGTCGGTACCCCACTTACTGAACTCGGTTCAGTTAGTCGGGATTATACATAACAACTCGGAATAACCCACAACAATTTGGGACAGAGTTGGCGATCACGATTCGCAATTACGACGCTAGCTTTACAAAAAAAATATATTGCTGTGATAGCAAAGTGCATTCCAACAGTTCAAAACAAGCAGTTAGTACGTAGAATATATTTTGCGGCATATTTCTTAGCGCCCCTTTTTCATGCAGTGCCTATACAGGAACAGACGTCATTCTAATCATGAGGCGTTTGCCCCGTCACATGTTACTGTCAAATGGTCACACAGCAAATTCATGAAGCTTCAAACGGTACGGCCCACTGTCCCGCACAAAATATTGGACGACTCCTACGCACGAATAACGGGCTGCCGATCAAACGGAACGGGCACTGGAGTTCGTAACAACTGGATGAAGAACTTAACAAATATTGAATGAAAAACAAAACTTAACCACGAACAGCTGCCATCGGACTGATGCCTCGGACAGCATTTGGTGAGGCAAAACGCGTCTGTGCACGATAATTCTCACGCAATCTGCAGCTTATAGAATGGCAAATAGTAATCGATGGCTGGATGCGCCGCAAGCAGTTTCCGCCCAGCCGCTTAGCATTTCAGCTAGTGTGCCTTTTCAAGGCTCAACGCCGTCATCTGGAAGTACACGCAGTATGATTACATGCAAACCCACCACAAAAATCAAATAGAAACGACTCCTCAGAGAGGCATTATCTATTTTCTTATTATCCTACCGAACACTGGCATTTGACGTGCATGCGTACTAATCGAGTCCGATACATTCATGTAACGCACAGTAATTCACGCGCCCTGGAGTCCACTTAGTTTTTTTCAGCAAAAAGAGTTTTCATCGAAATGATCCGGCGAAGGCAAAATACATTCCGTGGGAATCGCAGCATTTATTACGACACCACCTGAGAGCATTCGCCATCCGCATCTGGACTTAAATTACTCACAGGATCCAGCCGGCAAGATTGTATCCTTTGCTTCGTCAGGGTTCTCCACCTGGGGAGAGGCAGCGGTCTCCTCCGATCCCACAGAGGTTTCTACGGGAGTTGCTTCGGGAACGGCCTCAGGCACATCAGGGGCTTCGTTAGGGGCATTGGGGACCTCTTCAGGAACTGCCTCTGGAGCCGATGGCAGCTCCTCGGGGGCTTCTGGGACCACAGGAGCCTCCTCAAGGACCACAGGCACCTCCTCAGGGGCGGCGGGAGCCTCCTCAGGGTACGCCTCAGGAGCGGCGGGCTCTTCGGGAATCACTTCGGGGCCGGCGGCTTCGGGGACGGCTTCAGGGACCTCTTCAGGAGCTTCCTCCGTCTTCAGGCACCGGTTCAGGTGAATCAGGTTCTTCTGAGTGGACTGACGAAAACAAACAGCATATCAGACGTGGCTTAAACAAGACCAACAGCGTCCTCGTTAACCGTTTTCGCTACCCACCTTCTTCTAAAAGCCACTCAACAATACGAAAATATGTATTAAATCGAAGAAAAACGACAAGTTCTTGTAATGCGTAGAACTTATGCCATGGTCCTGAGTTATATCGGAACAAAGGTTCTCCAGAAACTCGTTCAGAAATCCAGCAAAAAGTATACGTCTTGTCATTTGGTGAATTAATTCCTTGCTAAATGTTTCGTTCAAGAAATTGGAATCGCGACTTTAAACCAAGGGCATCTTCCGCCTTCATCCCATAACCCACCTCGAAGTTCACTGAAGTTTGGAGCTGCGAGAAACTGGAGCCGATGATACGGTAATTCGGATCGGCAGCAAACTCCATTAGTTCGTAGCCATCTTCGTCGGAACCGAGCCTCTCTTTCAGGCACTGTGGAACACGACCTTCGTCTAAGATCAAACCACGTTCTGAAAAGTCTATGTATATCAAGCAATGGCCACGATGAAGACAAACATATGCTTGGACTTTTCCGCCTGAAATGCACGGTTTAACGTTAACAGTCGCTCTTCCATTAAAAGAAAAGGCACTCTGTCAAAATGTGCAGGTCCAAATCCATACCTCTCTGTACTCATCGGCGTACTGGCACTCGCTAGCGACGTTGAAGACCTCCCGAGACACATCAAACTTCTTGTTTTCACATTGGCTCAAATCGACATCTGGTAAGGAAACGTAAGTGTAAGTCAGAAAACAATCGGTGAATGATGAGGAAAGTGGGATAAAGTTTTCATGAACGATGCAGAAATAAATAGCGCGCATCACCTTTGCAACTCGAGATTCACTTTCAAACAAAAAATGGCGAAGCAGAGCTCCTCCCTCCCTACAATATGTATATGTATATATATATATATATATATATATATATATATATATATATATATATACCGTATACCGTATATATATACCATATATATATATATATATATATATATATATATATATATATATATATATATGCCTTCTAGTGCAGCGCCTCAAACAAAGGAAGCCATAGGAACTGACACGAGGTTTCATTACTGTCTCTGTAAAAGCTAACTGACTTCATAAATCGAAAATTCTCGCAAATTCGGACAGACCGCGTGATTCTGAAAACATTTCATTCGCGGTGCAGTTTCATGTCACGAGAGGCGAACACGGTCGCGGTCTGTCGCGCCAGGCCATCTGCTCCGGCCCCAGTCCGGGCCGGCCCTGAACGAAGCCCTGCACTCCGACCGGCTCGGACCACATACCGGCGGGCGCCTGCGGCACGTCGATCTCCGGCAGGAACGGGAACAGAGCGGCCGGCCGGGAGCCGCCGGCCGCCTCCGCCTCCGAGCCGCGGTCCGGCACCTCCGGGAGCAGGCCGACGCCGCCCTCGCCCGGCTGCCGAGTCGGGAAGAACGGCGCGAACAGGTCGCTGAAGTCGGGCAGGCGGATCGGCGGGAACTGGAACGTCGGGAACAGCGGCTGCGCGGGAACGGGGCCTGAAACTGCGCGCGGGGCCGACGTTAGCTGCCGGGGCGAGTCGGGACGGGCACGTCAGAGCGCAGCCAGATGGCCGGCAGCGGTGCAGCTTCGCCAGATGGACTGCCGGGTGCACACGTACGCACTGTCCTTGGTGCTCAATATCACTGCGGTGCAGGGGCGTTGGAACCGGGGGGGGGGCAAAATTGCCCAAAGTTGCCCCCCAACTTTGGGCAACATTTAACATTACCCCTATGGCGCTGCATGGAAAGAAACGATGTGAAAATCTCGTTTGCGTCCTCCCCCATTTTCACAGAGGCTCCACCTCTCCTGTTGCGGTGTGCTACATGCGATTCCACACTAAATTCGCTTATTCCTGGGGATGTTCATCCGTATGGACGAGAGGAAAAATTCGCTACCGAATGAATAGAAAACTCCATCCGTGATGGCAGGCGCCAAGTTTTAAACGGGCTGGGGTTATGGTGGACGCAGAAAACAACAGTCGAGCTGGGGAGGAGGCAGCTGCAGATACAGCACTCTTAAACCGAACAAGAGTGGTATCCGCAGCGAGTACGCAATGGGAAGCAGAACCGAACCACTGCACGCAGGATGGTCACGGCCATTGACCCGGAATACGTGACCTGAAGCCCAGCAGGCCGCAGCAAAAACGCAGAAAAACGCCCGCGGTCCCCGCACGAGGTGAAGCCTTCGCCGGTGAGACAGCCGTCGGTCACACAAAAAGATGTGGGTGCGGCCAGACGGTGCTGATCCGCAAAACAGAACATTCTCGGCGGGATTCTGCCTTGAGACGTCGCCTAGCAACGCTCAACCGACACAGAGCGAAGGCGTGACCTCTGGGACGCCACAAAAGTCAGCGGAACATGATAAACGTCGCCCCGAAAGCCGAGTATAAATTTCTAAAGTTAGTCCACTTTGCGCTCTACGTTATACCAAATTAGATTTAATTATTTCACTGACTTTACAGTGTTCCTGAGAGAGCAGTTCGAGTCATGGCACCGCGCCACTGAGTCTCGAATGCACTGAATTAGTCTGCTGCATTACTTCCTTTCCGGTGGTTCGGCCCTATGACCAACGGTTAATCAAATTTTCACCTTCAGCTGGTCATTTCCGTCGGTGGCTCGGTCGGCCAACTCCCAGAGCTCAGTGATGGAAAACGGTTTTGAAGGTACAAGGCACATTCAGCGAAGAAGTTAAATGTCGCTCAAGAACATCCGAACGGTGACGAAATTTACGTCTCAGGAAGAAATCAGAGTAAAAAAATGTTACACTTCAAGCTTTAACACGTAACACATGGAATATGAAACATATGAACCAAAATACACAAAATATGTCTCGCCATGAATACGAGGCGTGCAAAATCAGGGGTAACGTGGTCAGCTGGCTCTGGTCAACAGCGTGGGACAACATGGCGCAGCCTTTTCTCCTAAGTCTCTTGAGTGCCCGTCACCATAGCGAGGCTGGCAGCTGACCTGGAACCTGGTCAACCCGGTCCGGGTTTCCGACCTTCGGTGGGATAGCACTCTCCTCGATCGCGTCGATGCTGTTGATCTCATCCTTAGGGCACAGACGGAACGACACGCTCCTCTTCTGAGTGAACTGGAACGGAACAGTGCCGCGTGAGTTGCGCTGCCGTACGGCGTCTCCCTCGATGCCACCGGACAACATTTCGTGCATCTAGTCAACGCGCCTAAAGTTAAGTCAGCTTTATTCGTGCGAGGACAGTTACAATCTGGACCTTCCTGCAGAAGCTTGGAAGCTTTTAAATTCAGTTTCAAAAGAGTTCCAAAAAACGCACGTTTGTAGGCCACAGTTATTTCAATGCCTCCAAGCATATTTTGTGAAATCAGCAAGGAAACTAGAGTCATACATGTCTTACCAGTGCAGCAAACCCGTAGAAACAGCGAGCTGTTCTGTCAAAGCCACAGATGCCCCAAAATCATCACACTAAACCCCATTCAATGCGTTAATAGGTTCAAACGAAGCCAACGCCAAAAAGTTAGAAACAGCACCCGAACGGTGCCAAAAGCCGTTCAGCGGGCCGAGCACGCACAGCCTCGATCGGCCCGCAGCCGCCTCGCCGCATCGCTCACCTCTCCGTCGATCAGCGACAGCGAGAACGACGAACTGAGACTGGCCAGGCCGAACTGAAACACAGAGGGCGGCGCTCAGCGTGGCGTTTCCGGCGCGGGCGGGCGATTTCCGCCGCGGCGACGGGTCACGGAGTCCGGCGTCACCGCGTCACACAGGCCGCCCAAGCGACGAACCGCGGAGCCAGGCGAAGCGCAACCTTCCTTGTTGCGGATTACAGTGCAGCTCAGGCGTGTGTCTGTGTGCACATGTGTCGTGCCTATATATACTGCGTCCACGTGTGTGCTTGTGTGACACACTTGCCACTCACGGATTGATTCAAGATAACGCTCAGGAAACAGTCTTCGGCGCGGCGAGCTTTGAGGGGATGTGAAGACGCCTGACGCCATGAACACGGCTTTGTTCACGGCAAACCACCATGGCGAAGCTGCGCACACTCCAGCCGAGTGTCGCGTGCCCGAACCGTGCTCCACTTCACGCGGCGCCCTGACATGACCGACGCAAATGCCAGCACGTGACCACATCCGTGTCGTGAAGAGTCAAGTCACGAGCCCCCTGCCCTCGATCATGGTAAAGTCCCTCCCCCCGTTCCCCTGGGGCCGGCTATGTTCCGCCGACCTCGCGGCGGTGTCAGTGACGCCTGCCGTGACGCGTGACCGTGACCGTGGTGAGCGCGGTCATCCGTGACGGTCACGGTTTGGAGGGCGCCGCGGACACAGCGCGCAGTCAGTCGAAGGTAATGACCGCTGTGTCCGGGTTCGTGTGTTGTGGCCGATGGCTCTGTCGTGTCTAGCTCGGATATGGTGCTCATGGCTCAACAGAAACGTCTGGGTGGTTTAATGAGGCTTCCCACGCTGGCCCGAGAGGGTTTGCTGGGAACGATTCGGCGTGTTAAAGCGCAGCTTTCAGATTTGGTGGCGGGCGGTAGTTTCCGCACTTTCGCAAAAATGGGCCCGGCGGGGTATCCAGGAGGACGGCCTACACACATTCCCAAACACTACTTATTGCACGTACAGTTCACTTAACGCAGGCGCCTTCACACGGCGTCGTCGACGCCGCGCGGACGTCAAATACCATCAACGGTTCTGCCTTCTCCGTGTTGCCCGCGCCCAGCTGGTTGCGTGCCCACGGTTTTGGTCGCGGTCGGCGGTCCGGCGTCGGCCGGTGTTCCCAGGGGCCTGACGCGGCACCTGATCGGCCGCGGTCGGTCGGATCACGTGACCCGGCCCGGACTCCGGCGCTCTGCCGGCCGCGGCGCGGCAGAGCGCCGGAGGTGCCCCGCCCTGCTGGGAACGGCGGCGTCCCCCGGCGGCGTCGGCCGCCCGCCGGAGGGATGTGGTCGGCATGCGGTGCGCCGACGGCACAATTCCCGAAGCGCCGGGCGGTGCACGAGGCTCCCACGCGGCGCTGAGTCCCGCCTCTAAAGATGGCCTCCGCGCCGCGGCGGCCTGTTCATAGAACGCTCTATCTGGGTCCGGCATGCTCGGTGCTGCAGAGAAGTTACCCGCGGGGACTTCGCAGCGTGGCTGGCCCAGCATGAGCTTGGCCATAAATTCACCAGCAGGGGATCAGTGTCCGATAAAACCCGCTTTAGTCAAAGGCCTCCTGTATTATTCAATGAAAAAGGGACCCAAGAGTATTGATTCCTTGCCGAGCTGGAACCAGGTATCTCCTCTGACCTCGCTTTGAACCAAATAGCCAACCCTTTGTCACGCTCCCTGTGAGATAAATTTTGCGTTCCCCACGCCCCGCAATCCTCTAAAACGACAAAACTTCTACCCGAAGCGCAACGTACCTCATCTCTGTCGAGGAAGTCCCTTAGCTCGACGGACGACGGCGGCAGCGTCTCCAGAACGCACTGCAACAGGAGACATCATATCGTCACCGTGACGTCATCGGCGCCCCCGCCAAAATCCATGGGCATCGATAACCGGCCCGCGGCGTCCGTCGCGCGCTCCAGCCATGCCTCCGAGCTTGAGAGACGGTCCCGCCGGGCCTGGTCACGAGGTAACAGAAGCTCCGCCCGCGACCTGAGGCCGGTCCGTTATGGACACGAGACGGGCCCAGCTGGCGGGCCAGGGCCGGCTGTCTGGCCGGCCAGCCGCCCTTCACTGCCTGGCTCGACCCGGGCCTGCCGGTCGTCGGCTTCTTCGGGACGGAGCCGAGGGCCGCCGTCTGGTTTTTTGGCGGTCGGGAAGCTGGCGCAGCCCACGGGCTGGTTTAGAGGCGCGCCCTGGCACCAGACAGGTGTTGGTGCTCGTTGGCTAACCGTGGCGAGGCGGCCGATTATGCCTGTGCATTCGTTTCACTGGAAAGGAGTTCATGTTGACCATCAAGCTACATGAAAACAGTAGATGACGCTTTCGCAAGACCATGGGAAAGACAGCTGCCCTTCCTATCCTCGTTCCATCCATTCTTGCGTGACAGAGGATTAAGTTCTTATCGCTTACGTCATTCCAACCCACTGTTGCCGACTGAGGTGTGTTTCCGCCGCTTACAGTCCGAACAGGAAGGGTTGGTTATTCACGCGCGCTGTTTTGCACGCAATTCTCCATAATCCGATCCGTGGGGAAGCCGATGAATTCCGCGAACTTCACCGTCTGCCGTCGCCTTCGGTCGCTCGCGCGTAATAAGGTGCGGGTGGGACGCGGCTGCCCTGTCTCCGGAGTCCGCTGGGACTGCGCTATTCTGGACGACTCTGGAGGGCCTGCGCCGGGGAGAGACGGTGAGTTTAACAAGCAGGTTTCTCAGCTTGGCGTCTGACGATGTAGATGGAGCTACAGTCCCAATGAATTCCGCTGCAGGTGTTGATTTTAACTGGTGCATACGTTACGTTACAGCCATCGATAGGCAAGCTTGTCAAGCCTAGAGACTTCAGAAGAGGACTGTGATACATCTGAACCTGGATTATTTTCGACAATGTTATGTCCACCTGTGTTTTTGTCCGCTAGTGAAAAGTTAAGGCGACCATTTCGACTCCAGCGAGGGGAGAAAGGTGCTTTCACGCATGACTCGGGCGGCACCGAGGCGCCACCGCGCCGCGACGAGTTTTTGCCCGGTTTGTGCCTGGCCGTCCAGAGCCAACAGCTGACCAGAAACCCGGGGAAAGCCGGCCGGTTCCCGCGCCCCGCGTGACGTCATCAACGAGTTCCCAATGTCAGCCGGAGGTCAGCGGCGTCGACCGGCTGACCTCTGCTCCCCCCCCCCCGGCGGACGCTGGAGCCAGGCGGCGGCCGTCCCTGCACGGAGGTGCGGCCGGTTCGCGCCGGCTCCGTCAACACTCACTGCGCAGCTATGTTGTTCGGTTGCCTGCAGAGGTGCGACCGGGAGTCGCCTTCTTCGACCGGCACTGGCTTGGGAGTTATGCCGCTTAGTGCATCAGCATCTATGCATAATTCATCGCAAGCCGCTTGGTCTGCTTCGGTTGAGAAAAACTTCTAACGTTGACATTGGATCTCGGGTACCTCCTTATTTCCATTCGTCTGGCACTTGTCAGGGCCCTAATTTAATTTTTGAACACCCGATATAAGCAGCGTTCAACTGAAGAACGGTCGTGTTTGTACGGAGAACCTGCACCTTGGCGACCAAGTCTGTCTTGTCCCGCTGCGCAAGGCCAGAGTGACAAAGCTGACGGCGGCGACTCCGTCTCTTAACCTGCCCGTCACACTTCAAGACCAAGATGTGCATGCATAAAACATCGCCGGTCTTCGCCGTACCTGAGATGCTCGGCCGGCCGTTTCGGCGGCCATTCTGGCGGCAGATCCCGGCCAGACAGACGGTGCGGGCAGACGCTCAGGTGCTGAGGCTCCCCGCGGAGGTCAGTGAAGGGCACCTGTGCGTGGCGTGGTCCCGGGACGGTCCCGGATTCGATCGTCGGCCATAGCTCAGGTTTCGGGGGTGTTCGGGGGCACGGATCCGATTGGCTGCTCCCCGATAATCCGGAAGTCCACAAACGCCTCGCAGGCTATTTTCGGGTTTGGCATTGGGCCTTTTTCCGAGAATCGGAAGGTCATCATGAATGAAATAAACCTTCGACGCCAGAATTCTGTCACGTACCATTCATCTTCACTAACACGTCCCACAGATGCTGGAAGAGGCTCATTTAAAGCCAGCAAGTATGTCATTGTCACCTGATCATACAATAAAAATTGGATCCCGCCGTTCCCTCCCCAAAAAAAACACTGAAAATGGTTTCCGTGCTTGCTCACCTCCTTCAACTGTATGTCGTCTCCGGCGTACTCCTTTTGACAGCTCATGACGGCATCGAATTCGTCGTCGGAGAGGTCGAATTTGCCGATGTCGCAGTCCTGCTCCAGCTCCACCGGCGTCTCAACCACGGCAGGAACATTGACCCCTGTGGAAGCGGAAGCACGTGAGGACAGAACCAAGCCCACCGGCACGGTTGCAAGTTGTCTGGAGCAGCGATCAGCCCTGCAGTGTGTGCTGCATGTTAAAACAGGACAATTTTGGAATTAATGCGGCTTCGTAAGTCCCTTGAGACGCGGAGCGAGGCCGTCCCACAAGAAGCGCTTGTGTGCGGATGACGGGCAGCGCTCATTACCGAGTTATTTCCCGCTTCCGAGGTCAATGGGTTCCGAGTGATTCCCTCTGCCCCGCTCGTTTCCTGCGGCGACAGCCGGCTCCGCGTGCCGGAAAGCGTCGACCAGTCACAGCGTCGGCTCGTAGCGGTCATCCGCCGTCACGCCGGGACCGACCTGAAGCCTGGGACCCGCTCCCAGCAGTGACGCTCAGCCCGACTCCGTCCCGGCCGCGCAGACCGCCCCCACCTGTCAACGACGCAGTCGGACGGTTCGCGCGGCGTGCGGGGCCGACGCGAGCCGACGCGACGCGACGCGGCGACTCCGGCTGGCCGGCCCACCGGCGGCGCGGCGAGTTGGTCATCAGCGGGCCCGCCAGCCAGGCCCAGGTCCGCCGGTCCCCCAGGACTCTCCGCGCGGCGCCGGTCAATACATCAGCCGCCGACGGACGGTGTCTGGATCCCGGAGCTGCCGTCGCCGAGCCGGCGGATCCGGCGGATCCAGTTCTGGTTCTCTGCTGGCCCGAGTTCTCCCCTCAGTCGCTGGTCTCTCAGGTCCGCGGGACATGGCCTTCTCACCCCTGCTTTGATCCGCGGCCCCGAGTCACCACGCTAGTCATCTGACGCAGCGGCCTGAATCACGACTCCCTACGACTCTCTCGAGATCTGGCCCGAGTCACGAAGCTCGACTCACGATTCGCCCAGCGTCAGCAGCAAGACGTCAAGAAGGGCGTGCTGGTCGATAGAGCAGGGGTAGTCAGACGGAGCAAGCCCTCTTAAAGCCCACGAACGAAATCCAGAACACTGCATGCAGCTACCTCACCTTCGGCTACGTGAGCATTACAGCGGGACATCTAGTGGTCTCTAAAATCTCAACACAGAGACCATCGCCTTTCGCTCGGACTGAATCCGGAGGTATCACGAAGTACCATGCAATGCCTTTCCTAGAGCCAAGCGGGTCTAATCACGCGCGACGAAGTCACCAGAGGTCGTCGACCTCGCCGTGCCACGAATCCGAGACGCGGATTCGGGTAACGCGATTGCATCAGTTCTCCCCGTGACATTTCAGGACAAGCCACGATTCAGCTTCATCGACATACCTTCGCGGCACGTAATGTGGTTTATCACCGAATACGGGAATGAAAGTCCCGGATACCATTACTTTTAAAGTGCCACGGCGAAGCGACTTTAGCAGGATTTTGGCGCAGGCGATGGTTTAACCTTTTTCGGTTGATTTACGGATGTACTCCTTCATCTGTACTCCTTCGTCGGTTCATTCTCTTCTGTTAAGTTCCTCCATGTCTGTCAGTAAAACTTCTCTCTGAAGGCCGACTGAAGCAAAGTATCAGAATCGGTTGTCCAGTATCAATCTATGGAATTTTTTTCGTTCAACATTCTTCGTTCTACTGCTTGCTGCAGTATTCTTTCTTTGTGTAGGTTTCTTTCTCATTTCCTTAATATCTCAGTTCATGAAAGAAAAACACCATGGAGGTAGAAGTTTCGAATGTCGAAAACGAATCATGTAGACTTGGTTGGCGCCGATTTTTCTCTTGATTGGGAAAGGTTTCCGTGCACAGAGCGATATGACACAGGACATTTCAAGACCTCATAATTCACGGCTCTCTTTGCCGGTAGCCTCCCTCTGGGATCTGTGTCCAGTTGCCGATTCTGAATCGAAATCCGACTGCAGGTGGCACCGAATTGCCGACTTTAAGGATGAAATGTCTGCGAGCCAACCGCCTCCCGAGCTAGGCATGTGACCGTAGAAAAAGGAGGGATTTTACTAGATGTGAGTTTTATGGATTTAGAGGGTGTTTCTGATGGTTGCTGCCTGGTTGCGAGGTACTGGTGTAGCGGATGCGAGTTTCCTCGACCCTCTTTTTTCTCGTTACGACTGATGCTGATATGCATGCAATCTTATATGCAATGCATGACCTTACGTCTGATACACCACAAAAAGTGAACCGGTATCTACTTTGATTAAGGAATGCTACTGAATTAGTTATAGGTGTCAAGACCATCTTATCTTCTTTTGAAAACAGTACATCAAGAACACCAAACCCACAAAAGTCCCGTTGCTACGGTAGCACAAGCTTGGTATCAGTTATGGTCAGATCCATGTGACCGCAATCGTAAATACGTGAATTCGCAGACAAAGATGGGAGCAAGCAACAAAACCACCGTTTCCCCTGAAATCTACCGCGCGGACAAGCCTTCAGCCTCCAACAAAGCCGCCACACAACCGGGTCAGCTCTCGGAACCTCGGCCGTCTGGTGTGCCCGTTCCGTGACCTCTGCACACAGCGGTGACCGTGCAGGAGCACACAGCGACGGGCCCAGAACGCGGCCGCGGCCGCACACAAAGTGGGATACCGGCGCCGGTTTCGTCCGGTTCGCTGGTCGTTAACCCCGCCGGTCAAACACGCTCCTGCTGCGTCCCCACGGGTGGCGCACTGTCGGCAATCGCGGGTGGTCACTGTTCCGACAGTGAGCCAGCGGCGGAGGGGGGCGGCACACCTTACCGTCCGGAGTCCCTGCCTCCGTAATTCCTTGGCTTCCGAAGCGCATGCTCCGGCACGTCCGGCCGCCGCCGCCGCCGGCCGTCGGCCGCCTACCTGCGAACACTCGGAGCGGCCGGAAGAGGGCCGACAGGTCGATCTTGGGCAGCTGGAAGGCGAACACGGCGCCGTGATTGTAGTCGTGGGCGCCTTCCGGCACTAGCTCCACCGCCGCAGGGTCCTCCCGTTCCGCTGCATACTCGGCGTCGGGGAACGGCAGCTTCCGCACCAGGAACGGAACTGGAACGGAACGAACGTCAGCGACCGCCGGCCGCGGCACAGGAACGGTGCGGTGGACGACCCGACCTCGCGCTCCTTCTCTGGCAAGAGTCTTGAGCTAGGAGGAGACCAGAGCTATACGTCATCCTGGCAGGTCCGTGACGGTGCGGTATTTCACCCTTAGGCAGACGTTGACTGAGTGACGTTACCCCAGCGGACGGGGACGGGAGAGGCGTTGCCAACTGCGTAGCCAGAGAAGGGTCAGAGGGGTCAGTGGTCCCCATTATGGCCAGGGGTTTCCAAAAACGGCTTCTCGTTACAAATCATTTCTTTAAAGGACAAAGAACCGTTTAAGTAAAAGTAATTAACTTGAATTTTTATAATCCACAGTTGTGGTGTCTGATGGCTCAATTTCTCTGCATTTCAAACGAAATGGTAAGGTAGTATCAAGTCATTCTAATTTAGCCTTGACTTCCCCTCCCCCCTTGCGAATATCCTGGCCGCGCCACTGGACGTCACCCTGGCAGACGGTGACGGGACGGGACATCACCTCAGTGCAGTGACGTGCGGGACATCACCTCAGTGTAGACGGTGACGGGACGGGACATCACCTCAGTGCAGTGGCGGGACGGGACATCACCTCAGTTTAGACGGTGACGGGACGGGACATCACTTCAGTGCAGACAGTGACGGGCGGAACGTGACCGCAGTGACGGGGCGGGACGCACGGCAATGTGACGCATCTCGGCTCCGGCGAACCGGCTTTCACCCCGGTTTTCACCGGTGTGCAGCGGCGCGTCAAAAACACACCAAGCCGTCTGACGGAAGTGGGACTTCTCTCTTCCTCCTCCCTTCCCTCTCACATTCCTTCGTCCGGCAGAAAGACAGTCTTTTCAACATCACTGTGGTCTCATTCAGTAATTCAAGCATACTGATTAAGGTGGCGAGAAGGGGAAATAAGGAAATGCCTGTCGACACGTTACTACATCGAATCAGTAAACGATATTGCACCGTCTTAAGATAAAAACTCATGCACTCCCTATCGGTAATGCTATGATTCGAGTCACAACACCACATGCGGGGTTTAAGGAGTAGCGCTGAAATACGCTGCTAACATCGTATTTTCGTTGTTTTTTTGTGAGTAGCCAGGGGAGGTGGTTGGTGGTTCTGGATAACATTGAAACTACAAAATGTAAGGTTTCTCAAATGTTACATTTCGTTGGATTTGAGGCGAACAAATGAAAAATCATCTGAAGCATGAAAAGCCTGAAAGCAAACTATTTTCCATCAATTAGCTATAATTTAGATGCGATGAAAACATAAGGGGAGCTGGACGTGTCAAATAAACTGAAGACCTCAGTCTCACAAACTTGCAAACTCCAAAACAAAGAAAAAAACAGTGCTCATACCTGGGAACTGTTTTCCTATTGACTTACAGTCCAGAAACTCATCCGAAATGACCATTATGTTTGAGGGAAAAGGGAAATCATGATTGCCGTTGAAGTAGTTGCTAGCATTTTGAATGCAACTACAAGAACGGGCAAAATCATGCGTTCTGTAAAACCCCAGTTAGCCGCGTCCTGACGTTAACTAAGCTCCAAAGAATGGTGGAATTACAGGTAGAATTTTAAATCTTGATTATCCCAGGAAGTCACAGTGCCCAGGGCCGGGATTTCCCAAGATCGGCGGAGGCCCGCAGTGGCTTGAGAGCCCCAGATGTGATCAGGAACCGACAGCAGCTGACGGTGTCCTACAGATTAGAGACCAGCTTACTCAGACAACAGGATCAAATCAAATGGATTTTATACTAGGGCTGCCATTCCGCGACAATGATAAGTGGGCCCGAAGATGTAACCTAACCTGTACCCTGTAACCTAACGTCCCCAAAAAAGTGAGCTTCTGAGTAGATACGAGTCACTTCATTTTGTCTGGCAGCGTTTTCTTGAAATTATGTTACGTTTCAGCAAGATGTATTGCCGTTATACACTAATCACATTCTACTACTTTTTCCCTGGAGTGACTGTTAGTCCTACTTTAAATTCTTAAGTTCGTGCTCACAGACAAGCTGGGACTGAAATCCACATTACTAAGACTCAACTTGACATAAATGGAGCCCAGATCCCATGAAGAAGAATACAAAAGACAATCTGCTTTACACCCACATTTCGTAACGCACGTCTTTACCAGATGTAGGCGCGACTGCTGACATGCAAAATTTGGCCAGCTTTTTCAACAACATCAGCTGCCCCACGTAAAAATCAGGGCTCCATCACCCATGATTTCCACCCATCAACCCGAAACCAGCGACAGAACCCAGACTTGGCACCATATGCGGTCCCAGTGGCAGAACACGGCTCCGTACCGCCCAGTCCCTGACCCTCCGTCAGCGTCGCCCGGGCGTGCCGTGCCGGCCGCCGGCCCCGGTCACTCACCGGCGCTGGCGGCGCCCAGCAGGACGGTCAGCAGCAGCAGCGCGCACTTCATCTCGGCGCTGACGACTCGGCACGACTGGCGGCGGCCGGCTCCGTCTGCGCGCGCCGCGGCCGCCCGCAGACGGAGCCGGCCGCGGCGCCGCCGGCCCGGCCGCCGACGGGTGCCGCCGGAACCGGGCCCAGGGCCGGGGCCGGGGACGAGATCGGAGCCCAGAATGGGACCGGGCCCGGGGCTGGGGCCGGGGCCGGACCGGGACCGGGACCGGAACCGGTCCGTCCTGGCAGGCTGAGACCGCGGCGGCTCAGGGGCCTGCGTGACTGTCTGCTTATGTGCTCCTAGGTGACGGGGTCAGCTTCTGTGTGCTCCATTCTGAAGGTCTTCAGTGTGACCGTTCCTGTGAGACTCTCGGGGCATTTCATGACAAACGGGCTAGTCAGAAGGACAACTGTACACCCCCCCCCACACACTTTCCAGTTTTGGTTATAATTTGGTTTCAGGGGTTGTCTTGGCCGCCAAACACGGTTATCACATTTTTAAACTCATGAGGCTCATAGTGTTAGAGTTATTACTTCCGGTAAATTAAAATCTTTGCAAAAAATGACATGGGAGTATTTGACGAAAGATAGACTATTCTAAGGACATCTTATCCGCTTAACCACATCGTATGGTCCCAAAAGCCCACTGATTTCACGTTTAGCATCATTTTTGCATACCTTCATTTTTAAGTAAGTCACCATTTGACTTTGGTTCACGTGACCTAGTATGACTTAAAGCTAAAAAAAGTTATAGTTTGCCCAGCAGGAATCAAACGTCAATGCCCTTTTCTTTGCATTCAGACAATTAAAACGAGTTTTGCTTGACTTCGGCAACCGTAGTCCAGTTTATTCGAAAAGAGGGATACAAGCTCGAAATTTTTCCCCGAAGGCGCTTCAGATAATGATGATCAGTTAAATGGTGGTGTTAACGTCATGTGCAGAACAAGTGATCATGTTTCGTGGTCACGGGATTTGAGACCTGAGCCGTAAGGACCTGGTTCATGGGCAGCCGAGTGAGGCTTTCTTTTGCTATCGTTCTTTTCGCCGTTCTATCCATCCCATCAAAGGCACGTTTACCGAACGAAGTGACAAGAAATGTCATTCGGTATGACGATGTTCGGTGTGACGACAGCTTCTAAGTGGTACATTTTTATGCTGAGCCGTGCAACCATCTGAACAACGGCACACCTTTTAATGACTGGGATTCGCCTTTTTAGCTCTGGAACTAGATGTTTCAAAAAAGAATGCACCGCACTTGCGTTACGTTTGGTCCTATCCGAACTAATGCAATAGCTATGGGTACGGAAGCTCCCGCTGTCACGCCAATACGCCACAGATCCCTCGGGTTTATTTTGGTGTTGAATGGGGAGTTATCTGAACAATAAACTATCACGATTCTATCTACTGGGTATGACATGCTTTTTAAGCCGCATCTTTTGCAGAGTTTCATCGAGGCTTCGCAAAACGCCCCTGGCAATTTCGAAAGCCCAGCTTGGGTGAAGAATCGTTTCAAAATTTGGTGTGGCAAAGGTCAGCCCGGCCAGTCCTATAAACTCAGTTTTCATCCCCCCCCCCCATTATTTTTTCGCTGGATTTCAACCACTTCATTTCCGTTTTTGATGAAAATGACTTAGAAAAAGTTTTTGCTTTTCCGCTGGTTACAGGTTTACATCGCTGCACTGTGTAAACCAGGCATTAAAGCGCGCAGCGAAGTAAGCGGTACACATTGCATACACTTCAAATATCGTGCGGCGTGCAGGCGCGGGGACCGCTGCTCTTAACGCCAGTCATCGAAAAAGCCCGCGCTTCCAGCACTCTTCCCGCCGATGCAAGGAACGCCCAGTGAGGCTGTTATAGCTTGAGATGTGCATGACTATTTCGGGGCCCCATTAGGCTTTTGGGACAGAAACACCCGAAAGGCACTGGACTGGAATTCTCTATGATGACATCGTTCCGTTAGCTGTATGCTTATACTGTGTAATTTATTTTTAATTTGCGCCCCCAAATTTTGCAAAAAAGCAAATTTGGGATGTGGATGGTTCCCTGCCACAGCCAGTTTTAAAAATATTCACTGTTCAAAGTTGGCAAGCCATGCCGCACCAACTTTTCAAGCTGGTTTGGTGAAAGTCACACCCGCTCCACCGCATTCTACTCTCGTGATTATTATTTAACGTCTTATGTTCGCAGAATAAAACCACCAAAATACGTCAAATAAGGAAAAAGTCCTTCAATTTTAATTCTTACATGCGAAGTAAATTGACCGAACTTTTATTTTTACCCCAAAAGAAGTTGAGGTTTTGCGCAGTTTTGGGCCAAACCATGTCACCTGGCAATAGGTCATGAGATCAGTTGCAGAACTGCTGCTAAATGTTCGTAAATTACATCGTAGTCAGATTCCTTGAACATGTTTAGGCTCATAGTATATTATTGTACAATTCTCTAATACATTTTGTCAGGTTTATCGCCTGTCAAAAATGTCTTACAAACCAACAGTGCCAAAATTTCTGAGACCCTTATTCCAAACCTATTTGTTTGGAATGCTCTGTCAGACGTGGTGGGCGCTTATGATTACATCAAAAACAGTTTTTTTTCATTAAAATCTGAGAGATGAGGGCGTTAGGCACTTGTGGGCCCGTTATGGAATGTCCCTGTCTTCTGTGCGACTGCTCCTGTGCGACTGTTCCTATATGACTGTTCCTGTAAGACTGTTTCTGTATGATTGTCTTCTCCCGTGCGACTGCCCCTGTGCAGCTCTCTGCTCCTGTGTGACTGCTCCTGTGCGACTGTTCCTGTTTGACTCTGCTCCTGTCTGACTGCTCCTTTACAACTATTCCCGCACGACTGCTTCTTTCCTGTATGTCTACTTCTTTGCGACTGTTCCCGCGTGGCTGCTCCCGTGTGACTGTTCCCGTGTGACGGGCGCTCATGTGTGACTGTCTCCGTGACTGTCGGCGTGACGGTGACGATCCCCGCTCTGCGAGACGGTATCCCCGCTCTGCGAGGCGGTCCGCTCGGCGACCTGTCGGCGACCGCCGGTCACTGGTGGTGATGGTGTGTAACGGCTGATTCTCGGTGATAATTCGATTGCGAATGACCGCTGGTGACCTTTGCAAAACGCTAGTAATCGCTGGTTACCGCCGGTAAACGCTGGTAATCGCTATTTACCACCGGGAACGGTACGAACGGTAAATCGGCTTCCGCGGTGGCCGACTACACCTGTCGATGGTGAGTGTTAACTGTTCGTTTTCGTAAATCGCTCACAATCACTCGGGACCCCCGAGTTCACTGCGCTAACGAAGTCTGGTAAATGTTGGTCATGAGTGAAAACGACTGATTATTACTTGTGGTCGCCGGTAACGATTGATAGCCGCCGGCAACTGTTCACAACCAGCTACCGTTTGCAATTATTGGAAATCGCTGTTGAGCGGTGGTAACAGCTGGCTGTCATTAGTTAATTATGAGTATCGTTGGCAATCGTTGGTAGGGGAAAATCGGGCATGCTGGTTAGTGAGGGGCAGAAGCTATTGGTAATGGTTACAGCTGGTCAGTAGCCCCTATGCATTGGTGACTGCAGCTGGACGCTGTGAGGGTACCTGCACGGCATCTCAATTTAGACTCAGACCGGACTGGTGGCTTGACGGGTATGACCGTGAAGCATGCCGCGTGGCCGAAATTTATGTTTTGCAATGATGTAAAACGTCGCATGTTGCGGTGTGCACAGTAAGGATCATTCAGCACGCGGTTGACTTTGGAGATAAAGTCGAAAGTTCCCAACAGATCCAAGGAGGAGTTACACCAAGATGTCACAAAGGGCTTGATGAGTGGCAAGGGTTATATAGTGACTTGTTACCTCCAGGATTTATCGCTTTTTTATGCAGACCATTAAGTACATATGGACGAGGCTTTTCAAAACAGATTTTTCTGAACATCTTGAACTCAACTGAACAATGCACCATCTTGAGGTCATCATGACAAGTACGTGTGAGGGATGAAAAAATGGGCGAAATCATGTCGTAACATCCTGGATGTATACAAACGTGTCTTTTCTGAATCACCTTCGCCATAACGCGGCTACCGAGGAGTATTGTGCGTAATCTATGTCATGATGTTATCATCGTTGCACCCAATGTGGTGGCTGCAATTATCGTGCTTGTTTTGCATCTTAATTGGCAATGGAAATTTGCCTCAGTCATCTTTAAACAACATTAAATGCGTCTTGTCGGGCAGTTTTAGATTAGCCGGTGAGTGGAAATTCCAAAACTCCTCCGAACGTGTTTCTTTGTGCCGGCCAATGTTCTCGGCGTGTCCAGACCTGCGTCGGGAAATCCAACGCCTTCCGTTGCCCGAAGTCGCGACTGGTCTCTGGTACTGGTTCTGACAGAGGTTCCCTGCACTCTAATCCACCCTTCTAAGCTGCCACGGACGCCACGGAAAACTACCACGCGCGTCTGCCAAATTCACCTGTCGCGTGAAAAGCAGGGGCAAACAGCACGTTAGCAACAGCAACGTGAAGTGTTCGAAGAGTATGGGAAAGCAATAGTCGTTTTTACAATGGTGAAGTGGCTCAACAGTTTTCCGTGTAAGACATAACATGATCCCTCAACATTTGAAATAAGAAATAATGAAGCCTGATCGCATACCGCTTTCAGGCCCATTCCAGCACTACGTGATGCGAGGCACTTCTCCTTCTCAATGTAAAAGTTAAGGCACTGTATGGGCTCACGTAGGACATAGCACCCTCATATTTAAGTATTTCCAGAGAAAACAAGGAAATGATGGCCTTTAATTTATCTGGCCTTGACCTCACGAGAAACAAACACTAGCTACGACTGATCCATTTTAACATTTATGTCACTGTAAAAACATGGTTCACAGATATGAATGTTATAGAATTACTACAACGGCGGAGACGGTAAACGATGTGATAATCTTTTTCGCCTTGACCTGAGAGGTAATTAAGCAGTCTGAAAGGATTAAACATCATTCCAAGACGGTACTACACCCGCGATTTCTTTTTGTCTTCACTCTGTCTTGATTAGGAGATAAATAGGCCACCGGGTCGCAACCAGACCCCTCGTCCGGTGGGTAGGTGAAAATCCTTAAGTCCGGTGAGGGTGGAACTTCAAAATTACTTAAAAACTTGCATATCTGAGAGGTAAGATCGGGTCCTATGTCGGTTGCCATTCAACCAATTCAGCTTTGTGATAACGGCTAGCAAGGAGGTTTTTGTTCGACGTTACCTACGTTTCAGGTTTGTCACCAGGTTCGCCAGTATCGATCCTCCCTGACGCCCGATGTTCTGCTGTATCGCTCGAATTGGGCGAACGCCGCACCGAATTGTGACGAATGTCTCCGAGACCGTGTTGGCCAATGATGTCGCGTACTTGCAAACCGGAAGCCCCTTTCCCGAGGCTGACACCACGTGGACGGTAATCATCCACAAAAAGACGAGGGGAACTTTCACTGGGTTGGGACACGTTCGGCGGCACATTTGAAACAATGAGCAATTCAATGCCGGAACAGAGACGGGCCATTGTTTTCACTGATTTTTCGTCTCGCGGCATTGTTTTGAGTTTTACATTTATGCTTTACTACGTTTATGGTCATTGAATGACCCGTTTGGCTTCTTCGGGTACAGGTGAAGAATGTACATTAGGAAGAAATGGTAGTGCAGCTTCATTGAAAGGCGAGGAAACATTGGAAAAAGATTAGGAAGATTGAGATTATCATTTAAGGAATGGATAAATGCTAAAATACTAGATTTAAATGAAGTCACATACGTAGGTATGTCGCAATCCATCTCGTAGTGGCTCTGTTGGTCCGAAATGCAAATTTAAAAATATCCCCGAAATCTTGTTATCTGATGTGTTTGAAAAATGAGGAATACAGTGATTTCCATCGTTTTTTCACCTGTTTTTACGACGGAACTCTCCTGTTTGGCATCATGAGGATTATCATTTTCCTAGCGCTGCTGTCATTCCCAAAAAGAATATCGTCAGAGAGGCGTTTGTATTTCAATGATTTGCTAGTTAACAGTCCTTAGCCCTCTGGTCTGGGCTAAGGATAATCTGTCGACCGGTGCTAAATCATGTCTAAATTTTGGGATCATCCACATAAGTTGTCACGAGAGAGAGAGAGAGAAGGAAAGAGGCAGAGAGAGGAGGAAGCTCGGCGCGGCCCACTGTCGTGCAGCGCGCCCTCCCGCTCTGTGGGCCGTGGCCGCGGTCTGCGGCGGAGGCGGCCGTACCTGGTCGGTACCGGCCAGCCGCCGGTGACCGGGCGGCCCGGTTTCTCGGCACACGTCACCGCCGCGTCGACCGGACGGGAACGGGCTGACCGCCCCTGAGTCACACCGAGCGACCCAGACCGAGTCGACGAGCCGGGTCACACCAGCCGGACCGAGCAGACGGCCTGAGTCACAGACACCGGCCGGGACCGAGCAGACGAAGGGAGTCCTACCAGCCGGACCGAGCAGACGGACCTGAGTCACACACACCGGCCGCGACCGAGCAGACGAGGAGAGTCCCACCAGCCGGACTGACGGTCTGAGTCACACCGATCGGTCAGCGGAGATCCGGCGAGACGTTCTCTGATCACGAGGGCAGGGCCCAGGTCACCTGTACGGCGCGCCCCTGGCGGAGACAGCGGCCAACGCCGCTTCAACCCCCGCCGCCCGTCCTTCGACGAAGCGGGCCGACCCACTCTGCGCGGAGCCCACGGCGTTGGACCAGGCTCGGTCAGCATTACTGCGACGCATCGCACGTGCTCTTCTTTCTTTGTATTTCGGCGCCGTGTTCCGGCCATAGGCGTGATGCCGTGACAAGGTTTCCTTTGTCCGATCTGGCCGTGGTGACGGCGGTGACCGCGATAACGCCGGCCGCACGGAACGCACGACACGATGACGCAGCTGTGTCGGTCTCGCGGCGTTCGCGCCAGAGCTGGACCGTGACGACAAACGGCTTCGGCGTCTTCTGTGATGAACGGAAGTGGGACGATATGGCATTTACGCCACCGTAAACTGCATTTCCACCGATGTGGCTTGGGAAAGGGAAAAATTAAATGTCGTATAACGCTCGCGTGATGAATGCGACTTCGGGCAAACGCTGCTACGGGTGTGAAACGCCATCATTAAACGATGTAAGACGATCATTGACATGGTTTGCTAGCCGTGTCAATATGCAAAATCGACAGTGCCATTTTGATGACGGTAGGTGGCAAACCATGATCAGGCTAAAGTTCGACCAAGTAAAACCGAAGTTAATGTTCGAACTGAGCGACGCCGCACCGTGTTTGTGCTCATACTCAGATAAATCTCGGGCCGGATTTCAACGTTGAACTAACCGACGCTGTTCACACCATACTTTGGTAAGAAATGCCATTTTTCTGAACCTGGCGCCGCCTGTGGGGTGTCAAATTGGGCACCCCCTCGGTTTTTCTTGAATAACTCTTGAACCGTTTGAGCTAGCCCAACCAAACTTTCAGTAGCCTTTCATCAACCAGTTTGACATATTTTGGTATCAAAACCATTTCGATGCTAGACCAGGTCATTCAGATATGACGTCATAAATGAGCCCTTGTATACATGTTTTCGCCTCGTCGGGCGGTGGCACGAACACGCCCCGTTTTTCTTGATAATATTCGCCAATAAAATGCATGGATTATTTGGATTTATATAGGACACGATCCCCAAAAAACATATACAACCTTGAGACGTCAACATTGGAGGTCATGCTAGGTCACATGCATGATGACAATTGGACTGACTTGCATTGTGGGTGATAGAAGTGGTTGCCGCTGAACTTCCCTATCGCACAAGCCAGATAAACAAATCTAAATGCGCCTCTTAGCAAGGTTCACCAAACGTAACGTGAGGCCATGTCAGGTCACGCCATAGGTAAATGTCAAAACGAAATGAAATACAGCATTGTCCATAGAAGATGGCTCAGTAGCAGCAGAGAGCAACTATTCCTAGCCAGGAAGAGAAAAATGACTTTCTGTTCTGACCTGGTTTGACCTAGAGCCGATAAAGAGCAGACAGAGAAGATTTAATTATCGTGAGATGTCATTTCAGTTTTGTACTTGACGCATTTCGGAATCCTAGTGAGTAATAACTGCTCTTTTTCAGGAAGAGTAATGGAACCTTATCTGACCTGACCTAGACTGGCCTTGACTGAGTGGAAAAGAGGTTAAGCAAAACTGATCATCAGAAGGTTTCACCTGCGTCCTTTTTGCCACATGGATCAAAACAGCTGCACGTAAGTATCGATCTTTGGCATGTAAAGTAAGCCTCATATTTCACCTGAATCATGTTGACCCTGACCCGACATTTTTTATATTTTGTCATGCTTCTGATGCAGAAGATCGTGACATTTCGTTTCATACCCAGTTGAAGGCTTTAAGACCAGTACGACAGATGGCTTCATGTACGAACCAGTGTCAGTTTTTTCGGCGTCGTGTTACGCGTTTTACCTCGGCCTGTGACGTCATCAGCCATGTGATGAGGGCTAGCATAGTATTTCCTGAATCGCGAGACTCAGGGCTATCGACTGGTGGTAGGCCGGTTCAGATCCGAAGGTCAGATCCTAAGATAACAGGGGGTGTCCTTTTTGACCCCCCTCACGCAGTCGCGGGCGGTGTACAAGGCGCAGGCCCGGGCCCGTACGGGCGGTGTACGGGCGGTGTACAGCAACAGTGTAAACCCCTTCTTGCTACGTCCACCATTCCATGGCGCCCGTGCTCTACTCTGCACGAAGTGCATGGCATTAGATGCCATCACGGATTTTTTCTTAGGAGTAGGCGCACACGGGTGGACCCAGACCTAACGTAACACCTAATCCTGGTTTTCCATCGGATTCCGAGCACCTTATCTAACGATTTCATGGAGAATAAACCAAACATAATTTGTAAAAAAGAATGTTTACACGGAAATCCATTCCTTCCTATTTTGTATTCTGTTATATCCCCCTGCAGAGACTGCATCACACTGCTTTAAAAGCTTTAGATTCGTGCCGTGTGGCGGCTGTAGTTGCGTGACGAGGTACCTCTCATCTTCTCATCGGGTACCTCGCGCCATTCAGCTTCATGTTCCTCCGTAACCCGCCTTCAGTTCGCCAGTGTTAGTCCAGCATATATTCCATACGAACTCATAGAAACATGTGACAAGAGTTCAGCACTACCGGATTTTTATTCAAGGTATGAATAGTCTGACGAGGAGTGGGTGGCTCAAGTGTGTTCGTTTCCAATTTATTCGCGATTTCTAACAAGTCTGTTAGGTCCGAGAAAAGTTATTGGGAAAGTTCAGGTTTGCATATTCGTTTTGGGCTGGGGCGGCGAGGTTGTGGTTCGTAGTCTCAGACGTCGAATTATTATGTATGTCTTATTCCAAAACCCTACAGTTACGGATTTATCAGTCACGACAGTCACGGATATTCAACATGATGATTGCTGCGGATTTCCCCGTGCAGGGGCGCAGCCAGGATTTTCTTAATGGGAGGAGCCGGAGCTCAGTGTGAACTGAAGTCATACGAAAACCTTCTGCCGGGAAGACGATGCGCAATGGTTTCCACAAAAACTGTGAGCCTAGGGGGGAGGGGAGCCGGCCTCCCTTGGCTGCTCCTGTGTCCTCGTGTCTTATTCAACCGTGTTATATTACCAGCTGTCGCGTACCGGCAGAAACGGAGCAATGAATGAACGGTACCAGAAGATCCGTACTGCCCTGCCAGGAACGGCTGGCATCAGCCCATGCATTTTTGATCAATCATTTTCTGATGCTTTTATGGACTTCTCGGAGAACTTTTTGAAGAAATAATCGACGATATTTTTTCGGACCTGGCATGGCCATTTCTGAAAAATTAACAAAGTTGAGACATTTTTCAAACTCTCAACTGGCAAATATCGTGAAAGGTAGTTCTCGTACCAGGAATTTAGTTTCAGATTAGTCCGAAGAGCTGGGGTTTACTCCAAAGGCGCTGATCCAGGGTCTAGTGAACGCTAGTGGCGCCACCTGTTAACTTGGCAGCAGCAGCCATCTGGTGAGCGCTTGCCGCACCATCTATTGACCACTTGCGGCATCATCGACGCACATCTGTGTCATGCAGCGAACGCTGGTGGCGCCGCCTGTGGTGAGCGTGAACGCCGAGAACCCGTGTAGTGTGCACTGAGCACTGTGCAGCCAGCTGTTTGCCTATTGCTGCTCTTGTTGTATATATATATATATATATATATATATATATATATATATATATATATATATATATATATATATATCAGCAGTCAGTATACAAGAGACAACTCATTCTCTGGTCTTCGCTATGCCCCATTCCCATCCCATCAGTCTTTCGAGGAGGAGTAAAGTACCGCTCGAACTTCTCTCCTCATTCTAATAGTTCCGAAATGATATGAATTGGTCGAAGGAATTCTAATTAACTATCCAGCTTCGGAAATGGAACACATCACGTCTCCAGCAGAGGCGGCTCCATTGGATGAGTGCAGCGGCAAACTGCCGCCCGAGCTCGAAAAAAATGAGCGACATCCCGACGCCAATACGTGAAGAAAGTGATTCGGAGATGTTTTCCCTCGAGAGCGTTGCCTGTGCCCATGGACGAAAGAGGACAAACCGAACTGATGAGGCCAGTAATATCGTCTAGGCCAGTGGTCAGTTTTTCTCTACTTGGACAACCTGTGTTCACGATGAGACAAAATCGGCACTTCCAAATCTTCATACGTTTTATTTAAACACGGCAGTAATCTGTGGTGTCATCTACAAAGCTGGAATGGCATTGCCCTATAAGGTTTTACATAGGTCAGAATGCCTGGAGGATGAGGATGAGGGTAAGGGAGTATGGACCTCCCAACTTTCTGAGATTTGAATATTAGGCCTATGGAAATGATTGGAAAGTAGCAGTTTGAAATCTCGTGCAGCCCCAACGCCGAACAATTATCGGAGATGTCCAGCCCTGTGGGTCAGTACATTGGCCTCACTTACGGCATACGTGACTGCACAGTCACACACGTCTGTGGTCTCTCCTGGTCGGAATCCATTGCGCCGCGCCAGTCCACAGGCCAAAAACCTTGGCGTTTCGGATTCAATGTCCAGCGTTACGGTTCAGCTGTTGGAGTAATTTTTAGCAAGAGAACAATTGTATACAATTTACAAAATAACAGAACCGTAAAGCGGAGTATTATATCCATGGTAATAGCTTCCGATCCCTGGAGTTTAGCCATTCGCTGTCGGCGTAACGGAACATTAATTATCTGACGTCCATCATTTCCTCGCAGCAGTCCCTCTCACCCATACTTTTGAACCGACAGATTCGAGTTCCTGCCATTTATGGGACGGTTTGCGTGTGATGAAGACTGGAATATGAAGGCGTGCCAGTACGTGTGATACTGTACTTAAGAGCTCACATCAGACGTACCATATCACATGAACATGTTATCATGCCGTAGTACGTCAGTGAAATGCATATCCGCCGACCAAATAGTTTTATTGGACATGCAGTAATTGTGTCCGTATGTCAGTAGACCAAGTCATCGAATGAATTAACTTGAATGGCGCAATTTACGCATCGCCAGGGCACCACCAAAGCCACTGAGAGAGTCATCTGCAAAATGTGCCGTATAAGTAAGAAATTACTTGCAGGTCCAGCCTTGATCTGGGAGGAAAACCCTCCTCAGAACCCAGGTGAGTGCCCAGAATAAGCAACGGGAGTTTATTATATTCACTTAAAGCTGGGAATATACCGACAATCCTGAATATAATACGAAGATGTATAGAAAGTTTCAATACTATCTGGGACTTCTTGATCTCTTACCCCCTGAAGACATTGCGCTCAACATGCAGTGCGAATTTATAATCACGTTACGTAGCACTTCAGCTTTGACGATGTTAACCGATTGTCATTCCAGTCAGAATGAATATGGGAAATGGGCACAAAACCAACTACACCACCGGCTATTTCAAACAGCAAATATCCGGCGTATTGCCGTATTTCCGAGACAACTACGCTGTTCGATGCGTCACCTGTACCACAGCGCCAGCCGACCGCGTGGTCACCAGACACCCAAGCCAATGACTAAAGCTAAGGCAAGGTAACTGGAATGGCGTTATGAAAGCCGCATTCTCAAGACATATTGACCTTTATTGCGGTTGTCGCGATTATCAGAAACGCACAGGCTTTCACCATTTCTAGATGGCCTGGTGCGCAATCGCTGCCGAGGGCAGAACACTTCGTTAGCAGCCACGTCAACAGGGTTGTTTTCTACCCGGGTTATATCAGTGCCGTCGCCTTTAGCGTCCCAGCCCGTTCCGAGCAGCGTTCGTCGACGCCTGAAGGCCAGATCAGCAGGCCATCGCGGCGCAGCCTCGGGGTCCGGATTTTTCGTGCCCTCAAGGCCAGTGCGTCGCACGAGGCCAACGCATGCCTTGCGGCGGCTTCCTACAAGGACCGCAGTCGCCAGTCAGATGACTGGGCCGCCTGATCCACACCAGCGAGTCACGCCACAAGGCGTACATTCCGTCCCGGCGCCGAGTCAAAACCGCCGGTGAGTCAACCATGTCGTCCGACTCATCCAGCCAGCAGGCGTGTGGATGACGGGACCCGGGCGTGCCCCCCCATTCTCAGAGGTCACGTGCCGCTGCCGCCGTGATGGCCCGCATACTGACGCTGTGCGGGCCGACTAGAACCCACCGGGCGTTCGTGCGCAGTGCCGGCTTCACGGCAGCAGCTGCGGGCTCCGATCCTGACTGCCACAAACGTTCGCGATGGCCGCGTAATTAGTATTAGAGTCGTAACCAGGTGGCGAGCGGCGATTACGCTAACCGCAGACATCCTGTCACGCAACGTCCAGGACCCCGGGGAAACATATTACAGCGCACGCACAAACCGACTTCAACGTGACTAGCGCGGCACATCAGGTAAAACGTTACACGTTAAAAGCGACCGGGCGATCTACCGTCGCGAACACGCCGGGAAGCCGAAAACGGCACAGAGTCGAGACAGTCCCGAGCTAAAAACAAGGCCACGGCCGCGGGGATCGCGCCGCAGCACACGGCGGCCGCCAGCGAGACAACGCCCGCGCCACGTCACGTAGGCGAAGGCCGGCGGACGCCGCTGCAGAGCCCCCACGCAGGCGTCGAGGCGGCGCGGCAGACCGCAGCAGCCGGCTGAGTCAGCGGCGGCGCCGCGGCGCGCAGTGCAGGCCGGGACAAGTGCAATATTCGTCAGGGTCACAACGTTGCACCAGCCACGGCCGGTACTGTCGGCGCCGTCCGCGTGCCGACCCGCCGGCCGAGGACTGCTGGGGCCGGCGGCGGCTGCGCTGGCGGCCTCGCAGCTGGTCGGCGGCTCGGTGCTCTTGCGTGGTGGCGGCACTGCGTCCGGCACGGCATCAGGCAGGCCGGGGCCTGTGAGGCCGCGCTCAGCACTCACGGACCGCCGTCTTGCTTGCAGGCAGGACGGCCGGGCGGCGGGAGTTGACCTCCGGCCGCAGACGGCGACCGTGCGCAGATCTCTGACGAGCACGGCGGCAGCAGGCGGCGGCGGACGGCGACGGTCGCGCGTAGAAGGGCCTCGGGCTGCCGGCCGGCTCCGGCGGACTGCGGTCGGTGGCTGGCTGCTCTCGGAGGCCGGGATTAGTGCAATATACACGTTCAGCAGCACTACATTGCACGCATCACGACCGCCGAACACAGCCTGAAGTTCGCAGTCGCCGGCGCCGCCAACCCGGACGCAGACTCGCCTGTACCCTCGCGCGCTGATCAGCGATTGACCCCCGGCACCCGATCACGACACAGGTCAAATCGCGCCACCGCCCGAAGCAAGCGCAGAAGCGGACAAAGAGCACGGCAGCACGGGCGCACACTTCGTCCCCGCCGGTCCCCCCTCCGAACAAAGACTGGACCGACTTTCCCGCTTCCCTTTCAAACGCTGCTGCGTACACGCTCCGACATCGCGTCCAGGGGATGGCGACCGCGTCGCGCCGCGGGAAGCGCTGGATCCGCGTTGGGGATCTCTGTCCGCGAGTGTACCACGCAAGGCTGAACCAATCAGCCGCATGCGGAGAGGCGGTGCCAGCCCACGGCCGGGGCCGGCTGCACAAAGAGGCGGCGGGACGACCAGGCCGCGAGGGGGGCCGGCGACGCCGCGCCAAGCCCGCGCGCCGAACAAAAACACGCGCCGCCCGCCAGGTGGCGCCGCGGCGCGCGCAAAAAGACGCCCGGGGGCGCGCCGCGGGACGCGGAGAGGCGGGAAAATTCCGCGAGGCCGGCGGCCTCTGGCGGTGACTCAGCCTGACCCGGCCGCGCGGAATCCGGTCAGATCCGGTGCCGGCGCGCCGACCGGACGCGGCCGTCCATGGCGCGCACGCGCCTGTCGGCACGGCGTCGCTGCCAGGCCGCACCGGGCCGCGCGGCCGCACAGGAAATCGATCCCGCGGCCCCGCGACGGCCGCGGCAGCCGCGCAAACACGCCCGCCGCTGCACTGTGGAAACAATGGGCCGCGCTCCGCGCGCTGACGCAACGCGCGCCATGATGAAACGCCGGCGCCCGGCGTCGCGCGGGTACTGTCGGCCGCGGCGGCACGCGCGTGGCGGACGGCCGGTCCGGAAATCAGCACCTCGCCGGCTTTGCAGGCGGACGATGGATTGTTCGACTCCGCGTCTGGGACGATCGCTTGGACGTCGCGGCCGGGCCGTCCCGGAGGCTTCCGCGGGAGTCGGCCTTCCAGCGTGCCGAATCTTGAGTCACGGGGCAGAAAAATCGGCAGCGACCGTCGCAGGGCAGCAGCGATCACCTCCGAGCGGGCCACACCCGCGGGCTAGAGCAGCGCCGCTAGAGGATCACAGCAGAGCCGCAGGAGGGCCACAGCACTGCCGCCGGAGACCCAGAGCTCGCCGTCCGTTGCCGTCGGCCCACGTGGTCGAGATTATCCGCCGGCGCGGAGAGATAACGCTCCGCCGGCGGACGCAGCGCTTCCCTGAAGGGGGCCGGAGCCGAGGCGGCTTGTCGGAAGTCGGGCAAACTCCGACTTCCCGCGGCAGCAGCGCCGCAGGCGATACGGGCTCGGCTGGGGTCGGCGCTGGACACCTGACGCCGCGCCGGCTTGTGGCATCGAGTCCTGACGTCAGGTTCGCAATACGAGCTCCTGGTGCGCGAGCCTGTGCCGAGTTCCTCACTGCACTGAGAACGTCACGCAACTGGACGGCAGAATTGCTGCCAAGCACAGGGCGGTACACAACACATACCACCATTTGCGCGAAAAAATGGCGCGCGCGCAGACGATCATTTACGCGTCATTTTTGGGGGAAATTTACGAGGATCGTGGACCGCACTAACGACAACCAGGTGTCGGCGACGGGATGGGAAGCGGCGGGGGGGGGGGGGGGGGGCGGGAAACGTTTTCTGTCGTCCTGAACGTTTTCAGATTCATTTATTATTAGATTAGATGCCTTACGCAGCATGCGTAATTTTTACGAATATATTAAAATAATTCAATATATTTGTATTATATTATTATTATATATATAATAATATATATAATATATAATAATATTATATGTATAATAATTATATATTATATATAATTATTATTTACATATTGTAGTATAATAATTAACAAAATAATTTTAATTACAGGATTAGCAGTGTAGCATTCGCGGTGCAGAAACCGCCGGCACATTCATCGCTGGAAACACGGGCAGCTGCCTCGTCCTTATGGGCTTGAGAAAAGTACAAATCATCCAAAGCGGCACGCAGTTCTACGAGTGACATACACGAAATCGTCCTCTTCCTAAATTTCGAGCTCTTTCCATGCAGCGCCAGAAGACCGATCAAGAACTCAGAAGAACTGGACGCCATATGCGAGCTGCGAACCCCGCACTGCACCACCGAAGTCGGCTCCCACGTGTCGTGTTACGCTGCACCGGACGTGCGTCTGCCACCAGCGGGTGTCAGCATGACGGGTCCGAACACCGTGGAACATTCTCGAAAACGACGTTCCGGACATGCGTCTTCCGGCGCCGGGTCCGCCCAGTCACCGGGCGGCGACGAACAAAGGCCGCCGGCGCCGCGCTCCTCCGGCCAGCGGCCAGCGGCCACGCACCGCGGGCCGAGCCGAGCCGGGCAGCGGCCGCGTCGTTATCTTCAGCCGCGTCCGCGCGCTGCCGGCAGCAGGCGGCGACGGGAGCGCCTCGGGGCGCAGCTCAGGCGTGGGGTCCGCCGAGCTGCAGCTGAGTGACACACTGGCCTGATCAAACAAATCGATACTTCTCGGAGTTTCGCGGCGACCGACGGCGCCCGCTGCCGATGGACGTCACGCCGCTGGCCTGGTGACGCCCCTGCCGCGGCCGCGCACAAAGGCAGCCCCCGTGAAAGAGGTAGGGTTCCCCGAGTGGACCGCTTCCGGAGGACGTAGCGCGGCGGGGGGGGGGGACAAGAAGGGGGAGGTGGCCCACCAGCTGTCAGGCGGGGCGCAGAGGGGGAGGCTCGCCGCAGGCAACCCAGCTGTCGTCCCGCCGCAGGCGGCAGTGACGTCACAGCGGCGACGGGAGCGTTCGAGGATGTCCGTGGAGAGTGTGGGTTTCCCGGGCACCTGGGAAAGTTGAGGACACTTTCCGTGACGTCCACAACACGCTCGTGGGGGACGGTAAGCTCGTCGTTGGTGTGGAGCTCGCCGGCTCGCCGAATCGCTCTCCGATTCGAGCCAGCTGGGTTCACGAGGAAGTGGGTGAGATCTGCGGCCCGCGGGACAGCTGTACGCTAATAATTTGGGAATTTAGCATTAGTAATAGCAATAGCACTGCACGGAGCTGGTCAGTTCAAGCGACGCCGAAGCGCACGAAGTCGAGAAGAAGCGACTTCGTGCAAATGCGTGTCAATCTACATGTCTGGCTCCAAAAGCAACAATGCGTTTTCCCCTGCAAACTCAAAACGTTCCACTGTCAATGCGCTTGGCCTGTGTCATAAATACCTACACGGCAGATGCCTGCTGAGCACTGTCCTCGCCCTGGTAAGGGCCATTTGAAACCTCTGGACGAAACAGAAGACGCAGACCACAGCGATACGCGGGGGACCAAGCGCGTCTCTATCTTCCAATGGAGGCTCGGACATCTCTGAGCCGTAACAGGACTGTCATTAGCACAGCCATTGCGCAAGACAACGCATTTGCTTCAGTGACGAAAGTGTGATATTTCCGCCACCAACTGTGCCCGTCGCCGAGGAGACCGTTCCCACGACAGCCAGCCGCATCTAATGGCCGCGACCTCAAAAGCCTGCCAGAGACGGACGCTGCAGCCGCCGCTCCACGCCCGGTTGTACAATCGCCCGCCTCCACTCGCCTGCCGTCGCGCGCTTTCGCCGTGCGGCGCGTGTGACGCGGAACACCGCGGGCGGCGCCGCCAGCGAGAGCCGCGCCGCCGCACCAGCTGACGTCACCCGCCCCCGCTGAGTCGTGACGTCAGCACCCGGATAAGACGCCGCTGCTGTCGGGAGGGACGGGGGAGCGTCGACCGCCTGCTGCTGCCTGGAGGAGAGCACCGTCTCCCGTCTGCTACCGCCCAGAGTACCGACTCCCGTCTGTTGCTGCCGGAGGCGGGTACTGAATGCCGACTCCCGTCTGCTGCTGTCCGGAGAAGGTACCGACTCCTACTTGCAGCGATTGGCGTGCAGTGAGAGTGGGCGTCACCTCTGATTCTAGATGTAAATGAAATGAGAATGTCAGGATACTTCTTCGGGCTATGGCGGACATTCTTAAACGTGATGTCGGGTGCCCCATACCAGGGGAGTCGATTTGTCTTCTTTTGAGAGGGCCCTGGCCCACCCAATGTTGACTGTCCCCCCCCCCCGTTGGTTTGGGCCCCTACAATATTTTCTGCCGATTTTAAAGGGAAACGATTAATAATAACGGAAAGGACGGCCGCAACAGATAAGAGATAGGCAGAAAGTAAAACATAAGGTCTATAGCGGTGTACCTATCTATCTTTCTATCTTATATCTATTTATCTATCTAATTATCAATCTGTCCGACCATCTATCTATTCACCTATCTATCTATCTATCTATCTATCTATCTATCTATATATATTATATCTACATATATACCTATAAACATGGGGATAAATGCGTTTTGTATTTGATAAATAATAACAAAAAAAAACTTCCAAATTTCCGTTGGCCGACATAAAGTGGGCTAAATCCGTTAAGACATACATTTACATTACATTTGGGGGAGGTTAGGCTGTCGGGCCCTCGGCTCGGCCCCCCTCCCCATCATTTACAGAAATCGAAATCCCTGCCCGATAATACCGTTATTGCAGCATGTTCGGAATCTAAGCCCAGAAACAGCTCCTTCATGAGTATATGTATCCTGTCTTCAGAAGTATCTCTTACGCTCAATTAAGGACGTGTGTATCCAATGTTTAGTAAAAGCTGTCCACTTCGAAACGAGAGCCCGGACAAAAATGAGAGGGGCCCTTTTTCAACGCGTTTCGAGGTAAAAAAGGGCGAAAATGCAACCCTGAGGTGAAGGCGAATGACCCAGCCCACATTTCTGTATAGCCGTCCCTGAGCTGCACGCATGAGCTTTGGCTTATGTCAGACATGGACACGGGAAACAGGTCAAAGGTACCGGCCCTTCATAATTTTAGTACGTACATTAAACCCATGGCATTTACTGCAAAACGTCTCCAAAGTGGTGTCAAAGGGACATTTTTAAGTCAGTTCTTTCTACCCGACGCCATATAAGGGCATAATTTACCAAAATATAGGGGGATCAGCTGCTTCCGCAGTCCCCAACTTCCGCCGTCCCTACCCTAGATGTTGCGGAAAAAATACTTCAAAGTGGTTTTTGTTTCGCAAATGTGGAAACGTTCTGCCATCACTGCCACCAAAGTATGGAACCGCCGGACAAGCCTTCCGGAGGTTTTACGAGATACCTCTATCACATTGCACTAATAACCCTGAAAAAATACGAAATTGGTTTAACCTACACCTCTCGCAACGGCCACAGGGCAGAGAATTACGGGCGCCTCCGTACTAAAAAGACTCAGACGAGTTTTTCACTGTTTCTTAATTGTGAGCCGTCGGACGGTATACAGGTATACAGGCATCGGACTCGTGGGTTCCCGGATACTAACGGAGAAATGGAACACTCATGCGTGCTTAGGTGTGTAGTTTTGAAAGAGGCTTGTCACTGCTAAACTTAAGTCATATTTAGTGGGATAAACCTCCTTGGGGTTAAAACCGGGCCAGCTTGCGGATACATAGGCTTCGTGGGCGACCTATTTTAAGATGGCACGGTCCGTGGGGGCGTTTTTTTTTAGATGTTTGTGAGTTCCCTGGCACTCATAAAGCTGAAATCACAGATATTGTTGGAATGTTCGAAATATGTCATCCTCGTAATGTGCGGTTCCTTGGTTTTACGTAACGAACAAAACGTATTCGTACGACTGTGGCGATTCCACTGCGCTCTTTTGGCCAAATGAATATAACAATGACGTGAAAATCTCATTCGGCCGTCACGATAATAATTCCAAAGTTTCGCACAGGTTCGGTTAACGGACCACGAAACTCAAAGCAGCATCCCCAGGTGGACTTTTAGCAGTGTTAGAACGTCTAGCGCATTACACGATAGCACTGTCAGCCTGCCGCTGTTGTCAGCCTTGAGCTTTGTCTGCGAGCTGCGGCTCTGCTTCCTCGAGATGTCCGATTTACCGGTCCAGACGGAACCCCTCGGGCCGACCGCGGGAGGTACGTCACCCTGGACGTCTGCACGGCCGTGATGCAGTCCCAGGGGGCGGCCGGGCGGCGCCTGTTGACAGCTGCAGCAGCTCTGTTTGACGGAGCTGGGACAGCCGAGGCCGCGGACGGACGCCGGACGCCGGTCCGGTGCAGCGGGGACGATCCTGGCGCCCGTCGGCCGTGCTGAAGGAGGCAGAGGCGCTGTCGGCGCTCGCCAGGGAAATCCCAGCGGAGGGATGTCGATGACAGAGTACAGTCGTGGCTCGAACCTTGGAATTTGCCATGGACGGATGCGGTAGACGTATACCCGCGACCTTTACGGAATTCGCGGTCTCGCTTACGGGCGCTGCGTGGAAAACATCCCTCCACGTCCGCCAACCCGCCGGCCGGCGAACCAAGAATCACCAGGTCAAACAAACAAACGGTGGCGCAGGAGGGAGGCGGTTTGGGCGGTTGCAGTGGGAGTCGCCAACCACGTTCGAGAAAGCACGGTAAATGGGGCGCCTGTTGTGCCAAAGGCGTCCTTGAGTCCTCCCAGTAACAGATTTACATCGAACATGAATATTCTAAGAGCAGAACAGAGCACTCTGGCCTTCACACAGGCGCAGAAATGGAGAGAGGCGGGGTGCGTGCCACTTATTTTTGCTTGCCTTTTGCTCTATCCTCAGATCGCGGTATCGAAAGACCCGCATTGTGAACGGGCGTCATTTTCGTCCGGGTTCACACGCCCATCCTACGAAACCAATCCATCCGACCTTCTGCCGGAGTAGGCTCGATTCACGGACACTGACGGATTCACGGACACGGCAGGGTTGCGTGCTGGTTGTTTTGATTTTTATTTCTATTTATTACCATTATTTCTAGCCATATTCATTGATTTAAATGACTGGTATTTATATTTTACTATTACTTATTTTCGCTGTCATACGTTGTTATTATAGGTGCTCTCGTTAGCTCTTATTTCGTCGTGGTTTCCAATCAGCATTCAGCGACCAGTGCTCGCTGCCGACGGCGGACACCAAACGTACACAACAGCTGGCGCAGTCAGCCTGCGGCCGCGATTCTGGCTCTGTCCCAACCGGATCCTCCCACCACCATCGCGTCCTCGTCCCCACGTCATCTAGCCCGTCACATGCGCCATTCGCACTCACCACGCACCCGCCGTCCACGCAGGGCACCGCCACCGCCGGCGCCGACACGGCCTCGTCGCACGGCCACGCTCGCGGCCTCGCCGCAGCCAGCTCTGCGGACCGGCCGGCGGCGGCGGCGGCGGCCGGCACCGCCCCGCCAGTGACGTCATCAGCGCGATGCGTGAGTCACCGTCGCCCGGCGGCGGGCGACGTACCCAGTGGCGCCGAGCGCGGCCGCCGGCGGAGGCTCCGCGGCAGCCGCCGGACTGGCCTGCGGGTCCGGCCGGTGACCCCGGTCTCGATCATGACGTCAGGAGCTGGTGTAGGCGACCGCGAACCGTTCAGTCACGGAACTGGCGTCCGATCAGGCGACCGACTGCCCGACGCCATCTTTCTTCACGCGACGAACGGGGAACAACACGGCAAAAACGACGGGTCTCTGGAAACACAAACGGGTCTCGTCACAGCAATGCCGCAAAAAGAGCGCTTAAAGGAAATCAAGCTGCTTTTTCGCAACCGTCGTCACCCACTCTCTGTAGCAGTCATCGTTTGGCGACGTGACAACGTCGCAGACCTGTTTTAAGGCTTTAATCGAGATCGTTCGGTGTGACGAAGTCATGCATGACGCGTCATAAGGCCTCAGTGTTCGCACGTCAAGGTTTGCACGGACAACCGTTGCCGGAATCACCTCGGAAAGACCTAACCTGTCGGTCGCCCAGGCCACAACACTGACATTGTCACGGTCAGACTTGTAGCCAGACTGACATATGACAAAGTCCACAGGGAAAAACAGCGGTTTTGTGTGATTTACCTCATATTTAATGCACAAGAAAACAATATGTATGCTTTCGCAACACACACGCACGCACACACGCACACACACACACACATATATATATATATATATATATATATATATATATATAATTACTCCGTAATCCTGTGAAATCTCTTTGTTTCTAGATCGCTTGTCTCAGGGGGAGGGGGCATTGTCCCATGGTTCCCCTTTGGCTACGTCCCTTATCACGTTGTAGACTTCTTTTGGTGTCCGTGACTTCAACACGCTGGATTTTACGCAGAGCAGATGAAAAGAACCATTGTCCTGTCCAGGCACATAGCCAGGATTTTCCTCAGGGAAGAGGGCCAAATGTCAGATTTTGTCATATGCCACAGGCATATGACGAAATTTATTGGAAAAAGCGGGAATTGTATGTAATTTACCTTATATTTAACGCCCAGGAAAACATATAATGTTTACTTTTCCAACATGTATATCATCATAATTCCGTATTTGTGCGAAATCGCCATATATCTAGTGGGGACCGCTTGGGTCAGGGGGGGCAGGTCCCCCCTTGGCTACGTCCCTGGTCCTGTCCATATATAAAAGCTAACTGTTTGCCATGCGTCCAAATAACCAAATACTGAAAAAGATGCACATTGCATCTGGCGTTTAAACAACTTCGGAATCCTCCTGCATCTTTACAAAAACGTCGAGAGGTTTAGCTTGCAGATGTTCAGATTGTACGCACCTTTTATACAAAAGACCGACGCGCCACGTCAAAGTTGACGGCAGGCTGGGATGCGATGACGGAAGAAAGATGGATCATTTGCGCCGTTCATGTTTGTATATTTGATTTCACTGTGTGCCGAGCGCTGAGCCCCACATACCTTGGGTCTCGGACGCCATCGTCCACCCTGCAGCAGTGGGTATCCCCCGCTGGGAGCACTGGACGGTCAACTCGCCAGACCTGAACACAAACGCGCTCTGCCTTCCTTGGCCCCCGGCTGTCACGTGACCTGCACAAGCCAGCTCGCATCTGGCGCCGGGGGCCTGCAGATTCTGCAGCTTTGTCTCGTGCAGCCGTCACGGCCGCGTCACGCCCTCCGCAGGAGACGCGGGTCCGGAGCGAACCGGACGGCAGCGGCCGTCGCTGAGGCCGAGTGGTCGGAACAGACCGCTGGTCACGGCGCTGGTCATAGAGACCGTGCGGACAGGAACGGGCACGGCACTGGTCACAGTGACCGTGTGGACAGGGACGGTCACGGCGCTGGTGACAGTGACCGTGTGAACAGGGACGTCACGGCGCTGGTCACAGTGACCATGTGAAGAGGGACGGTCATGACGCTGGTCAGTGACCGAGTGGACAGGGGCGGTCATGGAACTGGTCACAGTGACCGTTTGGACAGGAACGGGCACGACACTGGCCAGACTGCGTCCCTCACTGGAGGCACATGGTGGTCTGTACGACTACGGTTAGTCATACTCATAGGTGGGCATCGTTACTAAAAAATGTAACTTCGTTACTCGTTACTCCGTTACTCAGAAAAGCCAGTCCGTTACTCGTTACTCCGTTACTATGCTTTAAAAAGTAACGGAAGTTACCGTTACTCCGTTATTCCGTTACTTTTTTAAATGCAGTGAAAACCAAGCGAACGCGGGTTTTAAGTCTTTTATGTTGCTTTGTGGTTGTAAAACGCATTCCATATACAAAGGGAAGAAACAAAAAGCGCTTACCCAAAACACTCCGCTAGCTGCCCACTGCCCTCACCAGCCGTTGTAGAGTCGGCGGCGCCGGGACAACAGCCGCGGCGGGTATTCTACCACTGTGTTAGCCACAATGGTCAAACCAACGAATTCCTTTTCATTGCCCGCGGCGCCGACGGAGCGGGAACAACCGGCGCTGGAGCGGACGCATGCAAAATGCGACAAACAGCGAACATCTATCGACTGGGTTTGATCAACAATGCCTCTCGAAGTATCCGCCCTGAACATAATGGTCTCCGTTCAGAGCTCGTTTCGGTCTCGCGAACTTCTTGTTTTGTTTTGAAATTATGTGTGTGTATTAGTTTGTGTACGAGCGCGTGCGTGGAGGTAAGATTCCTGATACCCCTGACGTTTTTTTAATACCAAACGACGAAGGACTCAAAAAAACATGACTGATATAGATTTTATTATTGTGAAATAAAAGACTAAAAAAAGGTGCTTAAGTACCTCTTCAGCACCCTTGAAAAGACAAATTAGCTATAAAAACATGGTCATAAGTAAGATGCAACGGGGGATGTTAACCGTTCACAAGTGGAACATTTTGGAACGATGACGTGACCTGACATGACCCCTGTGAAAGGCCAACATTGATATCAATGAACTCGCTATTGTCTTACGGTTCAGTATATGTCGCTTAAGTTCAGCTTTTCAGGGACAGGGTACTGTGTCTATTTACCTAATTCCAAGGACGTGTTTTGACCTTTCATGGCGTCTGGTAGCCTCAAAATTGATCTGAGGTCAAAACTCTTTAATGTTTTCGTCTCGGTTTGACAAAACCTTTCTGCCGGTGTTTTCCTTTTTTCCGTGCGATATATGGGAGCCGAGATCCTGGGAGGTGCGGAAATCCGCGCTCCCCCTCCGGCCGGGCAAAGGGCATTCTGAGCCCGGCCGGAGACGGGTTAAAAACACGTCATTTAACCCTATTCCCTGTGGGGGGGGGGGCAGATTTTGCTACCCGTGTCTTTTTGCTTGTCCCACACTGTTTGCCGCAGCGCCACAAGATTTTCTGGCATTTCATGGAATTGATACACACGTGTTTTGTCAACATTTAAAAAAAAATCGGTCCCGCAGGGGCGGTTCCAAGCCCCGTTTTCGGCGGTAATGTGCTGTGCGTGAAGCTGCAAAGTTGTGCGGTTCACTATCGTGGCATTCTGAGTAGAAATAAAGATCACTGACTCATTTATATAGTCATACGCATCCTAAACAATGCGTATGCACACACATTTTCAGGCGAACGCACACCCAGGTACTGAAAAAATGGGGGAGTACACTATTGTGCTTATGGTGTCCTCCCAATTTTGTTTACCTGGATCCACCTCTGCGCTACATATAAACTTAAACTGGCTTGCTAGTTGTACATCTGATGTTTATATCACCCAAAACAAACAAAAACAAAGGAAATTTCTTATTTCAAAAATCACCCTTCTTGCCCTTCCTGGAACTGCCTATGGTTTTCTATTTTAAATTTCAGCTTTCGGCATATAAAAGACTTGGACATTCCAAGCTGAACCGTGTTATTCCCATGAAAATTGATTGGTAAACACGGCCGCAGTGACCTTTCAAAAATCTCCAAATTTTGGAGTTTGTTTGCCCCCACGCCCTATTTTCGCAATTTTTGAATTTTTGGGGTCCGGAATTGGAGATCTCGTTGAAACATCTTAAATGGCATTCATCCCATCAACATTGGACGAATGCATCTCGAGATCTCTGGAAGGGCGGGCAGGGGAGGGGGCAGAATTGGTAATCTTCGCCTTTCGGCCAATGCATATTTTTCGAAGGTGCAAAAGTGGCAACGGCTCATATCATGTTTGAGTTTGGGTCTTCACTTCTGCGTCTACAAAAAATAATGTGTCAGCCAAAAGGTGTTTCGGCCAGTTGATATTTTTTCGGGAACGCAGGAGTGGTAACTCGAATCGCATGGACAATGTAGCCTGTCCTCCAAGTTAAAAATGATTTAACCTAACCTAACCTAAAACCTACTGTATGGTTGCGGGGATTGCCCTAGATGGGCATGTAAAACTAATTTTTTATTAGGCTCAATTTGCCTGTTTTTTGGTTTGGTTAGCTCGTATCGGCTGAAGGCAAACATGTGTCAACTGAATCAAAATTCAGGGGTTACCTAACCAAGTCAGTTTACACATCGAGTAAGGGCCAGTGCTTAGAAAAATACCTGAATGGGCTAAATTTTTCACACTTGTGTTGCCACTTCCGCGTCTCCAAAAATTACGCGTAAGCGTCGGCCGAAAGGTAGATTACCGCAGATCTGCCCCCCCCCCCCAGGGTAATGTGAATCTCACTGCCTGCAGAGAATATGGTTAAGGCAAATAGTCCAAGCAATAGTCGACAAGTTTCATAATTATGCTTCACTACTGACAACTTATTGTGCACATTCTGTTCTCACCTGGAAATACCGTAAATAATGCTTCCTCTTGATATGTGCCTTTAGGTTTGAAAGGCTACTCTTGTGACCCTTGATTATAACCTCTTTCGGTCGGCACAGGACATACGTAAAAATGACGTTTTCCCCCTCCTCCTTAAACTCAAAGTACGTTTCTAGATGTGGCCATGGGTGACCCAGACCGGGCTCGTCCTCTGCCTCCGAAGCTGAGGCACCGTCGGACTCGGAGTCAAGGTTTTCGACCTCCAGTGACGACGTAAAGACGCCTTGATGGGACATTTTAGTGTCAGGCAGTTAAAATTTCAGGCCAGTCAAGAATCAATCACCACTCCATCGCCCCATGGACATCACAGATCCAAGGCCATGGAGGCAGTAATCATGTGCTCAACAGCCTTGAGTGATCTTGGCGGGGAACCGTGTGGCGGTGGTAAGCAATCCGTGACTAACTTGAGCCAACATTGAAAACTGCCGTCAGCTGGCTGTTCCAGTATAAATGACAATAACTTTGATATCTTTTAGCTTGAAAAATGACGACTGGTTAATTTATAATTTTAAGTCATATCAAACTTACGCATAATTCAATACTTTTGTCCCAAAAGAGACCAAAGTCAGCTGGCCTTTATACTGCACGATTGCCGCCAGCTTGCCGTCAACGTTTATCAGCTGACGAATATTGTCAACAAGTCTACTCCGCGATTGTCAGCTGAGTGCGCGCCCAGCCGCGCTTGTATCGCCGCACGCTATTGGGTGTTGGCTATTCAAGTAGCCAATGGCGTGTGCCGATGCAAATAAAGCCGGGCGGTGTCTGTAAGGAGTTTAAAAAGTAACGGAGTAACGGAGTAACGGACCAAAAAGTAACGGAGTAACGGACCACAAAAGTAACTTCCGTTACTCAGTCCGTTACAGTAAAATAAAAGTAACGGGTCCGTTGCTCCGTTACTCAAAAAAGTAACTTCGTTAGTAACGGAGTAACGGAGTAACGGACCAGTGCCCACCTATGGTCATACTGACCACCAAACTGCACCGGAGTTACGGAGAATGGTTACCCGATAGAAAGAACATCGCCGAAACGAATTCCCAACACAACTGCTGCAGACAGATATAGCGCATAGGGAGCATATGACACCGCCCTTCAACTTCGCACCTCTCAGCCCTGAGTACCTCAGCGATGAAATTCTACAGTAAGAGCACGCTGCTGGGATCGGCAAAACTCACGCCTTCACCCTTGTCGCGACTGAAGCAAAACGGCGGGACTAAAGTTCGACCACCGCCTGCGTCGCCGTGACGTCACGCCAGGCACGGTCCGGACCGGAGCGGCACCGATCGGTCACGTCACGCCCCCTCCCCTCACCCGGGGCGTGACGGCCTGGCACGCCGGCCGGACCCGCGTAACCAGATACAGTACCGGATACCGGATACAGTTCGTGTCGCGCACAAACAGACTCCACACAGGGACAGAGCGCGGGCGCGCGAACCTGAGCCCGACCGGCCCTGCTCAGCGAGCCGGGACGCCGGGCAGCGCTCCACTGCGTACCGGCCAGAGCACACACTCACACACAAACACACCTACACTGTGCACACAGTCCGGCACGAGCAAATGTTATTGACGATTTGGAAAGTGCAGGTTTGCGGATGCCTGAGGTGCAAGTCCATTGGAGAATGGCCGGGCCGTCAGCAGTCATTCGTCGTTGAGGGTCCTAAGAGCGCGCCCTTCGCTCTCGGAGATGCGTGACCGATCCACACGAACTCGCAGTGGACTGGTTACACATATTTTTATTTCGTTGCCATAAACTCCCGATTTTTGTGGTTCATTCCTATTTCCTTTTTTAACAATGACGATTTTGTCGAAAAAAGGTTCTTAAGTTGGGAGCGGGATGCGAGATAGAATGGTTCAGCCCCGATCCTTTTCTTCGGCGTTGAACGGTCATATGGCGTTGATCTTCAGTCCTGCCGGCTGCCGACTTGCACATAAGTCCTTTGGGTCAAGACGATGCTGTATCCACACGCTGAACGTTTTGCGGCCTGAAGTTTCGAGTGTAACAGTGCCCGGTATCCAGGGGAAAGCCCAGCCCACGGAGCCGCGACGCCGGCCGGCGCTCCACTGCGTGCCGGCCAGAGCACACACACACACACACAGACACACACACACACAAACATACCTACACCGTGCACACAGTCCGGCACGAGCTAATGTTGGCGGTTGGGAGAGTTTAGTTTTGCGGATGCCTGAGGTGTAAGTCCAATGAGGAATGCCCGGGTCGTCAGCAGTCATTTTGGAGAGATTAGATTTGTATTACCATAGAATCGGTACATAAGTCGGCATATACCCCGTTCACGCTGTAAATTCCTCTCGGAGATGGACAAAATGCATCACGACGCGTCATCCCTGACGCTTCAGGAGTCCAATGGTCCGCATCTGTTGCGTCGCGGCTACTTCGCCCAGCCATCGCAAGTTTAACATCGATGGACACGCTCCAAATCTCACGTGCGGCAGTGGCGACCGCTCCCCTCCCCCGCCGAACGCCGGCGAGCAGGCTTGTTGACTTCCCGGCTGCCGAGGATCGCCACGTCCGGCGGTCCTACCCCGGTACCAACTGAGGTCTCCAACAGGACCCCCCCCCCCCGACCAGCCGGCGGCTCATTCCCCGGACACGTAACCACCTCTACCTTCCTCCCGTCACCATCGTCTCCCTCCTCCGCACACTGTCAGCCGAGGTCGTGAACCAGAGGTTCTCCGGACCAGCCGAAACATTTCCCGAACAGATCACCACCTCTACGTTCTTCCCGTCACTACCATCGCCTTCCTTCGGAAACGGTGTCTCATTTCCCCGGCCACGGTTTTCACCCCCAGAGACGGCGATTTGTTCCCCTGAAACGGTCATCTCATTCTCTTCACCAGCACACAACCAGCCAGTCCAGGTGTAGATGACGCTTTATTGGCGGCGGTTCCGGCTGCACATGGCCGTTACTCAGTGTCACCGGCCAGCCGGTTCCGAAATTCCAGGTCATTTGAAGCAGAGCTGCGCAGCTCAACATCAACTGGCTACGCTCACGCCTTACAACCCATGTCGTGGTATTTTCAAGTTGCGAGAGCAACAAGGAACTACAGTCAAATCTGATGATAAACGATGGGAGATGTCAAGCTAGCTATACTATACAGAGGCAGCCACTGAAACCAGTGCCACTCATCAAAACATCAAATGACAATAATACGTCTACCTTCCGGCTCTGTGGGCATTGTGGAACGTTCCGACAGTCGCATACATACCACTTCTTAACGTACTCAAATCCTTGCCAACAAATCCGACAGAGAGCAGTACAGAAACGGCGAATACAGCACAAGCTTCTACGGACAATATTCAAAAAGCGAGGCCCGATACCAGAAATGCGAAGTACAAACGAGTAGCCCCCTCCCACGACTGAATAATCAATCCCGTGTTGCAGTCTACAGCCTGCAAACGCCGACAACGCGATTCGCATTGCGTCCACAGCTGGCACCACCGCCAGTCCAGCCATTTCCACCACACATTCAAAGGCAGATCTGGAGACGAAGCATCCCCACGAGCGACAAACATGGAGACGAAACATCCTCACGAGCGACGAACAATCGCTACCGAGACAAAAGTCTCAATCGCCTCGGGTGCGCACTAGCACAGCGTAAAACGGTACCAGCGCTGATAACACTACGAAACAATCGCCACAGTTCGATGTCAACACATTGCGCAGTCACAATAAAGGTGAACAGATGAATGCCGGGTACGGGTAGAGTGAGTGATGGCGATGTGGCATGTCTACAGCTCCCCGAGCGCGCCAGAGCTGGGCGGAAAACGCCGCCCAACTTCCAACGGCTCGCACTAAGAAGCGACACTGAGGGAGAGCGACATTCAGTGACGACCGTGTCGCCACAGGAACGGCGGCGGCGCCGACCGCGCGCAGGAATGTCCACACGGTTGCTAGAGGCGGAGACCAGCGCCGGCTGCGGCGCCGGCACGGCCTCGACGGTAAGCCTTTTCCCGGCCGGCCGGGTAAGTGTCCCAGACGGGGCGGGAGAGGAGGAGCGAAGACGAGGAGATCGTTCACCTTCTCCACGTCGTGGCCACCTAGATGAAGAACTCCTTCATCTTCTCGACATGGTGGCCGGTACGGCCCTGCGTGACGGCTTCGTCGGCGTCCTCGGCGCCGTCGGCGCCCGAGTCCTCCCGCGTCAGGTAGTCGCCCTTGTGGCGCGACGTGTAGCGTACGATAAGCACCGCCATGATGATGATGGCGATCAGCACCACGGCCAGCACCCCTGCCGGCCGTGGGAGGCAGGGTCACAGACCGACGGACGGTCAGGTGAAACAGTTAGATGGTAAGACGGTCAGATGATCAGGCCAAACGGTTAGATGGTAAGACGGCCAGCTCAGACGAGCGGAGCCTCACCAGACGTTATGGACAACGGCATCAAAACGAAATTAAGGGCCCGAAAAATACTGGAGACAGGTGAAGTTAAGACAGCACATTTTCCATCTTGCCCACTACAATAATGACATCACAAACTGTTCACCAAATGATGCACTTGTTCACTGCCTTCCATTAAAAGCAGTCAAGTCCCAGCAGAATTTTGCTGAACAACACTGCCAAACAAACGGAACCGAACTGCTCGTCCTGGTTCAGCCACGAGGCTCATTTCCTGATGCCTGAAAACTAAAACTCTCCTCGCCGGTGCTGAACCACGGACAGCGCACGTCTGACAGTCACCAGACGGCCGCCGCACTTCCCCGCGGCGGCGGCGGCGGCGGCGGAAGCGGCGGAGGGACGTACCTCCGAGCACGGCGGCGTCCAGCTCGTTGTAGAGCGAGCTGACGATGTCCTCGTCGACCTCGGGCGGCGGCCGGGTCTCCGTCACCTCCTCCGGGTGTCGCACCGGCTCGATGCCGCAGTAGTCCTCGTGGATCTTAGCTGCTCGCACGGGGAGGCGGCGGGAAGTTAGCGGGGATACGTCGGCCCGGCGGGGCAGCGGACGCCCTGCCAGCTGCTCATCGACACAGCAACACACAAAGCCGTGGCAAAACCGAAAGCAAGCTGCTTTAATCGTACTACACAGGAAAACAAACGCCAGTGACGTGACGCCAACCTGTGCTGATCGAATACAAATGCAGGCAGCTATGTAGCGGCGAAAACCTCCACATACGTCCTCCCACACGCCTGAGCTCCCGGTCAGCTCGCCTGCACGGTGGCGACGGCGCTTCCAAGGGCGTCCACCAGCCGGGCACAGCACTGAGCCCACGGCCGGCGCCGCCGCCCTGTGCCGGGCCCGGTGCCCTGCCGGCGGGGCGGCCGGGGCCGTCACCGCCGCGGCCTCGGTGTTTGGATCGCGCCCCGGGAGCCGCCGCCGACACGGCCGCGCGCCGCCTGACGGTGAGCATCAGCGGCACGGCCGGCCCGGCGAGCCGCCATAAACCGCCGCCCCGGCCGGGCGCGGAGCCGGCCGGTCGGACGGCGCCGCCGTAAACAAACGGCCCGGTCTCGCCGGCGCAAACAGCCTGCCGGTGACTGGCGCACCGGCGCGGGGCGACCGCCCAACGGCGAGCCGGACGGCAGCGGGCGCCGCCCCCGCGGTCCGCCGCCGCTCACCGGAGTTGCCCATGACGTTCGAGGGCCGGTTCTCCTGGAACATCAGCTTCAGCGGGTAGATGTCGTCGAACTCGACGCGGCTGATGCAGCCGACGAAGCCCTCGAGCATGCTCTCGTTCTTGCCGACGTACAGGTACTGGATGTTGTCGAACTGCACGTCCGCCGACGGGTTGACGTAGAAGGTCTCGCTGTACGGTGGGTAGTCGTCCACCTGGGGGATAAGCCTGGCGGTTCACGGCCGGCCGCGTACGATATCTCATCGCACAAGACGCGGCACGACGTATCTAACTTCGGACAGAGGAGTCCACGTTTCCCTCGCGCCCAGTCCAAATGAACGGCAGGTCCACAATCCGAGACAGAACTTAACTGCACAGACGAGCCAGGCACGACCCTCTTGTGCTGGACGTCGTAACAATCAGCAGTTGTGACAATGGCCGAGCCCACGAGCACGTCCAACGTCTCAAAGAGCCCACACAACCCCCCCCCCGGAACAGCCGCACCATCGGGCACCGTTCCACGCCCCAATCACAGCTCCACCCCGTCCGCGCAGCTCCCGTGTCGCGGCCGGTACCGGCGCCCACCTGAATCTGCAGCGTGGCGCCTCCGTTCAGACGGCGCACGTGCACGTCGTGGAACTGGCCCTCGTTGAAGATCCTCTCCGGGTACACGACGTCGCGCCGCTCGAAGCCGAAGTCGAACACCACCCGGATGTGACCTGCACGGGGTCACGGATCAGTCCAGCGGGTCACGGGGTCACGTCGGCCGCCGCCGCCCGGGCACGGCCAACGGAACATACCGCGCTCCGGGTCAATCTACGCACGATCAGGCACATAGAGCACAAAACACAAGAACCAGGTTACTGGTCCAAATTACACAACCACAAGAAACTGTACGGTTTCCAAAGAACAAGAAGCAGTAAAAACTTTGCAAACAGCTACCAGCGTGGTCAGAGACGTATAAACACGAAAGAAAATGACAGCTATCGGCTGGTTAAACGAACTTAAAGCAGGCCTGGGCGTTCACAGCCGATCCGACTGTTTCGCAACAGCTCTGGATGAAGCACAGTGGACCTGAGTATTTCACAGGAGCAAAACGGATGGGCATGCGACAATAGGAGAATCACAGCAGCCCTGAGGGCGTCACAGCAGCCGATCCGACAGTAAAACAGCAGTCCGGAGCACAGTCAAGCGGCTCCACTGACCGCTGTTGGAGACCATGATCGTCATGTACTCCTTGGTGATATTGGAGACGAGGGCGACCAGGAAGCCAGACGGACTGGTGGTCGTGAAGCCCACCCGGATGTTTTCGGCGATGGTGGACTTGTAGCTGCCCTCCAGCTCGTACTTGATCATGTAGCTGCGAGTCATACTCACACCGATCTCTGAGAGGAGAGCGGGGTGCCTCATGTGATGGCGCAGACTCTCGAGTTATGCAAGTGTCTAGTGCTATCTCTTATAAACGTCCGATTAATGCTTTTATTTTTCCACTGCACAAACTTATGTGGACTTAGAATGTCGAAAAACCTCAGCATGGACGGTGAAATGAAGAGCAGACACAAAGGCGATATCAAAATTTAGTGTCAGAGTCGAATGAATCAACAAATGGGAGTTTTACCTTAGCTACCACAATGATCATGCAACAAGACGCCACACATTTCAGGAAGTTAATTCGGATTCATGTCGAGCCACTAAAACACAGAATGAAAACATGAAACAGACGTGTTATGACATGGAAACTATAACACAAAACTGGAGCTATCTTTTCCCACACGAAGCAAACACGGTGACCCAAGTACCGACCGCCTCCCAGCGACGCGGTTCGTACCGTCAGCGCAGATCGGGCCCTTGAAGGCGGTCCAGCGGCAGTTGCACGTGTAGTCGGAGTAGCCCTCGACGCAGGTGCCGTTGTTGAGGCAGGGCGAGCTGGCGCACTTGCCATGGCAGCCGACCGACACGCCGTACAGCGGCCGGCCGTAATAACCGTGCTCGGCCAGGTACTTGAGGTTCTGCAGCTCGCCGTTGATCATGAAGGCGCGCATGCAGCCGACGAAGCCGTCCCGGTACTGCGTGGTGGCGCCTGTTGACGACGGCGGTCAGGCCAGGTTGGCTCAGGTCATGAAGCCAACGAGTCATACGTCAAAACAAAGACGCAAACCTAGATCCTCGAAGCTTTCGCCTTAATCCAGCCATCGAGCCGTAGCGAAACCAAGAGATGACAACACAGCCAGCAATAATATCAGCGATCTACGACACAAAAACCATCATCATCCACTGCGGGTTACCCAGTACTGCCAGGCGTCTTCCGCAGCCAACACAACCGCCCCCTACCCGCTCCTCTCGACCAAGGGCGTCACGTACCGACCACCAGTTTGGAGGTGAGCTGCATGGAGCGGACGGGGCCGGCCGGCTCGGTCACCTCGCTCTTGAGCGAGTTGTCGATCAGCAGGCGGCCCTGCTTCCTGTTGCGCTCCACCAGGACCGAGTGCCACCGGTCGTCGTTGAGTCGGCTGCTGACCTCGACTGTGGCGCTGAGCGGCACGCTGCCGGCCCGGTACTCCAGCTGGATCGCGTTACCGCCTGTGCAGCGTACGGAGGTACAGGGTCAGCACGGGCTTAACCGCACGGAGATACGGGGTCAGGACGGACTGAACCGCACAGACATACAGGGTCAGAACGGACCGCACCGCACGGACATACAGGGTCAGAACGGACTGTACCGCACAGAGATACAGGGTCAGGACGGTCTGTACCACAAAGAGATACAGGGTCAGGACTGTGCCGCACAGAGATACAGGGTTCAGGACTGACTGTGCCACATAAAGATGCAGGGGCAGGACGGACTGTATCACACAGAGATACAGGGTCAGGACGGGCTGTACCACACAGAGATGCAGGGTCAGGACGGACTGTGCCACATAAAGATGCAGGGGCAGGACGGACTGTATCACACAGAGATACAGGGTCAGGACGGATTGTACTGCACAGAGATACAGGGTCAGGACGGACAGTACCGCACAGAGATGCAGGGTCAGGACGGACTGTACCACACAGAGATGCAGGGTCAGGACGGACTGTGCCACATAAAGATGCAGGGGCAGGACGGACTGTATCACACAGACATGCAGGGGCAGGACGGATTGTACTGCACAAAGATACAGGGTCAGGACGGACTGTACCGCACAGAGATACAGGGTTCAGGACTGTATCACATAGAGATGTAGGGTCAGGACGGACTGTACCACACAGAGATGTAGGGTCAGGACGGACTGTACCACATAAAGATGCAGGGGCAGGACGGACTGTATCACACAGACATGCAGGGTCAGGACAGACTGCACCACACAGAAATACAGTGTTCAGAACTGTATCACACAGAGATGCAGGGTTAGGACGGACTGCACCACACATAAGCACAGGGACAGGACCCGACACGTGCCACGATCCCGCTTAATCGCGGGCTACCCCCGTTATGCATGCGTCTGTAGGCCAGGGTACGCAGTTAGTCGTTTGGACACCGCTTCGTTCTGACGGAACACGACGGTTTCGGAGATGACGCAGACACCCCACCGTCCGCGAACGGTCCAATACGACGCTGGAAGAACCAGCACTCCACCGGGATCCAGATCCATCTCTGGTCGTAGCCGGATACGCGTAACCGACCCCGTGCTCCTGTTGGATTATGTAACAGCGAGTTCGTACGCCAGTCGGCCGGCGAGGCGTTAGCAGCTGCTGCAGGAGCGAAGAAGACGCGATGAAGGGAACGTAATCGGTTCAAGCCGTGAAGACGACGGCGCATTCAACAGTCAGAGAAACGCTGCCGTCAGGGCACGCAGAGCGCTACGGGGCAAATTGTCATTAACGACTAATGAGTTCGCATATACAGATCTCGCACGACCTGCACAGCGTGAGCATATCAAAAACATAACCGAAACTCTAAGCGAGTAATACAGAGGGAGCCAACGCCTAACGCAACACTCTCAACATTGCCAAATACTTTGAAATTTAGTAGCGGGTCAGACGCGTTACCTGCTCCTTTTCCTTCTCTTCTTTTCGTTTTTTTTCTTGATTTATTCATGGCTCCTTGGTGCTTTTGAACCATGAGGCTGTTTTTCTGGGTATTGGAATATGGCAACCACAACCTAGCAGTCGACCGGGTCCGAAACTGTTGATTTTCGTGCGTTCTGAAGCACTGTCGTAATTGTTGATTGTGACTGTTGATTGACGACGTGCCGTCCTGTTGACTGTTTACATCTCTGGCCGCCGCCCCCCCCCCCCCCGAGGACTCCATCAGCCGACCATCATCAGCTCGGCCTCTGCTTCGGACACGGGAGAGCCTGTGGACCGCGCGGGCGAGGGCTGGTGACACGGATTCGCGCCCGACTGACCGCGGTCGGAGCCTCCCGTCCTCCGCCGGCTTTCCCCGTGTGAAGACATGAACATCTCTGGTTGGGCTGTACGAGCGCTGAACAGGGTCTTGCAGCGCGCCAGAGGCGTCGTCTGGCGGAGCCGAGCGACGGAAACGCACAGGCGTTCTTATCGGTCGTCGTCCGCCGGCGCTGCGGCTGCATGCCGCACCGAAACTGGGCTGTCTGATCCGAGCACGGACCGGGTCCTAATATTTCCCGGCTATAGAATGCTGCACAGGGATCGACCAGATCAGCTGCCGCGGCCGTCGCGCTGTGACCACACGTGGTGGCGGTGTCCCTGTCCTGTGCCGACACAATCTCAGCATGAACTTGCGGCCGATCTCCAGCAACGGCCCACTGCGTGAGTCGCCCTGGGTGTCGGCGGTCACTCTTCTGTCATCGTTGGCAACGTTAACCGCCCACCGTTTCAATCGCTAGCGGGCGGTCTAGAGAACTTGCACGACCAGCTTCGTGCCGCTGTTAGCACAGGAAGGCCGATTTTCTGTCTCGGCGACATGAACAATGACGTAATGTATCCTGGCTGAACCCGGGGTCAACTATCAACGGGGGCCTCGTCCAGAAATCGCCCACCGCCGGCCATCATAAGCTCCCGAACCCGCTGCCAGCTCGCTTTGAGTTTAAAAACAGGAACCAACATCTGACAAGCTGCGGCAATTTCAACATCACACAGCACCTGACAGCGTACTTTCCAATGTCCTAAGCTGTGACCTCCCATGTTATTTTGTATGTTGTATACCTTTTCATGGTCTGTGTATAATTCATGTAGCTTTCTCTTGTCTTACCGTTTTATTTGTACATTTGTCAAGAGTTTTATTCTATTGTTCAATGTACACTGACTCGAATCGTACACCAATCGACTTGCATGAATGACTCGTGAATAAACTGAACTAAACACTTGACTTAATGTTATATCGGAACTGCAGATACGCCATCGACAGACACCAGCCTTCGCGACCACCAGCCGGAAATCAGCCCAGCATGTGCCGGCGCACGCCTATTCCAGTCCACTACAGACGCCACTCACCGATGATGGACACCTTCAGGAAGTCCTCGACGCCCTCGATGTGGAAGAACGTGCCGGACTCCTTGGTGGTCTTGAACTCGAAGTAGACGTCGCCGCTGTAGCCCATGTCGAACGGCGGCAGGTCGATCGTGGCGTCCGCCAGCCGGAACGTCACCATGTTGTCGAAGATGGCTGCCGAGGCCACGGACGATCAGTGGGACAAGGTCAACACGGGACATCATGGGCTCCGTCAGACAACGCCCGGCCGGTTCTCGAAGACCGACATGCATCAGATCGGTGACGTCACGGCAAACAGACTATTGCAGAAAACAGCCCAGCTTTGGTTACTGAATAAACTGTAGACAATTTTTTTCTCGAAACAGATTGCAGCAATAACCCAACATTTTTCAATCTAACGCCCGGGATCGCTAAACAATACGCGCGTCAAAAAAAAGAAAAAGAAAACACGCTGCTAAACCATGCAAAGCGCGTCAAAAAAGGAAAAAAGAAAACACGCTATCACCAGATCCACCGTTTCAACTACTGTTCTATGTAACGACTCCCTGAAGCCCTGTCAGCCAGCCACACCTATCATCCCACCGCCGCGGAGTGCAGCGCCCCGCCCTGCCCGCGGCCGCCGACTGACCGTCGCCCTCGCAGATGAGGCTGCCCAGCCGGTAGATGCCCCGCTTCTCGTCGCCCGGCGAACCGGTGTCGCCGAACCGCAGCTGGCGCACGGGCAGGTGCTCCTTGAACGTCAGGTCGCCGCCGTCCGCCGTCTCGCCGTCAAAGCCTGCCGACGGGCGGAGGTGACCTCAGGCCAGCACCGGCGACGACGGGGTAACAATGTGACGTCACAGACGCGGCGGCTCCGGCGTCCGGACAGCGTCTACGGATTTAGTATCAGAACACCGAGGCGGCAGCGACAGCTCCAACCGAACACTCGCAAAACACCAGCCGGCCGACACGCAGACGCCGGCGACCGGACCACACACGGTCCGCCGATCGTCTTTGAACGATCCGCGATCAGGACCAGGGGTGCGTCGTCCCGCCCGCGGCTCGCACCGCGGTCCTCCGACAGACACCGGGCCGCACCTGCGTCGCAGTTGCAGTGCTTGGTGCGGTCGATGCAGGTGTCCAGGATGCCGCACTGGCACTTGCGGCTGCCCGGCTGCGAGCCGCCCCAGTAGTCCATGATCTCGTTGTGGCGCGACACCCACCAGGAGAAGGGCTGGAACGGTTCGCCCTCGCGCACGGGCGTGTTGAGCAAGCGCGCGCGCCGGCAGGCGTAGTAGAGCTCCTGCTTGCAGTTGAGCGAGCTGTTGATGAGCCGCTCCACCTGGCGGCAGGGTCGGCACCGTCAGACCGGCCGGTGCCACGCGCCGGGCCGGTTTGGTACTGCGGCATCGCCTCCGTTCAGCAGGGCTGTATTGAGGACGGCACGGTCCCGACAGTCTGCTGGACTCCGACTCGGACATGGCAGGCTAATGGAAAAAAAAACGCCACCAGATCCTGGCTCTCTCATCTCCAGAGGGCTGTCCTGAAGAAAGGGCGAGCGGGCGGAAACAAGGCGGCGCAGAACCTACACTGATTACTGGCAGACGAGCAAAACACAGGTCTGATGTTCGGGCTCCTCCCTCGGTACGCGACGGTGCCAGTTCCCCTGACGAAAACAAGCACCGAGAAACCCTAAAGATCTGGACCCTGCTGCCATCAGGTGGACATGGAGGCACATTCGGGTTTGACAGAGAGTTAGCTGCTCATGACATGCTGAGCCCAAGACAGTAAATACAGATATTACGTTACGCTGGTTTTCAATGAACGTAAAAACAGCAGAAGAAAGGGCAATAACAATGAAAGAATCCATCAAAACAATGTGAAAAAACACTGAAGGACTACGCGCACAACAAAACGAATGATGAAGCTGACTATAGTTCGGAAAGCTTTGATCCGGCCCGTACTTACACACTCCGATTCGCCGTACACGTTTTCACAAACGCATGCAGCAAGGATAACTCAACCACCATCCTCCCACGGGCTACTCTGCACATGGACATGCCATACAATGACAACAAAGTCTTCCGCGTCTAGTAACCGGCACTCAAACTCTATCGCCAGACCTTTCCTAACCCCTCCCAAAACTGTAAACAGGCCGACCGACCGACCAGTAATCTCCCTCCCGGCCGTGCCCCACCTGGCGCATGTCCGCCTCGTAGGTGACGTCCTGGACGAAGCTGCCGCGCCGCTCGAAGCCGTCCACCAGCTGGTCGCCGGGCAGGTCGTGCTCCAAGTGGGTCTCGATCTGGCCCTCGGGCGTCTGCACGCAGGTGACCGGGAAGGCGTCGAGCGGGCCAGAACCGTCCACGTCCACCTGGATCAGCTCGCGCCGGCCGCCCCGGCTGATGAGGAAGTGCTGCGCGCACGATACCGGGTTCGTCGCTGCCGGGCAGAGGTCAGAGGTCAGGACACCGAGGTCACGGTCACAGGTCCAGGACCACCGAGGTCATGGTCGGAGGTCTGACCACCGAGGTCACGATCAGGGGTCAGAGGTCAGACGACCGAGATCACGATCAGAGGTTTGAAGGCTGGACGTCGAGGTCAAGGTCAGAGGCCCGGAGGTCAAGATTTTTTGGTTTGCGGGCGAGCTGATCACAAACCAAAGGTCAGAGTTCAGAGGTTTGGTACTGAGAGATCCGTGACAGAGGTGGGAAGATCGTGATCCGAGATTCCACACATGGCAGGTCAGGGGTCAGAAGCTCGCAGATGCAGGTCGTGCTCAGCTGAACGGCTTACGAGCGCACGGATAGCTCTTCTAAGAGACTCTGCCACGGAAAAAGCCAGAAAACTCAGAATCACTTCCGCCAGAGCGACAGCGTTGACAACAAACACCGCTCTCCGAAACCTAGCATCACTGAGAGCTCCACTTCCACGTGAACCACTCCAACCATCCCATCCCTCCTGCAGACCGCCACCCGGCCAGGCCCAGCCCCCTCCACTGGCGGACGCCTCGCACCGCTGGCCTCCGGCGCGGCGCCCGGTCTCCGCCCGGCCGGCCGCACTCACTGGCGTGGCAGACGGCGCCGGCGTATCCCGTGTCGCGGCAGTCGCAGAAGAACTCCTGCGAGTTCTGCGAGCACGTGCCGCCGTGCTCGCACGGGTTCGGGTTGCACTTGTCCTCCATCTGGCAGCCGTCGATGACGATGTAGCGCTCGTTGAACTTGTTCTGGAAGGCGGCGCGGCGTCATCGTTTCAGCGGAGACGTCGCGGCGTGCGGCCCGCGGCGCACGGCCGGACCGCAGACAGCGGCGCGGCCACCAAGGAACGCACGGCCAGCGTTGGCATTTGGTACAGTTTTCAGGGAGCTCGTGCCCCCAGCTTTATCTCGTATCGACCTCTGTGATCGCTATTTCAACCCGTTACCTTCCGAGCGGGCCCTCCAATGGCATCCAATCCAACGGCACTCCCCGTGCCAAAACGTTCATTGCCCTCACTCCCCAACTTCACATGATGAAACCGTGCGTACGACACAGACGATTCGACACAGACCAGCAGGGCCAGGGCGGTCTGCTGCCGTGACAGCCGGAGGGGGGGGGGCGGACTCACGTGCGGGCCCAGGTTCAGCGGGCTCTGGTTGTTACCGCCGGCCGCAATGCTCCTCATGCAGCCCAGGTAGCCGGGGTTGTCCACGCCTGGCAGGCCGCCTGTCGACAGCGCGAGACAGTCTGATGGTCCCGGAGAGATCAGCCAGCACCTAACGGCGTCACTACTCCCGACAGCTCGGTCAGTGCCGCCCGCTACCAGACATGTGCCTCGATCACCATGGAATACAGGTTATTCCTGTGTTGTATGACACACCTCGTTGATCTGGGCAGGTCACTGAGTTACCTCAGAAAGGTCCTGTCTTCTCCGGGGCAGAGCGGTGCCCAGATGACGCAAAATTTGCCCTGGTCAGCTCAGAATACGACGCAAAACGAGGATAACCTGCATTCCATCGGCGATCCCGGCACGTGTCTGCCCGTTACACCCCGTGGTGTGGGCCAGGCAGTCTGATTAACAAACAGCTTACTAGTGATATGCAGGAACAGACAACTCTGGCCCTCTACCAAAAAAAGGAACATTCTTAAGGAACAAAGGAACAAAGGAACATTCTTAAACAAGGCAGCTTACCGTGTGGCGCTTCCTTCCATCCAGTTCGGCCCAAATATATAGACACACACAGTGCACGCCCCTTCATCCACAATGACATCGCCTTAAAACTCTAGTCGAAAACAGCATCCTCCACAAACGTCACCAAACCGGCAGCCCGTGCCGAGCCACCCGTCCTTCCAAAACCCGTGCCAGCGCCAGAAAACGGTCAGACAAACTCCAAACATGCCGGCCACCGCCGGGACCGCCGCGCCCGCCCACTGACCGGCGAACAGGTAATCGACGTCGGTGGAGAAGGTCATCAGCCGCTCGGTGAACATCGGGTAGTCGTCGATGATGGTGACGGCGCTGTTCTTGGCCAGCGCCACGGTGGCCGAGTGCCAGCGGCCGTCGTTGTACGTGGTCTCGAACGGGTCCAGCACGACCGACTCGATCTCCCTGGTGGAGATCTCCACCTTGAAGCGGCCGTTCTGCAGGTACAGCTGGCGGCGGGAGGAGGCGTTGTCAGCGGCCGCCGCGCGCCAGCCGGGACCCGGCGGCACCGATTGCTGGCCGGCCAAGGCACGGGCAGGCCAAGAGGCCCACGGCGAAAAGCCGCCCCAACAGCGCCACATAAACCTTGCTTCGACAGTAAGTTCGACAAACCTTCCTGCCATTTCAACACGGAAAATCCAACAAACGGCGTATGCAAAGCGTGCCAATATGCCCTGTGCCGGAGGCGACGAACAGAACCACAAAACACGTCAGCAAGTCAGTGCAACGATCTACGTCATCTTCCTGCGCCTCAGCATCGCATCTCCGTCCTGTTTTGCGCGAGCTCCCACCTTGACAAAGCCGGGCGTGAGGAAATTGTGGTAAGCCAGCACGCCGTTCTCTTCGTACGTCCTGAACCCGAACGAAATGTTCAGCTGCGTTTGGCCTTCGTTGCCGGTGACCTTAATGAAGGCCGACCGGTCGGTGAACGTTATCGGCACCGTGTGCACCGCCTGCGGGCAATGCGGGCGGCACCATCATGAAGAGGTCGACGGCGCGGTCGGTGACCTATGGGCCGCTCTGGCACAAGGCAGGACCGGGCCTTCTCGACGGTGGGCCGTCCGCGCTCGGGTGAGAGCTACGCCACCAGATGTCACCGCGGCCAGTCTGACCAGACTTCCATGGTGCAGTGGTAATGTCTGCCTACAACACGGCACGGTAGTACTGCATCATCACCAAAGTTGCACACTGGTACTGCCCGGCCGCAGGAAGCTGCTGTGGTACGGCGGTACTACATACCCGCATCACAGTGCAGCGGCAGGTACGGACGAAAGACACATCAAGAATCAGTTATGTGGAAAATTTCGAAAGCTGTTCCATCCCACAAGACCTAATGCCCGAAGCTCGCTAAAACTGGGTGTAGCCGCTTCCATCCCCCGGGGTTTCGGCGTCCTGCGCCTGAGTCCAAGCGACCCCAGACTTTAGCCTCGGTTCACGCCTGGCCGGCCGGTCAGCACGCTCACCGGGCAGTTGTGTTCGCCGCCGAAGTTGGTGTAGTCCGGGTGCCGGTCCCGAACTTCGCCCAGGAAGTTGGAGCTGTTGACGTAAAAGTTCTCAACGCAGCCCGAGAAGTTGCTGGAAACCACGATTCCCTTCCGGATGTACGGAATGCCACCCAGGTAAAACTGGAACGGACAACAGCCGTGGCTGAATCGGTCGGAAACGACAGTTCGCGCAAACGCGTTCAAGTTGTACTCAAACTGTATCAGAAAAGACACCAGTTCAGCTATTTACGACAAACGCACAAAAAACACTGGATTATCCAATGTCCGCAAGGAGCCCAACAGAATTAACACTCGCGTTACCTGACGCCAGATAATGAACAATTCAGTCAGCACAGAAGTCGACAGCACTGACGTAAACCGTCCGGTACCTTATCGTTGAGGTCGAGCTTGCGGAATACGCCGTTGACCTCGCGGGCGACCTCGACCCTGTCCACGGTGAGGTTGACCATGCGGTTGGTGCGCTCCACGCGGACGTCGTGCCAGAGGTGGTCGTCCAGCAGGGAGCCCACGGACAGCGTGGTTATCTGGTTCGCGCCTGCCGCGGCAGTGGACGAACGTCAGCGCGTGCGGTCCCGTGAGGCGGTTACGGTTGTAACACGGCGCACGCTGGTGAAGGACTGGCGGGGGGGGGGGGGGCAAGAGATGGGCGTCCGACTGCCCCGGTACCGACAACAAACACGAACATTTGTTACTTGCCTAACTCCGCCCCCGAACGCCTTCGCAAGGACTGACATCTGTGTCAGAGCGGAAATGATGCTTTGTCCCAGTCGCCCGAGGGATCGTAAAAGGGAGCAGGTATCATGTCTCACCAGTAGGACACTGCTGTTTAGATGCTTCAACCGACCGGCAGCCTAATAAGCGAAGCCAGCATTATTAACTAATGTCATCAGTGATGGTCCCACAGCTGCACTGATGTCGCAAAGAACTTCCTAAGAACATCTCACTGGTAACTCGCTTGGCTCAAAGAGCCACGGGAACCACTGAGACAAGTTGGGGGAAACAAACTATGAGCGCTCTGTAAAATTCTACTGGGAGAACGAGGAGACGAAGTTCGCGAAGAGCAAGACCAAGACCCATTTGATATTACTCTGGGCAAGGAGCTCATAGCCACTTACGTCTTCCCCTATCGGGATTATCGGGAGCTGGTGAAACGTGCGGTCATATATCCTGGCCATAGCTTCCATAAGCCAGCCGACGAAAGCAAGCAGCACTAGGTCCACACAGAGAGCTATATTCTACCAAACCATACGGCTGCTCACCAGCCAAGTGCACATCTTTACTGCTGAGCACGAAGAGGAAAGTGAAATCATGGCTCAGCAGTTTGGCATCTACCACAGCTACAACTTCCCCTAGACCTGCCCGCCGGCGCCCCCTCCCCCCCTAACAACCTGCTGGCCATTCACGAGATGAGTGAGTACAGAAAACTGGGACCAGCGCTCTCCAATGAGTACCTGGACAGTCAAAACGACCATTTGGACTACCTCTCGCCCTTCCTCGTCATCTTCTCGCTGACACGATGAGGTCCCACCCGAACATAGGGCTGTGGCAACAACACTTCTGTGCAACGAAAGACCCCAGGAATACGTGTCTGGTGGTCTGGTCGTCGTGCCTACCCCAGACTTCGTCAACAACGCTGGTTACTGGCATGAGGATGGTAGTAGACCGAGCCTGTCACTTTTCGTGGGGTCGGAGAGCTAGCTGCTTTTTGACTCCCTGAAGCTGGACGAGCTGGACTGGCTAATGGAGGAAGTGGAGGGTTGGGACCAGTACCATGGCTAAGCGGACTTCAAGCAGCTTGTGGAGAATCTGAGCTGCAGAAATGTTCCATCTGAGAGAAACGTGAAGCCAGCGAAAGATTTTCTGCACAGCCCTCGACTGAGACTGCTCTGCAGAACAACTTCGTTTCCGTGGCCGATCATCGAAAGAGCGTCAAGGCCAGTAAAGGTGGCACGATCACCACAGGGGAGCTGAAGAGGACGGGCGAACCGCTCTAAAAAGCCTGCCTACCGTTTTGTGGTGTTCAAGACTCGTCGAAATGTGATGGCAGCTCAAGTCTCGATCGCACACAGGGAGGCCCAAACTGCATGTTCCGCTAGATGCAAACGCACGTAATGGTCCTGATCTCCGTAATGCCACCCACAGCGAGAGCTGAAACTATCGGTCTCAGGAATAATAAGAACGTTTAGTTCTCATCTTTCTTGAAAGGCTGAGAAGTTTGAGGTCTTCGTTAGGATTGTTAGCTTTATAGCTTAGATTACTTTGATTTATGTGACATATTATATCGGGTTATATTATATTAAATCCGATCATATTACATTACACTTATACTCTGACTACTGTAAACTTAGATTACTAGTTAGGATAGCTAGATCACGAGTTACGAAGTGTCCTAGCTCAAAGTCGGTACCCCTGTAATCACTGTGCGCTGTTATTCCACCGTGACCTTTTCTTGCAATGATCGACCTCACTGTATGCGGACATCATGTTCAATGTTACTGCACTGCACGTGGACATATTACTCACTAATTTTCGCATATTACCTGATCCTCATCACTGAGGCATTCGTCTAACGCAGGACGCCACCAGGCGGCGCGGCGGGCGGGAGTCCCAACTGGCCAATGGCCGGCGGGGACTCCGTAGTGTCGGCCGGCAGTGCTATGCTGCTTTTTGACTGCAGCTTTGACAGTTACCATCCCAACAAGCTTTGGTACACAAATACCAAAATCGTCAGATCTACAGTTGCTATAATTCTTTCCCCGGGAACCGATACCTTTCAAAATATTTCTACGAAAGCGTCCGATATGGCCAAAGAGCGCCCATTTTCGAAGCATGTCGAACTTCAGGATCACCGGATATACTGATCCGATCGACGTGAATTTCTTATGTCGACGTTTGGACACCAAACCAAACCAGAAAATGCAAAGGGCGTGTAATAATTTCACCACATTCTCTATAAGGGACGATCTAATGGCTCATCTCAATTCAAAACGAGCAACGCCGTTCCCAAGGACTAAGACAGCGTCCACTAAAGCAGGCCAATCCATTTCAGCACCAGCCACACAGTTTGGGCGCAGCACGAGGCCAGGATCTGCCCAATCACCAGCCGATACCGCTCTCGGCCGCTGCCACCCCCAGCACGACACCCTGCGCACCGAGACCTGCATCCCAGCCCCCGTCCGGCAGGCCGCCACCTACCCAGGTCGATGTCCAGACGCAGCTTGTTCTCCACCAGCTGGATGGCGAAGATGTCGCCCTGGGCGCCGTGGCTGTACATCAGCACGCCGTTCGGGTAGGAAGTGCGGAACCTGTCGGATGCAGAGGCGGCCGTCAGCGGCAGGCAGTCTGGAGGCGGCCCCGTCAGCGGCGGCCGTCAGGGTGGCCGTAAGGAGGCGGCGGCCGAGGCACAGCCCCGGCATACGTACGGAACCGACCGGGATACTCGACCAATCAGTCGGTTCTATTCATCTGTTCGCTCGTCATTCGCATTTGGAAGATTCCAGCACGTGTGGAAACAGGACTTCAATAGCAGTACAGCATAAACTGGGACATTCAATCCTTTCTTTTCATGCAGCCATTTACCCCGTACATCCGTCCCCTCATTCATTATTCAGTATTTATGTCGGAGTGATTTATTTTTACCAGAAAGACAGGAAAACTGAGCAACTAACGGCCTGTTTTGCACTCTGTGGGTTACAAGAAGAAATTGTAAAACCGCACATTACGGTCACAATTTCGCGTCCATAACCAAAGACACTGGTTTTAAGCCTATTTTCTCATCGGCGTCTTCACGGTAGCAAAAGGAAACTCCAATAGCGGCGGCCACACACCGCACAGCGTGAACTGCAACAGGGCCACACACAGACATGCGTCACGAGCACCGCCGGGCGATCAATGCTGTTCCAACGGGCACAAAGAAACGCGGCCGCACAGCACGACTCTGTGTCCAGCGAAACCCCGAGCCCCCGACCAGGCTGCAGGCGCAAGACGAAACCAGAGCTGGGCAGTCGTACCTGAACTGGAGCCGGTCGTAGTGCGAGTGAACCTGGTGCTGCACCAGGCTCTTCTCCACGAATGCGTTACCGTTGAACGACATTCTGATGCCCGCTGCAGCAAGGACGTAGGACGTGAACACCAGACCTGTGCTTGATTCCACTTCGAGGGGAATCGATTTCGAATCTGACTCATGGCATGCTGAATGTATTCTGATTCTGATTCAACACGATTCCGATTCCGGTTCCGACTTAAATGAAACGAACTGATTCCAACGCTGATTCCATTAAAATCCACTGGACTGGATTGCGCCGCTGCAATCGACTCCAGTCCTAACTCCACAGATAATCGTGATTCAACTACGACTCTGATTCCCGCACTTATCAATTCCGATTCCGACTCTGGCCGGAACGCAATCGAGCCGGTTCTGATTTTGATGAAATCAAGCGCGTCTGATGAACAATTCTGGTGATAAAACTTACATTTGGCAACACTTAGCACAATAAATTTGAATGTCCAAGCCAAATTATATTCAGCCTTTCTATTTAAGATGATTTAACCTAACATCCTGTGAAAACCATCAAGATCACACGGATTCTTGGGACCGATTGAGACCATAACCGAGATAACATTCCAGGTATCCTCACAAAATGCGCATCCGTAGAGCTCCAGACGCAGCGACATGCGGTCCTGCCATCTGGTGGGCCGAATTCGGACAAACTGCGCCACGATTGGCGTCTCGAATCGGTTCTCGACGATGTCGTCGCCGTTTTCGTTTCCTTTGAACTCCTGCGAGACAAACGTTTGTTGCGAACGTCACCAAATGTAATAAAAATAACGCAAATGCAAATGCTTCACATTTGCAAAAGCAAATGTAAAGCAAATGTAACAGCCAATATGCTATCATTTCCCTCTGCAGCGTCACTGAAACAGGATACCATTTTCATAGCATGAATCGACAGATACGGTCAGCAACGGCCACGGGAAAACAAAGCATGACCATCCGAAAAGTATAAGATAGCTAGCCATACATCATCACTCATTTCACCATCCGCACGCCGCGAAATGGCTGCAGCTAAGCCCAACTTAACCATGCCATCTCAAAACACAAGATCATTTGGATTCAACGTCAAAACGAAAGCGAACACAGACCGACAACATTCAGCGGCCAAAACCAACCGCACACAAAGCATGGTGCGGCGGTCGCGCCACCCTGAGAGCGACGCCAACGGGAGGAAGAAGACTTGTACAGAGGCCTGGTCTGTACGAGTCCGCGGTCTGCCGCGGTCACTCTGACATCTCAGACCGGCTCCTCCCTCCCAGGGGGAGCAGCTCATCCAAAACCTCACTGTCGTGCCTGAGAGAACGGTGCACAGAGCAGCAGCGTCACCTGCGTACGCACGGAGGATGGTGGAACAGAAAACAACCACGAACACGACAAACCTTGCAGGAGCAGGCGGAAACTTTCCACGTCAAACGTAACCAACGTCGACCTCCAAGCAGGCGAAATGAAGTGCACAAAAACCGCTGGAAGTCGGGCGTGGTAAGCGCGAGCAGAAAAAAGCCAAACGACAAGGAAAGCCACGACCGCAACGTAAAAGCCGACTAACTGCACAGGCAAACGAACAGAAACTGAGCAAACCAACTCGAACCGAGCCGAGAACCAAACCGATTAGACATCGTCGAAAGCCAGACCGTGTCGCAACAAAACCAGGCACCAGCAGACCACAACGACAACACGGACGGCCGCGGCCGGGGACCGGGTCGCTCCGCTGACCTCCGGCTCGCCCTGTTCGCTGCGGTATGGTCGGAACGTGCGCCCGTTCATCGAGTACTCGACCAGGTACTGGCGCACAAAGCTGCGGCTGCGCGGCCAGCCCTGTGTGGCCAGCCGCGTCAGCTGGAACGTGTCGCCCAGGTCGACCGTCAGCGCCTGCTGGCTGTTGGTCAGCCGCGCCGTCCACGCCCGCTCACCTGCCGGGTCAGGCAGGGTCACCGGCTAGGTCAGGCGGGGTCACCTGCCGGGTCAGGCGGGGTCACCAACCAGGTCAGGCGGGGTCACCTGCCGGGTCAGGCGGGGTCACCTGCCGAGTCAGGCAGGGTCACCGGCTAGGTCAGGCGGGGCCACCTGCCGGGTCAGGCGGGGTCACCAGCAGAATAAGGTCACCGGCCAGGCCAGGCGGGGTCACCGGTCGGGTAAAACGGGCCACCGTCAGGGTCAGATCATCCGTCGTGTCATGCAGGGTCACCGGTCGGGTCAGGGACTCATCTGCCGGGTAAGGAGGGTCACTGGCCGGGCCAGACGGGCCATCGGCCCGCCTGGCCTGGACTGGTTGAAAGGATGTGGGGTCAGAGCGGGCCAGACGAGGGCATGTGCAGGTCAGGCGGCCTTCAGTCTAATCAGACAAAACGCCGCCTATTTGTCCCTTGCTGCTACATGATACCGGGCCGGACAACTCTGCACAAACAATAGGCCAAATCCAGCCATGCCGGCACAAAGTACGCCCGACACACGGGCCATGCCAAAGCTCAGGCAGCCGACGCGCCAGGGCGCCGCCCGGTTGGCCCTCACTCAGGGCACTTCCCGGCGCCGGTCGGCGTGCGGCGGGCCCGTACAGACCCCGTCCGGCCGGCCGCCGCTGACATAGCGGGCCGGCTCACGCCACCGCCGCCAACCGGCCGGTCGGCACGCCCCGCCTGCTGGAGGGCGGCGCCGCCGACACCGCGCGGCGCCAGACGAGCGAGCACGTGCTAAACGATTCGTCCTATTTCGGGCGGAGTCACGACCTCAGCAGCTGTGGCGGCGGCAGCCTGCTGTCGATCGCCGGCTACCAGGGCCCTGTCCACTATCACTTGCGTCTTGAAGACGACGAAGGTCGGGAGACGGCAGTTTTCCTCGCTGATCGGCGAACAGAAATTCCACATGATTCGTACTTACGGGATCACTCGACAGAAGTGGACTGACCCGCGCCTGCCCTTCCATCGTGGAACCACGAAGCTCGTGGTTTGAAGGATGAACCAAGGTTCATTCTTACCCGCCACCATCATCCTTCGCTCCACTGCGATCCGTCTCTATCCAGCGCCACCCGAAAGGGCGGCCCGGCACATAGCCGACGACGCGCCGCCGGGTAGGACTGGACCCCTATTTCCGCCAAATATAGCGTACGTACCCAGGCGCCGCCCTGCGCGCCGCGGTAGTCCATGAAGTCGCGCCCGTTGAAGCCGTACTGCAGGCTGTACTGGCTGACCCACTGCTCCGAGGCGGAGCGGCCCTGCGTCTCGATGCGTGTGATCTTGTACACGTCGTTGAGGTCCACGGTCAGGCTCTGGCCCACGTTGGAGACGCGCGCCGTCCAGGCGCCGTCGCCTGATCGCACACAGCCACCGGCGCGTGTACAGCACGCCAAGAGAAACACAAACGCACACAGACGTGCACAAAGCATGCGACTCGATGGCCAATGGCTACCAAAAGTAGGGCACAACACATCCAGTTCGTAAAAACCTTCAAGCTAAAGCAAAACACGCGTAAAACACTGCCGCAGTAAACAAGTAAAACACAAAACTGGACGAAAGCAACAGCAAAGCACAAGCGAAAAAAGGCATTCAAAACCGAGATTACGCACATACCAAGAACAAAAACCACACAGGCAGCCAGCTCGGGGGAGGCCTCAGCTCGTCCGCTAAGGACCAAACGGCGCCGTCATGCCACAACTGGACGGGGCCGTGCCGTGACGACTCCGTAAAGAGGAGCGTCACGAACCCGCTAAACATAGTCGCGGCCGTCCGGTGGTGGGGTGCCATCGCTACGACGTCGCCGAGCGGAGGTGACCCCTGAATGAACGGGCGTGACCAGCGACTGAAACTGGGCCCCAACCGCCCGGCGGAGCGGCGCGGTGACTCTCCAGGCAACGGTCAGCGTCAGACCACGCGTCCGAGAGCGTTTCGCATCGTCCAACGAAGGCAACGCGGATTTCCCCGGCGGACGGGGCACCGCACGGACCTCTCCCGTGCATGTCGCCGGTCAGACATGGCCAGTCACGCTGCAGAACGCGCCGTGACCATCCGGCCGGCGCCGGTCTCCCTCAGCGGGCCGGGACCGGCCGCGCCCGCTCCGACACCGTCTCCGGCGGTCAGCGGTGACCGATCGCCGGCCGGCGATGACCGCCGATCGGCGGCCGCTGACCGATTGGCGACCGGCGCCGGGGGCCGGCCGGCACCGTCCGATCCGCTCCGATCCGCCGGCGACGGCCGCTGTCCGCTAATCAATACACCGGCGGCGAGTCCGGACACCGCTCTGGCCGCCCGACCCCTTCACCGGCTCCCGCCGCGTCACGCGCCGCAGGCCGGGAGCCCCGCGAGTGACGCACGTGCCAAACGTCACGTGCGGTCGGTGACGCATGGCATGCTGAACGCAATGCGGACCGGGGTTTTCCTCCAGAGTACGGGTAGCAGTGTTGCCAATGGTTCAAGGTCGGATACGGCCGCCTGTGAGCAATGTTCATCTGTTTCCTTCCAGTTTTCTTCACCGCCATTGAACTGGTGGCACTGCAGCCCTCAAATCAATGCAGATGGAGGAACCTGACCCGGATTTCGACTTGAATCGAAAACTGCCCATTGTCATATAACGCTGAGCTTGTTCAGACGACATGAAAAGGTATTTCACTGGCGAGGAAAAAGGCGAAAACGAACAAAGGCAGACAAAGTTTCGGAAAATCTTTTCTGTCCACAAGCTTGACGGAATTTTTGGAGGGATCCATTCAACATTTCAATGCAACAATCAAGTGGGGATTACAGAAACCACAGCCATACATTTACAGCACCAAAAGTCTGATGGGGAATGAAAACTGGATAACTGTAACACCCAGTGTTGTCCAAAAGAAGGTGGAATGTCGGGTAACGAAATACCAGGCTTTGTCGCTATTTTTTGGATTTAACTGTGTCATGCACCTAATTGCCCTTTCCAGCTTCTTCTCATCCAATTAACTGTCTTCATTTGTTTTATCTCAATAGGGAATGAATGATAAAACTGCAATGGGTCCAGATGCTAAATGGCCTAATGTAAAAACACACCTCAGCCCACAATTAGCCTTAAGGGAACCTGAACGTTACATAGTGCTGTCATGTCAATGTGCAGTCTATGCCATATCATATATAATGCAATACACTTTCAAAATAGAATACATAAAACTAAACTTCATTCTTACCATTAAGCCTTGCATATTTTGCTTCTTTGCCACGTAACTCTGACGTTGCTGTCAATTCTGCACCTTCCATCAGTGGACTGTCACATAGCTCTGCAAGAAAAGAATAAACATAGATTAATACCATGTAATACAACTTCCTGACAATCTGATGACTTTCTTTTGCCAAAGGAACTAACCATCTAGAAAGATCACGAGCGTCCATCATGCGAACAAACATTTCCAAATGTTTTGCGAATTGAAAACACAAACTGATCCACCTAACATATGTCAGTTAAACAGGGACTCACTGGGCCCGGGTCATGAGGCTGAGACAAAAAATGCAAAAAATTCATTTCAAAATGCACATGGAAAATACACCGAAAAACTGTAACTATACGAGACACTGTATTACTCCAAGCTGTTAAGGCTACTTCTCATCGTCCGAACATCCTAAAATTGCATGCTGACCAAATAACAACGAAGCCTGATGGGGATCAAACAGGACCCTAAATCAGATTTCATTTCCTGGTGCAGAACACAGCATTCCTGAGATGCAGTACATAACTCTGATCTTCACCTGATGAATACCATGTCCTGCCAGCGTTCCTTTCAGCCCTGATATCATGTGCACAATGACTTACATATGATTTAAGGGCACCTGAGTATAAAACTTCGCATTTCTTTTAACCAATACCCTTGGAATTTCGAGGAGACGTCTTATTGGCGTCCATCACAAACACCAATACCTTACGATTTGGAGAGAGACATCCTTCTGGTGTCCGCTCTAACAAGTTATCATTACGAATAATACCCAGATTCCTTTGTACCCAGACTACTGTCGTTTTCTGGTGTCAAGGAGCAAATCAAAAAATTTGTACTCCAAGAAAAATTTGCACTCCAAAATGGCCATCTGCCCCCTCCCCCAAGAGACATGGGTATTCCTACTCAACCACAGTTTGAAGTTGCCCAGCGTCCCCCCCCCCCCCGGGTTGATGGTTACCATTCATACCATTCATACTAGGCCACTGAAGTACACTTCGAACCCACGGCCAGTCTCCTACCCCCGGTCAACGACTCCGCTGACCTACCATGTAGACACAGAAAACTGGTTCCCCCCAAATGGACCAACTGGATCCGCCCCTACTGGCCATATATGCTTGCAAAGCACCTAGTCAGTCCATGTTTCTCACAGAAACGCATGACATTTTATACTCCAAAGAAGGATTTGTATTTTGACACCAGGAAGAAGAACCAGGTTTCCAACACTGGACGGCATGTCCACAGTTAAAATACATGTGTTTAATGGTCGTTCTGCGGTATGAACATGAAACCTTAGAACACAATGGACCAACTATTAATGCAAAGCTGACCTTGTTCAAGTCACTTTGGGTCAACCCAGAAAAACAAATAAAATCGTATCATTCCATCAAACAGCAACACAACAATACCTGGTAGGCTGTTCGTCAGTAAGACTCATCACACACACACCTACATGCAGGTTTGTTACCTTAGTCAAATCAGTTACCAAAGGCGCATTGGGAAGGGGAGGGGATGGAGGCCATGGCCCCCTCTCAAAGCTTGGGCATGGGGCCAATATGCCTTCTGCTCCCCTCCCCAAAACGTCTCGTCAACTAACATCACAAATCCCATATGTCCCAAGCCTCGCGGGGTGGCACCGCCATAGCCCACCACACGGAAGCTAGTTTGGCAGGAATGCTGCCAGTTCTAGCCTGCACGCTACAACCTGGCTATCTCAGTTCAAACCTAATGCAACCTAAAACCTAAGGTGAACCACTCCCTTTAATGTAGTTCACGTCCGTACTGCATGGTTTATTCAATTCAACGCTTACACTTAACACAGGTCTGTCATGCCAAAATAAACCTATTATAAAGGGCAACCGTTTGGACTATGCAGCTATGTTCAGGTGGCCGAGTGACATGCGTTGCAATGTGAGCCGAACAGCCCCGACCGCTGTCCTGCTCACATTTTGTTCGCTTCACACGACACAAAGTCGTTACAGTGCAGTGAGACGATGGCCACTGGACCTCGGCTGTCAGTTGCGTCAGTCGGTGTAACCCTATTCCCGGAGGGCTAGACGGTATGGTCGATTCTCGGCAGGAGGAGGGGGCGGATTCGGCCCCCCCCGAGGTCTCGAGAACTACCTGTCCGATTTCATCGCAACAAACGGCAATCGATTTGCCGGGACGTGAACTACATTTTTATAAAAAGAAATTTCAAAAATTTTAAAATTTGTGGATACAGGGGGGCAAAAATGTCAAAATGGGGGGTACTTTTGGACTTCTTATAACTCCGTTGTTTATTGACCGATTTCGATGAAATTGGCATGAATCGAGAGATTATGGATAGGGCTTTTACCATGGGTCCGCAAATCTGAAATTTTGAGAAAATTCATGGGCGTTCACAGGGTTTCAAAAATAGGAGGATTAGTTTTCTAACAACTGAATGAACAAAAGAGGCAAACACCCTTTTTTAGCTTCTGCTAGTCATGTTATACTAAAGAAGTACAAATCGCATTACAATGTTTGTATAATGTTAGCATAGGCGGTGCCAGGGACATGAAAAAGGGGGAACTGTCATGGTCACACGTTTCTCAGATCAACTTGCGACCTTTGACCTTAAATGACCTCCAATGACCTTGGGGTCACTTGGAATGATCTCGTGTGCATTTAATGCTATCTGCAAACGTTTTCAATCATTTGGATTCACTCTATTCCAAAAATTTCATTTTATGGCTATTGCGATATAGAGTACGTGCACTGACATTTTAGGTCATAGCTCCGTGACCCGACCTGATATCAAGCTGAAACTTGGTACACAAGTAGAAGGCACCCTTCTACGTCATATATATTCCGGGTTTGGCATTTGAAAAAACGGCGCCGAAATTATTGCGAAAAAAACAAATTTTGACTTTTGACCTTGACCTGACCTTGTAAAATGACCTCAGATAAACAAAATTACATCTGCACATTGCCCAGCTATTTAGCTATACATCCACATAAAGTTTTAAGTTCTAGCTTTAAAACTCTGTTTTTGGCAGACATTTTCATTTTACCCTCAACATGGTCAAAAATGGCATGAGGTGCCTCCCAAAAACGTTGCCTGGCTCCGCCCTGAGCAAGAAAATTTTTTGAAATTTTGTCACAGCACGTAGAAAGAACAGCTAGGAAAAGTCACCAAGTTTCGTGAAGCTGCGTTAAAAGGCCTGGAATTGGCAAGCAAAAAACCCGAGGGGGGGCGGATTCCGCCCCCCTGCCGGGAATAGGGTTAAGGCGCGCGCCGCAGAGCATCATGAGTTCATACCATCGGCAAAGTTGAAGAAGCGTCAGGCTACGTTGGATTATTTCACCAGCAAAGACAAGCAAATTCAAAATGAACGCCATCTGCCATTTCCCTACTTTGCGGGAATCCTAGTATAGCCACCCGTATCGTGTGGGCAATGCCTTACGCCGATTACTACATATAGTGCTGTTCCCATGCTTGTGGTCGTTTAAGTCTGTTTTGCGTCTGAGGACTCAACTGTCATCATCATTCTACTGTATCTCTTTCCTGCAACGCGGGGATGGCGCTTACAGCCTCCGTCTCCGCTGACCGCCCTTAAGAAATTTTCCCTTGGCAAAGGCATTTTATGTAGCCAATGACAAGCCCCCTTTTCCAACAATCTGGACACCACGCGACGAAAATTGGACACCCAGTCACGGAAATTTGGACACAAATTTAGACACACAGACACACATCCTTAAATTAGGCCCTGGCTTACGTTCTTGATATAATATCAGGCGTCTGTATACCCTATTTGCAGTAACGTCGGATCCTTTCTGATCCTGGGGGCACAACGAAATTTCGAAGCCCCTTGATCTTGAGAAGTCCCCTTTTTCTATGACGAGCCCCTTACCCTCAAAAAAGTCCACGTGGCACGAAAAGTTCAGAAGTGAGGCCACCTTATGGGAATCGTATTTCGGCCATCCGGGCAGGCCAAGCCGACGATCCACAACAGCGCGTTGTGCAAATTCTGCCACTCAACAACTAAGCTCACATAACCTCAGCGACACACTACGTATACAGATTTCACTGCCAATGATACCAGGGGTGCAGGATCCTATACAGTTGGGAGGCCCCAGCCCGCCTCCCCCACCCCCCACTTTGGAAGTCAAGCTCAAGAAAAAACTAGGTAAGGCAAACAAACACACACAAAAAACAGCAAGTCAACTATGGCACTACGTTCAACAGAAGCGCTGGGGAGGAGAACCCATTCTGGCACGGGGCGGGTGCTCCGCAGCAGGACGTAGTTTTCCGATCAACTTTTTTTTGTCCTGACGCAAACTTTCACAATGGGAATCTGCGCAAAAGGAAAATACAATGTCTGAAATTACTATTTTTATGTCTTCAAAAAAGTGGGCCGAACATGGGGCAAAATCAGTATCTGAGGATACCCCCGGTTAATCGACCCAAGGATGAGTTCCCCAAATGATTTTACCATCCTACACCCCAATGGTAATATATTGCGCAATAGACGCATAATAATCCCGCAAACATGGAAACTGATATATGATGTACTGTTTCAAAACTTCGTTACCACCACTGTACTACCCACAGTTCAAGGATGCCCTAAAAGCGCGGTGCGCACCGGGTAACAGTCACGTTTCGCCGTCCCCGCGTTAACCGGCGTGCCCGGCTGGGACGCGAATGACGCTGGTAGTCGAGAGCATACGCGGAGGATTCTTAAAATGAGCGGGGGAGGGGCTAAATGTCTTTTTAATGAATTTCTTTCCATGCATCACCCAAAGGCGCCTGCTAAATCTCAAAACCACTGGGAGAGGAGGGGGACTCGGCCCCCGTAGGATAGACAAATCTCCACTTTCGGTCCAGAATGCCACCAACTGACCCAATAACCAGCCAGACCCTCTTACGGGCTGAAGCCGAGGTCCCCTGGCCGGTTCGGGACTATGGTTCGGTGACAGAACAGACTCAGGCCACCGCGGCCATTCTGTAAGGCCCTTAAAAGAAAGGTAAGGTTTCCAGCTTCCGGCCTTCTCACAAACGGAAACCGGAACCCTCCAGCATCGTGGAGTTGTGTCCGGCTCGGTGCAGGCCAGCAGGTTCCGCGATGCCCCTAAAAAATCAAATACCCAGATCCTTGGTAACTTTTGAGTGTGATCGGCACCAGGCCCGTACGAACGGAAACTGGCGCACCCTCCGAGGTCCGAACTTTGGTCCATTCTGTGAGGCCCTTTAAAAATTGTAAGTTCATGGTCTCCGGACCACTTCTGAGCATACGCGACAAGAGACCCGCTCTCGGATGGACGCCGGGGCCACCTAGCATGGTCCAAGCTCTTTATCAAGGGACGCTTGCCAAGTCCATTCTGCGCGGCCCCTGAAAAATCATAAGTTCCCCGTCTCAGGGTCACACTGGGTCACACCCGTCTCAGTGTATTTGGTATGAAGCCCACTTACGGACGGACGCTGCCGCCCCCCCCCCCCCCCCCCAGACCCGGACCCTGGTTTAGCCAGGGTGACCTGGGTCCGTTCTGTGAGATCTCTCGAAAAACCGGGACTCTGGTTTATTTTCGAGTGTAACTGGTACGAGGCCCCTCTCGAACCTAAGCCAGGGCCCCCTGGGAGCATTCAAAGCCCGGTTTAGAGCAGGGCACCCCGGCCCATAAATCCTGTGAGGTCCCCTGAAAACTGTGAGGCCCGGGCCGCTAAACCACCTTTGAGTGTAACTGATACCATGTCCTCTGTTGGGTGGAAGCCGGGGCCCCTTGCAGGGTCCGAACCCTGTGTCAGGACAAGTCAGCCGGGGCCATTCTACGAGGCCCCATAAAAATCATAAGTTCGCGGTCTCTTGCCACTGCTGGGTGCAACCTGTTCGAGGCCCTTACCGAAAGAAAGCTGTCGACAACCCTAACCGAGTAAGGCTTGTCGGAACATGTACGCCACATGCCTTCTTCCTTGCCTGCTTAGTTAAGTTCCCATTTTTTTGCTTGTTTTTAGCGTCTTCGCCTCTCTTACAGCTATTTTACCCCGCCACCCTTGCCTGTCGGTCAGGGACACAGGAACATCCAGAAAAAGTAGGTGGGAGAGGGGACAGACGCTTTTTTCAAGAAGGGCCAATGTTAAGCTTCCCAAAACGTGGGGGATCATGGCCCCCTGCCCCCTCCCCGTTCCTACGTCCATGTTGTCTGTGGACATGGGTAGGACGATTTACATGCCAATGTGGTACAAATTTTCACCCATCATTGCAATCTGACCTTGTGCACAATTGGCAGTGATATTCATTTATTCACATCTCGGTAAAAACTGTATTTTTGTGATCAATTTAACTGTAAAACGGATGCTGAGACCAAGCAGCCTCAGTAACCTCGGATGACATAACCGAGGTTAAACGGTCGCACGACGCAGACGCAGCATACCATCTAAAGGACATTCCATTACGCCGACACTATACCTATTTCCCATTATCTGGGTACTTTTCAACGCCCTATAGGTGACGCACTTCACGACAAATCAGCACGGAAAAGGGGTGATTGTCCACCCTAACGTCTCAGATTTTGACCAAAATTGGTTTTGTGTCATCACATCGTTTCCGTATGCCCTGAATCCGACCTGCGCAAACTGTAGTTCGATCAGATCAACGGCTCAGACGTTATAGCCTCCGGCAGGTCGGCGAGGTCACGCTGCTGGGGTTTGTTCGGTGGACGATAACAATGTGAAATATTATTCCAAATCTAAATATTCGGACATTTTGAACTTGGAAATGTTTGGAGAAAACCATAAGTGATCAGACTTTACATATAACAAGTAATAAAAAATTATGATATGACCTCAGACCACGTGACCTTCGGTGACCTCGATGCCCGTAAAAATGTCAAATTTTGTGAGCCAGAAGGAAAGACCCATATGTTGGCCTCACATACAGCAAATAAAGGAAATTGCGTTATTGATATAAAAGCCCATTTTGATACTGTAAGTTTTACCATTTGATTAAAATGGTACCATTTTTACCATATTTGAAGGTTTTCGAGTCCCACGTCCCAAGATTTTGAGAACTTAGAGAGTTACGTAGATGAGAGTGACACTAATCAAAAGATCGTCAAATTTCATGAAGAATGAATGCATATTTATTAACTCTGAGTTAATCTTGTAGGGTCTGGAAGTCATCATGAAGTTCAAAATTTGTGGGCAATTAAAGCAAACATGACGGTCCTATAAATTTATCTTGAGTACGGAGCAGTCAAAAAGGGCCAGAAACGATTTCCCGTTGCCAAAAGGATATTTTTGCAACGGTGATTTTAAAATGCACGCCTGAAACAAATTTACCTGACTGCTAGTTTCGACACCAATCAGTGCTACGTTCCAACAGCTGTTGACTCCACTTGGCATGACCTGATGAGTAGAAAATATCCTTTCGACGATGAAATAACGTTTATGGCCCTTTTTGACCAGTTCAGTACTCAAGATGCATCTCAGTACTCAAGATGAATCTACAGAACCGTCATACTTGCTTCCATTTTCCACAGATTTCGGATGTCATAACATGGCCTAGTTTGACGTTCTGACCCTTCAACATTAACTCAGAATCAATAAGTATGCATTCATTCTTCATGCCATTTGAGGAGCTTTCGATTCATGTTACTCTCATCTCCGAAGCTCTCTTAGTTCTCGAGGTCCTGGGGCAGGGTCTCAAAAACCTTGAAACACAGAAAAATTTGCACTCAAAATGAGTTTTTGTGACAAAAATGTTGTTTCTTTTAATTTGCTACATATGAAACCAAAACAAGTGCCTTCCATTTTGGCTCGACAAAATTTGACATTTTCACAGGCACCGAGGTCACCGAAGGCCACGTGGTCCGAGGTCATACCATAACTCATTGTTTATCATATATAACAAGCCTGACTCGTAACTATTTCCTTAAACGTTTCCAAGTCCAAACATGCCCAGACATTTAGATTTTGAATAAAATTTCACATGGTTATTGGCTACCGAAGAAATCCTTGTAACGTGACTTCGCAGAAATATTGGAGGCCGTAATTCCTGAACTGCTGATCTGTTCAAATTACAATTTGTACAGGTGGATTCAGGGCATAAGAAAACCCCACGCAATAATTCTGGCCTCGATCTGAGTCATCAAGGTACAATCCCCTTGTTAATTTGTCATGGAATGCCCCAGGTGTTGAAAAATGACCATGACTCCAAACCCATGGCCAGCATCTCCCCCCCCCCCTCCAGTTACTGATCTATCATTCTCAACAAATTTGGGTTTGCCCTGCCCCCCAAGCTGGATTTACTGGATCCTTCAATGTCATCTACAATTATCTGAGTCAACTGAAATCAATGGACTAAATTCTGATACACCTTGCCTGCATAAATTTGTTGTATAAGATATTGGGGCCACTATACATCAGGAGCACAGTCAAAGGTGGGGGGAGGGGGCATGGGGTCCATGGCCACCCTGAGCCAAATGGTCAATACTAAGTATTTAGCAATTTTGCAAGAGTGCACAAAAGTGATCATATAGAAGCTGCAAAAGTAAACATGATATGTATTCCTGAGCATAAAATATAACACCAATTACATGACACTGCTGCTTTTTCGTATAAATTTCATCCTATGCTCATCGTATATGACAAATTGGCTTATGACATGCCCCCCCCAAAGAAAATCATGGCTATATGTCTGCTACACATGGTGTCAGGCACTTATGTTCTGTATCTGAAGTTAAGTTAAAAGTCTGGAACTGTATGCCAGGAAACAGCAAGCAAACTGCCTTTCACACTGCAACAAACTGAACACATTTTCTCTGTCAATAATGCCATGAATATGGCCACTGGCCCATTTCACACCACACATGTAAAGATACACAACCTGTAGAAAAATATATATGTATTGCATTACATGCAGGCTATTTACAAAATCCCACAATTTCAGAAACTTACAGGCTGCAATTTCCACACAAAATGTATTCCAGTACAATGCTTGGCTCCACTGCAGTGCCCCAAAATGCCATTATTCTGGCTATCCCACAGAACACCATTTACTGAGTGATATCAATGTACAAATGGGAAATATTCTGATGATCACACCTAACAAAAAACAATACATGGGTGAAGAAATGACATAAGACAAGCATACCATAATAGTAAGAATAATATTGTCATGGATAGACAAAAGATGGGAATAGTATTAAAGCAACAAATTTAACAAAAATGCATATGAAATAAACATAAAGAAGAAATAATGCACACACAAGAGGTGTGAAATGTGCAACAAAAAACAACAAACAGATAAAAAGTAATACTACAATATTCCAGAAACACAGGGAATCACAATAATATGAAGTACATGGGCAGCCAAAAAATGTCAATATTAAAATGCTAAAAAATCTATTAACTTAAGTTAAAACATTAATAAAATGAAATGATGTAGAAAAAAATTATCAAGGATACTAAAATAAAAATACTCCTGGAAAGTTCAAGAAACAATAAACATAACCTAAAGAATACATGACTTGGGAAGGAAATACACAAAAAAGGCAAAGCAAATAAAGCAAAAATATATTACTTAACAGTAATAGAACTGAGATAAATGACACAAATATACATCAATGGAAATAAAAAATGTTTGCATAAAAAAATGCTAACAAGGAAAAACCCTACCAAATACAAATAAAACAAGAAAAATGTCAATCCTGAAAGGAGTAAAAAAGACATTACTAATGAATAATGTAAATGCTTATGTACCACCTTTATATCAAGCTACTGACAACACCACAGACCAGCCAATCAATAGCCCTGTTTCCATGGCACTAGCAAATCTGGATTTCCCTTCAAACCTTGGTTTCAGAGGTCATGGAGACACCTCTTTTAGCAAACTAGATTGGCTTTGTGAATCCAGATTGAAAAAGACAATTTCATGAGGAAATCCAGATTACATGTAAATCCAAAGCACATGACAGCATTATGCACTACATTTGTTTCAGTGCCCTGCAAAGGAGCAGCCTGCACCAAAATCAAGTTCTTTTTTGTTGGACACTTATTGACAAAAAAAAACAATGATAAATTGGCACCACAATGCTCTCTAACCTCACAACACCAGGCTGCAACAACAAACTCTGGTCCTTGGAATTCACTGGAGCTAGGGTCGTGGATCTACTATTGGAACCTAACCTAACCTAGCCTAACCTAACCTGAGCTCCGTCATTTTGTTGTTTCTCGCCAAAGGTCACCTTTTTTTTTCCCCCCGTTATGTTTAAAGGATTGCCCAAACTCTGTCCATTCAGTAATCTACTATGGAATACATTCCTGTCCACTCTGAAGGGAAATGTCACACACATGCCATACTTAGCACCTAATCCAAGATTTCCTTAAGTAGTCCAGACTGAAATATCGAATGTTACTTGGATTTGCTGTGTGTGGTCATGGCAACACTGCCTAAAATCCTGATTTCCCTCCTGAGGGAAATCTGGCTTGTAATTCAATCCTGTCACAAAAATGGGGCCAATGTCCATTGGCATCATAAAAAATCACCCCATGGTAATCAGCATTCCACTGCATCTTCATTCAAAAAGGTAAGATTTGCAGCTAAACTGGTGCCAAAATGAAAGCTAACCAAGAATATCAACCCAAAATCAGAATGTTTGAGGAACTGTGGTGTCTGCTGGCTTAATGCAGTGATAAAGCAAGAGGCATACCATCATCTAAAATATAACAGACAGACTCCCATTTGATGGTCACACCATAATTAATGAAAATCCAAAAAATTAGATACATGCTCCAGCTGTCAAACTTGTTTTCCTTTCAACAGTAAGGCAACAGGCTGTGATTTTTGTTCTGAAGTTCATGCTACACCTCCTTAACTGAAACCACAACAAAACATTCTGGCTGACAAGCACTTCAACACTCACCTGAATGGACAGAGGCTAACAACAAGGTGACGCAAAACAGTAACTGTAGCCCATTCATTTCAGGTACTGAAATTTGGCTTGGTATAGGTAGCCCTCCACAGAACGTTGTCACCACGCCAAAACCATTTCCAAGCGTCCAGTTAAACAGGAACCCAGCGTTTAATTGGCTTTTCAAAAAATGTCACTCAAAATTGTGGTGCCGATTTCACAGAATGTAAACGCTCATAATCCCCATCTACTACGCAATGTCTGTCCAACGGGCGCGGCCAAACGGTCAGGCAAACGTCAACTCGTCATAGTAGCCAGAAGCGCCACGGACGGTTGCCGTGAAACTATAGGCGTGGTAGACTCGCTTTTGACAACACCCAGATTGCTGTAGGCCTTAGGCAAGACTGCATGACATCACACCGCATGGAAGAAGCTCGTATTCAGAAGATCGCAAACAGAACATTGTTCGAAAAAGACTGTATGGCAAAGGTAGTCATAGGGTAATGATATGAATGAATGAATGAATGAATGAATCGTAATGATGCCGATAATACCTACCATAGTCTAACTACCTGGCTTTACACTGCAAACCGAATACTATGTCCGCAGCAAGCCGGCAATTATGCGTACGGCAGACCGATTGCTGTTGGAATGTTTCTGTGTCCCTCAGCGCTTTATCTCGTCCTTGACCGTCTACTTCAGTACTGGGGATTTTCCAGCCTCAGTCGCGGGTCAAAGTGAGGCGTGGTGCAACAACAGTGTATTGCAGGGTACCATGGCCGGTCTATTTAAATGATATAAAAGGTAGCATGCTGGCAACAGTGGTACTTAACCCTATTCCCGGAGGGCTAGACGGTATGGCCGATTCCCGGCAGGGGGGGGCGGATTCGGCCCCCCCCTGAGATCTCGAGAACGACTTATCCGATTTCATCGCAACAAACGGCAATCGATTTGCCGTGACGTGAACTACATTTTGATAAAAAGAAATTTTCAAAATTTTGAAATTTGTGGATACAGGGGGGAAAAAATGTCAAAATGGGGGGTACTTTTTAACTTCTTATAACTCCGTTGTTTATGGACCGATTTCGATGAAACTGGCATCAATCGAGAGATTATGGATAAGGCTTTTACCACGGATATGCAAATTTGAAATTTTGAGAAAATTCTTGGGCGTTCACAGGGTTTCAAAAATAGGGGGATTAGTTTTCCAATAACGGAATGAACAAAAGAGGCCAAAACACTTTTTTGGCTTCTGCTAGTCATGTTATGCTAAAGAAGTACAAATCGCATTACAATGTTTGTATAATGTTAGCATAGGCGGTGCCAGGGACATAAAAAAGGGGGAACTGTCATGGCCACACGTTTCTCAGATCAACTTGTGACCTTTGACCTTAAATGACCTCCAGTGACCTTGGGGTCACTTGGAATGATGTCGTGTGCATTCAATATTATCTGTAAACGTTTTTAATCGAATAAATTCACTCTATTCCAAAAAATTCATTTTTTGGCTTTTGCGATATAGGGTACGTGCACTGACATTTTAGGTCATAGCTCCGTGACCTGACCTGATATCAAGCTGAAACTTGGTACACAAGTAGAGGGCATCTTTCTACGTCATATATATTCCGGGTTTGGCATTTGAAAAAACGGCGCCGAAATTATTGCGAAAAAACAAATTTTGACTTTTGACCTTGACCTGACCTTGTAAAGTGACCTCAAATAAACAAAATTATATATGCACATTGCCCAGCTATTTAGCTATACATCCATATAAAGTTTTAAGTTCTATCTTCAAAACTCTGTTTTTGGCAGGCATTTTCCTTTTACCATCAACATGGCCAAAAATGACCTGAGGTGCCTCCCAAAAACGTTGCCTGGCTCCGCCCCTGAGCAAAATAGAATTTCGAAATTTTGTCACGGCGCGTAGAAGGAATAGCTAGGAAAAGTCACCAAGTTTCGTGAAGCTGCGTCAAAAAGCCTGGAATTGGCAAGCAAAAAACCCGAGGGGGGGCGGATTCCGCCCCCCCCTGCCGGGAATAGGGTTAAGACACAAGCACAGATGCCAGATGAAACCGAAAAGGAACATCGCTCCATTATAATTACGCCTGGCAGGGTTATGTACAGAGATTAACATAAGTCCCCGAAAACGAACATCGCTGCAACTACGTCTTACAGAGTTATGCACAAGTTCCCACAGATAAGTTCCTACAGAGACCGAGTTTTTCATTCTGGCCAAGCCAGAATGGAATTTGGTTTCCGACGATGGGTCCGCTCCTATCAGAGTCTCATGGAATAGTCCCTCCCTATAGGCGGACGGGAGATTTCATACTTCTTTCTTCTTTCGCGGTTCCGTGTTTATGCGTGCTCCGTCCCAAGCACCTAGTGCGAATATGATGGAAATGCACCGTTACACATGACGGTCGGCTGGTCGACGTCGAGCGCGGCGACTGAGTCTGCACAGCTTAGCCCGCAACACCATGCTCGGAAACAGAGTCATTGTGGAATGTAGTCGGAGTTTATATGTTGCATTCAACCCAAATGTTCAACCTACTACCTGATCGGCGCGTTGTTATTCGAGTTGCCCAGCAAGCAACGGTTCGTGTTCACCGCCCTGGCGTGGCGGTGCAACCAGAGCGCCCGGGCCACAGCATTACGATGCAGTGGCTCGGGCGCTCTGTTGCATCTGCATTGGTTTGATTTCACAGCCAACGCGGTTGTATCTGGTCAGCCCAATCGAAGGCCTGGTTTTGCAGCTGCTGTTGTGTCTTAGCAGCTGTGCTGCCGTGCTGCTGAGCTGTCTGGCGATGAATCGTCTTGTCTTTGCCTTTCTTGCCAGATGCTTGATGAATTTCCTTGTCCTGCGGTCGTGGGTTGAGCTCAGGTAGTTGTCTGTCGGCGGCTCCATGATGACGCGGCGCCGCGCACTGTGTACGGTGCAGCGTGCCGAGGACGATGGTGCATGGCTGGCCGGACCTTGCATTGCCTGCGCTCTGTCAGGTCGTGATCTCACGTGCTCCGGGAGGGGACGCAGATCCGCGCGCGTCTGCGAGCGTCATGTTACAATGAAGCATATCAGCCTTTCTAGGCTCGCTGAAACACGCCGGCCTGACGTCAGCGGCCTGGATGGACGAGGGTTCCGCGCGCCCTCATTTTGCGGCGACGCAGGATCAGAGGTCCCCAGCCCGCTGGGAGGGCATCGGCCTGCCCTGGATCAGCGGTTCTCGGCCCGCTGGGAGGGCATCGGCCTGCCCTGGACCAGCGGTCCTCGGCCCGCTGGGAGGGCATCGGCCTGCCCGCTCTCCGGTGGGAAAATTCCATGAAATCGACGGTTGTCGGGTTCTCTCGTTCCGCCTGTCGACTGGTGGACCGCCGGCGTCGAGGACAGAATTTGTTCCACATTACGACTAAGGCAAACCGACTTTTGCCAGTACAATCTTTTGTCCTACGCTCTATCCATGCCATCTTTTGTCCCTCAATCTTTTGACATACGATCTTGTAGCAACGGCCCGACGGCCGATAGCTCTGTACCGCCGTAGCCGCTGCGCGATTTGCGTCACTCCGCGATTTGTGCCGTGATTTGTGAAACGCTTTTAGTCTCATGTCACGTCGCTGTCGCTGCGTGATCATGACGCATACGTACATTCATCTCCAGTGCGTACCTCATCAGCCCCCAGGCCAGTCAGCTCATTTATCTTTTATAGTTGATACAGCACCAGCAGAGACACGTGCCAGACGGCCAACCACGCACTGATCACGCGATCACACCCCGGCCTCCTCCCCAAAAGCTTCTGGAACCCTCCATAGGACTTAGCCAATCACAAACCACCACTGCACAAAACGTCACTTACTTTTTCACCATCACGTCACACTTCTTACGTCACACCCCGGCCAAGCATATCAGCCGCAACCCCGAGACCCCCGTAGTCAGTCATTCGGGATTCACTCATACTGGATCGCCCGATCGGCCAGCCATCGCCGACACTGCCCTGCTGCTCTGCTCTGCTCTGACTCCCTCTTCACGACCGTGAGTTCGCCACCTCGGATCATCTTCCAAATTCACAACGTGGATCAAGGCCCTACCGCTAGACTACGCTGCACTACGCTGTACTACGCTGTACTACGCTGTTCTTTGCTGTTCTCCGCCGCTCTCTGCTGTCCGTCGTTCTGCTGACTGCAATACACCTGCCCATCCGAATGTTGAGCGTCTCGCAGGCAGAAAACAAGACAGTCATCACCACCCGGACGACGACAGCAGATCGGAGGAAAAGCGGAACGTTACAATCTTCGTCTGCACCAGCGCAGCCTTAAAAGGGGGGAGCTTAGGCTCGCGTTTGTTGGTGAAAACCATTGCACATCATCTTCCCAGCAGGCGATTTTCCTATGATTTCAGTTCACACTGAGCTCTAGCCCCCCTTAGGAGAACCCTGGTTGCACCGGGCTGTTCCTCGTTCCAGGGGCGTGTGAAACGGGGGGGGGGGGGGAGACTGCCTCCAACTTTGGGCAACATTTGACGTAACTATCTATGGCGGCACATGGAAAGAAACGAGGCAAAAAATTACGTTTGTCTGGGCAAACGTGATTTTTTACCTATAGCTTTTTTTGCACCTGTCCGTAAAGATGGGGCCTCCACCTTCACAGATAGATTCCATGCTGCTCCTGACCTAACCTAAATTAACCTACCCTAACTTACTCCTGCGGCGAACTGAATGCTACGTCTACAGCAAACCGGCAATTATGCTTACGGCAAACCGCTTATAACGCCCACGGCAAACCGACTTTTCACTCTGTACGATGTTTTATCCTTGCGATCTTCACCTGTACATGTATGTATTCCATCCAATGTATTCCATACATTCTTCTGTCATACGATCCTTTGCTTGCAATCTTCCGCTGTACGATGCCGGCATGGAACTGGGTCATTCTGCCACCGTCCATGGTCTGAAAGGCGCCATATAACACACACACACACACACACACACACGCACACAGCACACACACACCCAGTCACACACACACACACACACACACACACACACACCGTCATGGTTTCGCAAGCAAAAACTTCGAGGACGGGGTTACACTCGTGGCGTCAGCAACGTCGCTGAACACACGGAACACGGAGTCGTGAGTTATGCGATAAACTTCACCACACTAGCGAGCAGACCGTTTCATGCTTTCCCAGTCACCATCCCAGGAGCCACAGTCGGCGGTGCAGAGTGATTAACGCCAAGGTTAAGACTTAACGTTTGTACGACCGTCCGGGCACGGCTAAGCCATAGCCATAGGCGATGGACAAAATCGGTGCGCCACCTTCAGCTACAGCGATTGTAAAAGTTTCACCGGTAATGCGGGTTTCAAAAAGGCTATGTGAAATTTGAAAAAAGAACAATTAACGCTCTAGGTGTGCTAAAACTAAGATCAGATACCCGTGAAATAACGGCCGAACCAAGGCCTTCTATTGGAGGTATGGTCACGAAGCGATTTGTTTACTCTGCGCAAGTCGCGAAGTCGCATCACTGGGATTGGCTCCGCCGGCGCCCGCCATGGGCACTGAATGAGCGGCACAGATCTCGACCGTCGGACGCTTGTGCTTCATCTTCAGCCCGACTTTAACTGATGCAGCATCATGCGGTATGCCATGATTTCATCAAAGCAAAGTAGTAATCCATAGGAGAGGTGAATGCGTTATGTGATTGTCCTGTCGGTGGCTCAATTGCATAAACGCAGCCAAGGGGTGGGTCTGGGCCCCCTAGGCCCGCGTTTTTTGAAAACCATAACACATCGTCTTTCCAACTGGCGGTTTTCGTATGATCTCGGTTCACTCTGAGTTACGAGCCCTTCCCTTAAGAAAATCCTGGCTGCGCCCCTGCAGTCAGTTGGTTAAGCGTTTGTTGCCGCTGCCCACCCTGGCCAGGTGGGTTCGAATCGTCTCGGCCCTCACTTTTTCTCCTGGAAGCCACTTAAGCATCCACGCGACCCACATGAGACGCTGACTACCGCGCGATCGTATGAGTCATGTCCGCACGTTAAACTTTTGCCTCCGCATTATGCCATTACGCTAGCATTTCGCGATCTGGTGCACGGCAGTCCGTACAAGCACTGCTCAGTAGGGGCTCTGGCTTTTAAGCACTCCAGCGAAGCATTCGAATCATTTTTTCCTTTAATAATGGCAATAACTGGACAGGAAGCACGGTGATTTATTTCATTATTTCTCAATACGGCCATGACGTCTCTCAAAGTTGCGCGGCAGGCCGGGACACTTCTCCGAGCACCGCGGGAGACCGGAACACCTCTCAAAGCTGGGCTCTCTCTTGACACTGCATTCGGTTCCTCCCGACAAGCGCACGTCGGGATGGCGCGGTACAACCATCACCCAAGGCTAGATACGGTCAATCGGTTGGACAAGAAGGCCCGCCGGGTCAGCGGGCCGCAGGCGCCAGCGTCCGAACCCAGCGCAGTCATGACCACACAACGTGGAGAAGACCAACCCAGACTTCCGACCATACACACCACCGCAAACAGAAAAGAGCAACAGTCAATAACAACGCAACCACCCCCATGAAACCGTTCATCACTGCTTGGCCTAAGCTACTACTCTGCTGCCGTACCTTTTACACGTAACGATGCACTGGCTCAGACCAGTTAACCGAGAGTTTCTGCGGCCGCTGGCGTCCTCGCAGTCTGAGTGCAGTCCGCAGCCCGCCTCGCGGGCAACACTGCTGGAGCTCCAACGTCCATGCGGGCGCTGCCACACGCAACGCCGTTGACGCAAACGCCGCCGCAGTCGCCATATCCAATGCCGTCCGGACCGTCGTCGCGGCTGTCATTGCCCTTAATGCCACCGTCACCGCCATGGCGGCCGACGGAGTCGAGGCAGCTGCCGTCGCCGTTGTTTCAATCTCTTCCGCCACCGTGCCAGACCGTCACGAGCGGTCGCGGAGGCCGGAGATACCGGCTGTTGCGCCAGTATATGCACCCGCCAGTCATACGTACCAGGTAATTTCGTCGCCAAGCCAACGCCCACGACGGTCCCCAACCGGTCCCGCAGACCCGTCTTTGGGGTCCTGCATGAGGACGTGCTGTCTGGTACGGAGAGGCCGAAGCGGGCGGGTGCACATGTAGTTATAAATGTAGTTACAAGCATGCAAGACAAGATACATGTAGTTACATGTACAGAACTACACGTTATGACTATGCGTTGTTGTATTTACAAATTTCAATAGCATTTTTGGCATGATAATGACATGCATCAATTAACTGTCCATTGCCTTATGATACCCCTAATGCAGGCTGCAGCCAGCTTCAGACTTTTTGTGCTGAATCTGCCTGGTATGTCAATGGCAGCTGCACAATCCAGATGCCATTACATACAGTCCAACCACACAAAGGAACATGAAAACAAGGCAGATGGCATGGAATGAGGCAACACTCAGGAAGCACATCACACCTTTCATGCTTTTTTTTCATCAGTTAAGCATACCTAATAAACCATGTCATCTTCCATGTATGATAAATTAACTAGATATTATTTGTAATTGGAATTAATTTGCTTCATAGTCACAAATCTTACATGGTCCAGGCATGGTGAAAGACTGAGCAAAATCAATATTAAGACCAGTGACCCTCCAATGATTTATACTGGAGGGTCACTGCAGGGATAAAATGTAAGTAAAAGAAGAAACTGGTAAAGGAGTGGCATGCACAAAACACCCAACAAAAAGTAAACCAGCCAGACACACTTATTACTTAGTGTCATGAGCACTCAGCAAACATTGGTAGAAATATATGTTGCTATGAGACTGTGACAAACAAATGATGTCAAGACTGCTGACTGAATGCCTGACTGACTGACCTGAGTGGCTGAAGATTGTTGGTTGCAGAATGACAAGCTGCAGACAACTCAGATGCTTATTAAATTCAAATGAATTTTCACTGGCATCACTGATGCATTATTTTGACCAACTTTGCTTTTTGACACTGGTCACATGAAGATCTTCGCAATTAATTATTGCTCTTAGCATGCTGTACCTAATGGGATTGACAGGTGATATCTACTTGTAAATTGGCACCAAAAAGCATGTCATGTCATAAGAAAATACCTTTCCCAATATGGCAACAAACTAAAGGCAAAGCTAGCACTAACACTTTCAAACAAATATATCAGTTGCTATCCAAGTAGTGCCATGAATAATGCACCTGGGGGGGGGGTAACAGGGCCATGCCCCCCCCCCCAACAGAAAAACCAGGCAAGTTGATGCAGGTCTGGAATCTGAGGAAAATCTAGGCAGCTTTTATGAAGAGGTTTGCTTTACAATGATCTCTGAGGTACAATAAAGCAGAATCCTATGAGTTTTTTTAATTAGTACACCTTTTTGGAATCTGGCCCCCCAGACTGGCAAAAACCAGCACTCTGAATCCACCCTTGGACACAAATCTAATACCTTGACATGCATAATGAAAGATTTTTTTATGGTAATGCACATAGGTGGGCATCGTTACTCAAAAATGTAACTTCGTTACTCGTTACTCCGTTACTCAAAAAAGCCAGTCCGTTATTCGTTACTCCGTTACTCTGCCTTAAAAAGTAACGGAAGTTACCGTTACTCCGTTATTCCGTTACTTTTTTTAAATGCAGTGAAAACCAAGCGAACGCGGCTTTTAAGTCTTTTATGCTGCTTTGTGGTTGTAAAACGCATTCCATATACAAAGGGAAGAAACAAAAAACGCTTACCCAAAACACTGCCAGCTGCCCACTGCCCTCACCAGCCGTTGTAGAGTCGGCGGCGCCGGGACAACAGCCGCGGCGGGTATTCTACCACTGTGTTAGCCACAATGTTCAAACCAACGAATTCCTGTTCATTGCCCGCGGCGCCGACGGAGCGGGAACAACCGGCGCTGGAGCGGACGCATGCAAAATGCGACAAACAGCGGATATCTATCGACTGGGTTTGATCAACAATGCCTCTCGAAGTATCCGCCCTGAACTTAATGGTCTCCGTTCAGAGCTCGTTTCGGTCTCGCGAACTTCTTGTTTTGTTTTGAAATTATGTGTGTGTATTAGTTTGTGTACGAGCGCGCGCGTGGAGGTAAGATTCCTGATAACCCTGACGGTTTTTTAATACCAAACGACGAAGGACTCAAACAAACATGACTGATATGGATTTTATTATTGTGAAATAAAAGACTAAAGAAAGGTGCTTTAGTACCTCTTCAGCACCCTTGAAAAGACAAATTAGCTATAAAAACATGGTCATAAGTAAGATGCAACGGAGGATGTTAGCCGTTCACAAGTGGAACATTTTGGAACGATGACGTTACCTGACATGACCCCTGTGAAAGGCCAACATTGATATCAATGAATTCGCTATTGTCTTACGGTTCAGTATATGTCGCTTAAGTTCAGCTTTTCAGGGACAAGGTACTGTGTCTATTTACCTAATTCCAAGGACGTGTTTTGACTTTTCATGGCGTCTGGTCGCCTCAAAATTGACCTGAGGTCAAAACTCTTGAATGTTTTCGTCTCGGTTTGACAAAACCTTTCCGCCGGTGTTTTCCTTTTTTCCGTGCGATATATGGGAGCCGAGATCCTGGGAGGTACGGAAATCCGCGCTCCCCCTCCGGCCGGGCAAAGGGCATTCTGACCCCGGCCGGAGACGGGTTAAAAAGACTTTATTTAACCCTATTCCCTGTGGGGGGGCAGATTCCGCTACCCGTGTCTTTTTGCTTGTCGCTCCCACACTGTTTGCCGCAGCGCCACAAGATTTTCTGGCATTTCATGGAATTGATACACACGTGTTTTGTCAACATTTAAAAAAAATCGGTCCCGCAGAGGCGGTTCCAAGCCCCCGTTTTCGACGGTAATGTGCTGTGCGTGAAGCTGCAAAGTTGTGCGGTTCACTATCGTGACATTCTGAGTAGAAATAAAGATCACTGACTCATTTATATAGTCATACACATCCTAAACAATGCGTATGCACACACATTTTCAGGCGAACGCACACCCAGGTACTGAAAAAATGGGGGAGCACACTATCGTGCTTATGGTGTCCTCCCAATTTTGTTTACCTGGATCCACCTCTGCGCTACATATAAACTTAAACTGGCTTGCTAGTTGTACATCTGATGTTTATATCACCCAAAACTAACAAAAACAAAGAAAATTTCTTATTTCAAAAATCACCCTTCTTGCCCTCCCTGAAACTGCCTATGGTTTTCTATTTTAAATTTCAGCTTTCGGTATATAAAAGACTTGGACATTCCAAGCTGAACCGTGTTATTCCCATGAAAATTGGTTGGTAAACACGGCCGCAGTGACCTTTCAAAAATCCCCAAACTTTGGAGTTTGTTTGCCCCCACGCCCTATTTTCGCAAATTTTTGAGTTTTTGGGGTCCGGAATTGGAGATCTCGTTGAAACATATTAAATGGCATTCATCCCATCAGCACTGGACGAATGCATCTCGAGATCTCTGGAAGGGCGGGCAGGGGAGGGGGCAGAATTGGTAATCTTCACCTTTCGGCCAATGCATATTTTTCGAAGGTGCAAAAGTGGCAACGGCTCATATCATGTTTGAGTTTGGGTCCTCACTTCTGCGTCTACAAAAAATGATGTGTCAGCCGAAAGGTGTTTCGGCCAATTGATATTTTTTTCGGGAACGCAGGAGTGGTAACTCGAATCGCATGGACAATGTAGCCTGTCCTCCAAGTTACAAATGATTTAACCTAACCTAACCTAAAACCTACTGTATGGTTGCAGGGATTGCCCTAGATGGACATGTAAAACTAATCTTTGGTTAGGTTCAATTTGCCTGTTTTTTGGTTTGGTTAGCTCGTATTGGCTGAAGGCAAACATGTATCAACTGAATCAAAATTCAAGAGTTACCTAACCAAGTCAGTTTACACATCCAGTAGGGGCCAGTGCTTAGAAAAATACCTGAATGGGCTAAATTTTTCACACAACTTGTGTTGCCACTTCCGCGTCTCCAAAAATTACGCGTAAGCGTCGGCCGAAAGGTAGATTACCGCAGATCTGCCCCCCCCAACCAGGGTAATGTGAATCTCACTGCCTGCAGAGAATATGGTTAAGGCAAATAGTCCAAGCAATAGTCGACAAGCTTCATAATTATGCTTCACTACTGACAACTTATTGTGCACATTGTTCTCACCTGGAAATACCGTAAATAATGCTTCCTCTTGATATGTGCCTTTAGGTTTGAAAGGCTACTCTTGTGACCCTTGATTATAACCTCTTTCGGTCGGCACAGGACATAAGTAAAAATGACGTTTTCCCCTCCTCCTTAAACTCAAAGTACGTTTCTAGATGTGGCCATGGGTGACCCAAACCGGGCTCGTCCTCTGCATCCGAAGCTGAGGCACCGTCGGACTCGGAGTCAAGGTTTTCGACCTCCAGTGGCGGCGTAAAGACGCCTTGATGGGACATTTTAGTGTCAGGTAGTTAAAATTTCAGGCCAGTCAAGAATCAATCACCACTCCATCGCCCCATGGACATCACAGATCCATGGCCATGGCGGCAGTAATCATGTGCTCAACAGCCTTGGCGGGGAACCGTGTGGCGGTGGTAAGCAATCCGTGACTAGCTTGAGCCAACATTGAAAACTGCCGTCAGCTGGCTGTTCCAGTATAAATGATAATAGCTTTGATATCTTTTAGCCTGAAAAATGACGACTGGTTAATTTATAATTTTAAGTCATATCAAACTTACGCATAATTCAATACTTTTGTCCCAAAAGAGACCAAAGTCAGCTGGCCTTTATACTGAACCATTGCCGCCAGCTTGCCGTCAACGTTTATCAGCTGACGAATATTGTCAACAAGTCGACTCCGCGATTGTCAGCTGAGTGCGCGCCCAGCCGCGCTTGTATCGCCGCACGCTATTGGGTTTTGGCTATTCAAGTAGCCAATGGCGAGTGCCGATGCAAATAAAGCCGGGCGGTGTCTGTAAGGAGTTTAAAAAGTAACGGAGTAACGGAGTAACGGACCAAAAAGTAACGGAGTAACGGACCACAAAAGTAACTTCCGTTACTCAGTCCGTTACAGTAAAATAAAAGTAACGGGTCCGTTACTCCGTTACTCAAAAAAATAACTTCGTTAGTAACGGAGTAACGGAGTAACGGACCAGTGCCCACCTATGGTAATGCACCACTTCCTGGCACAGGTTTGATACTGGCAACCACTCTTGTTCACAAGATATAATGGGTCACAATTTGCCTCAACAAAGAATTCCAAACAAATTGCTGCATTAGCCATGTTAGATTTCTCTCCTCTAACATGCATACACACCCATGGTACCCTAGTGCCTCCTTCTTTTGGAAATCAAAAGAAGGACAAGCTTAACTCATGGCATTTACATTTACCACCAGCCTGCAATCAGCAGGTGAACACATCACAACTCATTGACATCTTTGCTGGTTAGCTGAAATATGAAATGAAGGATACAAAAATACATAAACCACCAACACTTTGATTCAACAGGCATGACCACAGTCACAAGCCTTTAATGCTGTTATAAAATGCCTCAGCAATATCACAGCATTAGCAAGTAATGGTAAGTCACGAGGCACCACTCAAATCATGCCTGCCCTGTGCTGCCAGTCCCAATTTAAGGCCATTGCCATTGCCAGGTCTCAGCCACAAGCCAGTAGAAGTGAAAATATTTTGATACATGGGGTATTAAAAACATCAACATGAGGGTCCGGTCACTGCCAAATCCAATCCTTTCACACGGCCATTTGGCTTTTTGAGCATCCCAAACTGCCTCATCGCTTACTGCTGTTAAAGTCGATTTCTGGCGTGGTGTGATACCAGAATGGGCCTAAATAAAAAAAAACATCATTTGTGGCAACAACTTCTTTACAATACGCAGGCAAAAAGCACTTAAAGAGCGCAAAAATCGCAACGCAGCCAGACCCGCCAGTCTCCTGCACAATCAACCGAGCCGTTGTGCCAGTGCCCGCGGTTTTGTTTACGTTAGACTCCCAGCGACTCTTTCCCAGTGACGTCACGTCGGAGTCGTTGCTAGCAAAAAAGGCCTTCCTATGGCCGATAACACCGGTGAAAGCCCCTGGGCCGAACTAAGGTTGACTCTAACAACAACCTAAGGTGCGTTTTGTTGACGCAAGCGACGCACGTGACCCGAAGTGTGCGCACCGACGTGAACATACATTCGACTGTTTTAAAAAAGCCTACTGGTGCGTGCTCGAATTGCTTTGCGGGTGCAGGACATGAGTTGAGGCCTTGGCGCACGTACAGACGCCGTGCGTTCCATTGTTCATGTGGGTGCTGAATGTTGTGGAGAGATTCCTCGACGTCTTAAATCTTTCTCAGCTTGGTAAGTCCGAGTATGTGTAATTCATGATAAGGAGTTTTGTGAATGTGTCTGAAAGGCTGACTGATCTCCAGGTCCTGGTTCAGAAACTGATGAACCTCACTTACAGATAACCAGTTTCATCTAAACCTGTAGTCGTATGTCTGTTAACCTCCATTCAAAAACCATCCTTGCTCCTTATGGTGCTTTGAGGCAAGAAGGTAACTTGTTAAGTGATCAGGTTAGTATCTGAAGGTGGGTCAGATGATGTCTTCCAGTATAAATCTGCTGCACATTTCCTCCCCATAATGCTGCCAGTCATCAGCACTAAAGTGAATAGTATATTTTTAGGAGAGGTTTGCCATCTCTATGATTGGTATGTGATAGCCATGTAAACTCCATTACGCCTAAAATGTGCTGGGTTCTCATTCCGAAAAGGATGGAATGTTCCCTGATTGTGTGGTAGTGATCCGACGAAGTGCACGTCCTCTGAATGTCACCCAGTGAAGGGTAATCTAACACCCAAATATTGGGAAATCTATGATTTTTTTGAAATGCAGAACCTGCTGAATAGTGGGGCTGTATATGGGCTGTGACATTTGGAGCATTTGAGGTTGTTAGGCCTTTTTGTTCTTATTTCTTCATTTTCATCATGATCATAGTATAACATCACATAGAACAGTTCTGTAGACATTAGAGCTGGCTAAAAATTTCTTTACCTGTATTTCACTTTTCTACAGGTTTGTTAGTAAGAACCATATTGCACTTGTTGTAACTTTCAAGATACCTGCAGAAATACTGAGTGATGTTGATTTTGCTCACTCCTGAGGAATGCCAGTGGATGTGATGGTTTGATCTTATGACTGATGACATCACTCATGCTGAGTCATATTACTTGCATTAAAATGGTAGCATTTAGGCATTAATGTGACCACTCTCCAATACACATGCTCTGTTGCAAATGTCTTGATAGTAGGAACTATAAATAGCAGACCCTGAAATATCATCATATTACTAGGTTCATAAAAATATATATATAACATGGCATAATACATATCACAGACTTCAATCATCACTCATTTTGCTTTAACCCTTGTGTTGATGGCCACCCAAAATTTGAATGCACCATCTTGGAAACATTTTGAATTATGAAAGGCTTGCACTTTCTTGAAGAGTATGATGATCACAAAATGCAACTTTTTTAAAGAGCCAGTTGTTTGGGCTGTAGTCTTTCTCATGTTTATGGGCATTATGAACTGAATGTCTGTTCATGCAGAATGTATTTTTGTGTCTCTCTCCATTGATTGATATTGTTAAGTATGCAATGAAATGAAGGCTGCTGATGCTCAAGAAGATGGTGATTGTACTTGCAGCCTTGGCATGGAAATGCAGAAACATTTATACTTTACTGACAGTCCAACAGAAAGATAATTGGATCTCAGCATTAGTATAACACAAACATTATTGATGCAGCCATTGCTTAAAGCATTATGAAGCATAAACCATCCAGTCTCTTATTTCAATGATCACAGAATGATGCATTATTGATTGTGTTTTGAGATGTGCCAGTATGTGTCACCTATTGGGCACTGCCAAATGGGTCATGCCATTTGGACTGATGCTAGTGTGTTTTCAGGCATAATTGTTATTGCACACCAGGGTAAGGGTTGCATGAAGCAGTAGATTGAATGTTTATAAAGAGGGAAAGCTCATGTTGTATTTGATAATGTTTGGTGATGTTCTGGCACAGAACTGTGATGCTGATATGTTTTAAACCTTAAACCTTATGTTTGATGCACAGTGTCTCTTGCCTCTGCCATGGTTTGTCTTATTGCCATATGACAAAAGATTGTTGTTCTGAAATGAAAAATGACACTGAACATGTCAGCTGTAATCTGGGCACCTTTGTAACATGTTCATTATTGGAGAAAATATTGTTGCAAGATTTTGCTTACTATCCATTTATCAATTGACATATGTTAGGAGACTGATTTTCAAATGGCTGCTCATGCCACCACCTGTCTCACTAGATTAATAAGTAACTTGTCTGGTTAAATACACTGTAAAGTTGTTCATTGGTAGTTTCCCTTTTGCTGCTTTTTTCATGCAACTTATGCATGACTGTGACTTACAGGAAACGTCCACGATGAACCGTGAGAGCGGCGGGTTGTCTGCGGATGCCTACCTCGACTTCTTCAACACGGGCGCGCTGCCGAGCGGGCTGCCGCTGCCGCCGCCGAGCGCCACCGACGGCCTGGGCGTGGTGCAGCACGTGCCGGAGCCGGCCACGCCCGCCTACCGGCAGCCGCACGGTCAAGCGTACGCCGAGTACTACCGGCGCGAGGAGGAGCGGGCGCTGCTGGCGCGCCGCGCCGCCGCCGCCGCCGCCGCCGCCGCTGCCGAGGCGTTGGATGATGATGCGCGCACGACGGTGACGTCGATGACGGCCGGCATGAGCCGGCTGGAGCTGGACACGTACGCCGACTCGCTGCCGGAGCTGGCGGCGGCCGCACCCGACGCCCAGTCGACCCACGTGTACGCCGACTACGACTTCAGCCGCGTCGACCCGGCGGTGGCGCGGCTGCCGATCCACGCCATGCGCGAGGAGATCGTCACCAAGGTGAACGCCTCCGAGGTGGTGGTGCTCGAGGGCCGGACCGGCTGCGGCAAGACCACGCAGGTGCCGCAGTTCCTGCTGGACGAGGCGCGCCGGCTCGGCCGCTACGCCAACATCATCGTGACGCAGCCGCGCCGCATCGCGGCCGTGAGCGTGGCGCAGCGCGTGGCGCACGAGCGCAACTGGCCGCTCGGCACGCTGGTCGGCTACGAGATCGGCCTCGACAAGAAGACGGGCCCCGATACCCGGATCACGTACTGCACCACGGGCGTGCTGCTGCAGAAGATCGTGCACGAGGGCAACCTGAACCGCTACACGCACGTGGTGCTGGACGAGGTGCACGAGCGCGACACGGACACGGACTTCGCGCTGCTGTTGGTGCGCCGGCTGCTGCGCTCGACGTCGCGCCACGTGAAGGTGGTGCTCATGTCGGCCACGTTCAGCACGGAGCTGTTCGCGCAGTACTTCGCCGTGCCGGTCAACGGCCGCCTGGACCCGGCCATGGTCATCAACGTGGGCGGTGAGGAGATGTTCGACGTGTCGGTGCACTACCTGGACGAGCTGGGCGAGCTGCTGCGCGCGGCGGCCGGCAGCGCCGGGCCGCGCGCCGAGCTGCGCTGGGACGAGCCGCGCTCGAGCGCGCCTCAGGTGCACCCGGCGCTCTACCAGCTCGTGGTGCGGCTGGTCAAGGTCATGAACCACTTCGACGTGCACGACTTCGGGCAGAGCGAGCGCAACCCCGGCTTCGGCGCGCAGCGCGGCTCGGTGCTGGTCTTCCTGCCGGGCATGCACGAGATCAAGGAGTTGGCCGCCGAGCTGGAGGAGCACCGCATCCCGGAGCGGTGGCAGGTGATGCCGCTGCACTCGCTCATCACGGCCGATGAGCAGAACGCCGTGTTCCGCCGACTGCCCGCCGAGCAGCGCAAGATCATCCTCGCGACCAACATCGCCGAGAGCTCCATCACCGTCACCGACGTCAAGTACGTGGTCGACTTCTGCATGACGAAGGAACTGGAGGTGGACTCGGAGACCAACTACCCGATGCTGCGGCTGTCGTGGGCGAGCAAGGCCAACTGCGTGCAGCGACAGGGGCGCACGGGACGCGTCAGCTCGGGCCGCGTGTATCGGCTGGTGACGGAGCGCTTCTACAGCGAGCTGCGCGACTACGGCGTGCCAGAGATGCTGCGCAGCCCGCTCGAGCACGTCGTCATCAAGGCCAAGAAGTTCTGCGCCGAGTCGGAGCCCAAGGCGGTGCTGGCGCTGGCGCTGGAGCCGCCGCAGCTCGAGAAAATCTACTCGGCCGTGCTGCACTTAAAGGAGGTGGGCGCGCTCATCGACGCACGCGGCGCCGAGCGCTTCAACGCGTTCGACGGCGAGCTGACGGTGCTGGGCCACATCATGGCGGCACTGCCCGTGGACGTGAACGTGGCGCGTCTGCTGGCGCTGGGGCACGCGTACGGCTGCCTGCGCGAGTGTCTCATCATCGCCGCCGGCCTCACGTCTAAGAGCTTCTTCGCGCGGCCGTTCCGCGACGAGCTGCGCGCCTACCAGATGAAGGTGTCGTGGGCGGGCAAGTCGTTTAGCGACTGCCTGGCCATCTTGGCCGTGCACAAGGTCTGGGAGGACTGCACGCGCCAGGGCCACTTCCAGCGCAGCGGCGGCCGCGGCGAGCGCGAGTGGGCCGAGAAGAACTTCATCCAGCTGCGCGCGCTCAAGGACATGGACGCGCTGCTTCGCGAGCTGGAGCGCCGGCTGGACACGTGCAACGTCCGCGCGCTGCCGGCGCGCCGCGACGACGACGGCGAGGAGCAGCGCCGCCAGCAGGCGCTCGTGCTGCGCGTCTGCATCGCCGGCGCGTTCTACCCCAACTACCTGCTGCGGCTGTACCGCGAGGAGCGCGAGGTGGACGCCAACCGCGAGCTGGGCGGCCGCGACCCGCAGACCACGGTCAGTCTGTCGGGCCTGCCGCGCGACTGCGGCGTGCTGTACTACGGCCAGCTGGTGCGCCAGTTCCGCTTCAACCCGACCGACCCGGACCCGATCATCACGTTTGAGAACTCAAAGTACGTGGCGGCGGCCGGCGCCGGGCACGGCGAGGGTTGCGCGCGGACTGGGGACACGCCGGGTGGGCTCCGTGGACGGTGATCGTTGGGCGATCCTGTGGTTTTGGATGCTGTTGCTTGGCCGCGTGGTTGTGCAAACCGGTACCTGAATGTTGTTTTCGTTTTTTTTTTTTTTTGAATTTCCGGTTTATCCATTGCGTTTTCTTCCGCTGAAATATTTTTCCGCTTCACTTTCGTTTTTCCTTTTTACTTACCGTTGTTCTCTCACTGCCTTTTTCGAGCATGCCATTTGCAAACGCGAAATGATGCACTTTTTCGGAGTCAGTGCTAGTTTTACGCCGTTTTCGTGTCACTGAACATGCTTACATTCATTCGGTACCGACGTAGAAGACCGTACCGTCGCGTCTGTGGCTCAAAAGCCGCCCAGCCGCCCTATGTGTCCGGCCGAACGCACCCGCCGCGCTCCCCCAGGGCGTTCGTGGAGTTTCCGTCACGGCGACGCGGCAACGACCGGGAGCACGCCTGGGAGGGCGACATCCCGCCAGCCGTGTACCTCTCCGTGCGCAAGGGCCAGATCAAGAGCTCGCGCATTTCCATCATGCGATACTCGTGAGTTGGAGCCGCCGCATGGACGGACGGTTGTGGGCCCTTGGATACTGTTTAAATATGGCCTGTGAAGGAGAAGTGTCAGAACAGAATCCAGACGGTGGCGGTCGTCCTGATTTGGGCTGTTGTTAGAGTTCGAACGGTTTGGACCATGCGTGTTTGAATGATTGTTCCTTGTGTATTTCAGGGCACCGTGAAATGGGTACTGTACCGCGAACAGACATGCGTGGCCGTAATGTCCTCGTCCTGAATGACTCAGATCCAAGTCATGCATCGCGCTATTTACGTTGACCTGCGGTGTCATTCACCTTGATAATTCGTTGGCAGGAAAACCATTTGTGATGCTCCGTCGCCGGAGCACTGGTAACGACAGTATCGATTTTGGCCGTTGGGACCAGGGCCAGGTCTCACATGACCTTACGAACCAGCAACCCCACGATAGTCCACCGGGCCGTCGCCGCGCCCGGCTCGGCCACCAGTCACCCGTGACCTCCCTGTCGTCTCAGCCCCCCCCCCCCCCGTCGTGTTCGGTCGCGCGTGATCGCCTGCGCGGCCGCCGTCAGGCTGGAGGAGGAGCGCCGCCGGATGGAGGCGTACCAGGCGCTGGAGGAGCGGCGGCGTGGCGCGGCGCCGCCCGGCCCGCGGCCGCTCCGGCTGGCCGGCGCCAGCACGCTGGCCACCGCCCGCTCGGCCCGCTGCCGGCTGCCCGGCCTGCACAAGTCCGTGCTGCCCGTGGTCGTCACGCACGTGAGTCGGCCGCGCGGCCGGCCGGCGGCAGGGAGCGTGTGGTGCGCGCGCGACCGTGACCCGGGACAGCGGCCGTCGACGGTGGCGGCGCTAAGCGTGGGACGGGGCTGGCTGCGGACGTGAAGCTGGAGCCTTTCGCTTTGGACTCCACACCGCTGGGGTGTGCCGAACGCTAAGATCATGAAGGCGTAGAGGTCTATGGAGGCCAGTTGCACTAGGTATCTTGCTGTGCATTAACGGTACCAGTGTCAGTGGTTATGTGCGTTGCCTGATTGGTACTTGACGCAGTTCCGATTTACTGTTGATATTTCGAGATTTGGGTGTGATATACATATGATATATACATACTTAAACATACATATACACATGATGCATACATGCGATATATGACGCGTACATTGTGCTGCTGGATTACAACATTACATTGAAATGTTGTAATCGTCGCGATGTGATGCATTGCCATTCAGTGTAATGCGACATGAAAAACAGCGCAATGTAATGTTCCGCAGCGTTACAGCCTGTTACACCCCAGTGTAATATTGTGATGCGTATGTCCACCGCGGACGTTCCCCTCATGGAAGTCAGTCACTCTCATTCGGACAGGAACAGCACTACACTGCGTGCCGTCACCGCTGTGACGCCACCGGCACACCCGGCAAAGCTCACGCCGACACGTCACACCAGACGTGTGCCGGGATCCCGATGGACTGCAGGTTGTCCTTGTTTTGCGTCTGATTCTAGTCTGGCCAGGGTGGGTGCTGCGTCTCCTCGGCATCGCGCTGCTCGAGAGGGGCGCAACATCCCCGAGATGACGCAGTGACCCACCCAGGTCAGCGAGAGGTTGCATGCAAGGGGATAACCTGCACTCCGTCGGGATCCAGGCAAGCGTGTGCCTGGATCCGATGGAACGCACGTTGCCCCCATTTCGTGTGCATCCCCTTGTTGACCCAGGCGAATCATTGCGTCATGTCGGACGGGTCGTGTCCATCCGGAGTAAATCGGTGCCCAGCTGAAGCCCAGCGACGATTTACCCTGGCTAGCCTAGAATCCGACGCAAAACGAGGAAAACCTGCATTTCATCGGGATCCCGGCCAGGGATGGTTGGGAACTTGGTTTCCGTTCTTGGTGTCGGAATATAATTCCTGTTTCGGAGTGCAAAATTTTGCAGAGTAATATGGGTTTAAGTTAGCATTCCTGGTGTAAGTCAGTAATGACATCATGCTTGCTTCTTACCGAATGGAGACAGAGTCATTTGCTCGTAGAACTAGAAATTTGCCAACGTGGTTATTATGTACCTTTTTGATGGAGGCACACAACCATATTTTTGGAGTACAAAATGTTTTGGAGCACACATTTTCTGGCGTTCTTCAGCAACAGAAAACAGCAGTTTTTCCAACCTTGATCCCGGCACAAGTCTGCGTCACACGCGTCTCCGCTGACCGTGGCCGGCCCCGCCCGCAGATCGAGGACCCGGGCCACTTCTACGTGCGCTACGGAGACCCGCAGGGCGACGACGCGTTGGCGGCCGTGGACAGCTGGATTCGGCGGCTCTGGCCGCGCTGCGTGGCGCCGGCCGGCCGGCCGCAGCCGGGCCGGCTCTACCTGGCGCCGTTCACCGAGGACGGCGTGCGCAGCCTCTTCCGCGCCCGGCTGGAGGCCGTCAGGCACCGCGACTGCACGGTGAGCCCGGCCGGCGGGCGCCGGTAGGGGGTTCGGCGAGGAGGGGCGCTGGGGTGTTCGGGACGCGAGACCGGTGGGTGAGGGCGCGGAGCGCGGCTGTGTCTGGGGAACGTGAGGCTGTTTTCCCTCTGAAGCGGTCGCCGCGGCTGGGAGGCAGTGGTGCTCGTCACCGGTGCCTGCGGAGCCCAGGCTTGCGTTCGGAGCCCATGCGATCTGCTGTGGACCACGGCCGGTCGGCTGCCTGCTGGTCGTTGCTCAAGTGGCTCCCTTGACTTTACCCAGGTGTACTTCGTGGACTACGGCAACACGGCCGAGGTGGGCTGCGGCGAGCTGCTAGAGCTCTCCCCGGAGATGATTGGAGCCGGAATCCTGGAGGTGAGCTCGCCATCAGCAGCGCTGTGTCTGCGATGGCGGGGTAATGTCCGGGGCTGGTGACAGTTTGGTGTTTCTTGCGATCTGGCCATGTTGCCAGTGTAGAATGTCAAACAAAGAGTATCCATTCCGTCAGACGGAAATGCTGTTCTGTATCCTCTCGATGGTGGAATAATTTCTTATTGCTAAGAAATGCCCACGGTGACTAGTTGCGTTTAACAGTTCTCATGGTCAGATTTTTTACATGGGTACCAGCTGTACGAGATATAACGGACTTCGAAGGGAAACCATAGAGGGACACATCCCTTTCGTTGTTTCTGAAACGCAGATTTCTCAATAAATTCATTCCGCCCTGTTCTTTGGCGTGGCGCAGTGGGTGGCTTACGCTCCTCGAGAAGTCTTGCCCCAAAAGTCTACGTTCATCTGGTACTATCTGGGCAACAACTGCCCCGTCGTGTGCCTTTCAGGTGGAGGCGATGGCCGTCAGGTGCACGCTGTCGGAGCTGAAACCCACGCAGATCATGTCCGGGCGATGGGATGAGCGCTCCATCGTCCGCTTCAAGGAGCTGGCGCTCTACAAGCCCGCCATCGGCCACGTGTTCTCGGTGGGTGTGGCGGGGCGCGGGCCGGGCGGCCGGAGGAGGGGGGGGGGGGGCATTACAGACTGTCTGGTGTTGTCTGACCGCCGAGATGCTGCCGCGCGATGGTTTGTGTTCTCGCTGCTGTCCGCGGGCCGCACGACTGTTTGTGCGTCTGGGTGGCGGTGTTACCGGCTGCGTGGTGTAAGTGCCGCCCTGTGACGGTCTCCGCGGTGGCTTGTCTGCTCAGCTGTCTGAGTCCTCAGCTGTCGGCCGAGTCCACAGCTGCCGAAATGAGTCCAGCTGTCGGCTGAGTCATCAGCTATCGGTCTGAGTTCCCTGGTGTCGGTTTGAGTGCCTGGCTGCTGGTCTGAGTACCTGGCTGCCGGTCTGAGCCCTCAGCTGCCGTTCTGAGTCTCGAGTTGTCCGGTTGTCGGTCCCCAGTTGTCCCCAGTCCCCAGTCGTCGGTCTCAGTCCCCAGCTGTCGGTCTGAGTGCTCTGCTGCCGGTCTGAATGCCCTGCTGTCGGTCTGAGTCCCAAGTTGTCGGTCTCAGTCCCCAGCTGTCGGCCTGAGTGCTCTGCTGCCGGTCTGAATGCTCTGCTGTCGGTCTGAGTGCTCTGCTGCCGGTCTGAGTGCCCTGCTGCCGGTCTGAGTGCCCTGCTGTCGGTCTGAGTCCCGGGTTGTCGGTCTCAACCCCCCAGCTGTCGGCCTGAGTGCTCTGCTGCTGGTCTGAGTGCCCTGCTGTCGGTCTGAGTGCCCTGCTGTCGGTCTGAGTGCCCTGCTGTCGGTCTGAGTCCCGGGTTGTCGGTCTGAGCGCCTGGTCGTGGCGCCCCTGGTTCCTGCTGACTCGCTGTTCGGCCGACAGGTGGTGCACGGGACCATCCACATCGAGCTGTTC